>JAGFMF010011662.1:3373345-3465533 GCA_019455555.1 Galemys pyrenaicus
TGTGGGTCCCCTCCCTGGCCGGCAGCAGGGATCAAACTCGTGCTGCAGTGGCTGCGGTCTGCTTCATAGTGTGTTGCTTAACCCACTGCGCCACCAGGGGAGGCCCTCTTTCTTCTTTCTAACTTGCCCACATTGTCACCTGGAGCCCAGACCCACTCTTCTCCAGTGGCTGACTCTGCAGAGGGGCCGGACCGGCTCCTTTTGCACCCCGCCCCTTCCTGCAGCGACTCCGTCTCAACAGCTCTGTGGACGTTTGCGCCACTTATCATAATGGATTACCCTAAAAGCACTAAAATCAATACAGTTTCTCTCCACACAGAGGAACTGCGCGGACCATTGTTTTTCTCGTTCCGGGAGGAGCCCTGTGCAGTGGGGTCTTCACCCCGGGTAGCTGCCAAGCCGCATATGCCCACTGCTCCCCAAAACCAAAACTCCCTTGGCCCCACACCCTTCTTCTGACGCCCAGTGCCACACAGAAGCCCACCCCCGCCCGGCGCGGCCAAGAGGCACTTGGAAGCCCAGGGCGCTGCGCCCGCGTGAGCACGCCCCAGGCCAGGCTTGCAAGCCGGTGCAGAGGCCCCCTCGGCTTCTCGGGAAGTCGGGGGGTGGAAAGGCCCTTTCTCTGGGACCCCCGCGCCTTCGTGCCTGACCTCCTCTTTTGGCACCTCGCCCCTCGGCGGCCGGGGGCCCAGAGAAGGGACGTGTGTGGCCCCACAGGCGCTGCTAGGGATGGGCTGTCCGCAGCGGGGTGGGGCGGCCACACCTCTGGAGCTGAGGGGCTCCCAGCGCCGGCCGGGTGCCGCCGGCTCCTCCTGGCCTCTGCCCGCCGCGCTCCGTGGCAGCCTCGACGGCTGTGGACGCAACTACCCACGCGCCAGTCCCCCTGGCCCACAGGGAAACCCCGGGGCGTGCCTGTCCACCCCGAGAGCCCCCAGAGCTTCTGGAGTGAAGGCAGTGGGTGGAGCCCCAAGCCGCGCGCCCCCCCTCCCCGCGGGAGTCGTGGCTTTGGTCGCTCGGGGAGAGCGCACCCGACTGGCTCGAAGTGGACGTTTCCCCGTGTGCCACCGCCCCACCGCTGGTGGGGGTTCTCCTTTTTCTTGGGGTTTGGTTTCCAGTATTAACAGAGGTGGCACGGCTCGAGACGTGGCGCACCCACTAACGCACCACGTGATGCGTGGAGCCACCCTCGGCCACACGAGGCCAGCACCGGCGATGACAGCAGCGGCCACCTCGGCACAGCCCCTCCCCTGCCGGAGCCTGTGGCCGGCTGGGCAGACACGGTCACGTGACCGTGCAGGCCCGAACTGCGGGGCAGGGGGTCGTGCAGGGTCGGGGCTGGGGGCTTCTGGGCAGGATGGCACCCGCAGAGGCCCGGGCAGCCCCTGTGGCTGGGGTCCCAGAGCTGGGGGGTCACACGGGGAGCCGTGAGGGGGACAGCGGGGGCTGCTGATGCAGGCCAGGGACTCCCAAGAGGACATGGGTGTGTTCTAGGTGAGGGACAGCTTCAGCAGAGAGGTGGGGTGCTACCAAATGTCATTCTGGAAGCAGGGGGAGCAGAGCTGGGCAGGCGCCGGCCGGGCCCACCCACACACCCGCAGCGGTCACTGGGAAGACTGCGGGGTGAGGAGGACAGGTGCATGGGAAGCAGGCCCGCCCCCCCCCCACCTCTGCCCCTATCCCTTCCCCTCTACACTACACCTCCTGTTCCAAAGGACAGAAGTGGGTTCTTTTTCTCGGAAGACCTTTATGGTTTTCTAAGTAAAACTCCCTCCTGTGCCTGTAGGGACGTGCCCCAAACAGTGCCCGCGTCTCTCCAGCAGACGGGCACCTGGGAGAGTGGCCGCCGGCTAGGAGGGCGCAGTGTCTCCTCACGAGGGCAGCAGGACCTTCTGGGCCACCCGACCCCACCCAGGCCCATTCCAACCCCCAAAGTGGTCCGTTGCCATCAGCCCCACAGCCAGTCCAGCATGCCCCCCTCACAGGGCTCAGCCGGCAGCGCAGAACCGACGCACACGGAGGCTGCCCTGCGGGACAGCAGCCCGCTCTGGGAGCCGGGGGTCAGGTGCCCACTACCCAGACAAGCAGGCGCTCCCTGGGAGGCCAAACGGGCACGCGGACCTGCCAAGCAGAGAGGGGCTGGCAGCCCGGGCCGCCTGGGAAGGAGGCCGCAGCCAGGCAGTACTAATAAAACTGGACAAAGCCACAGAGCTGGCGTGGCTAAGCCGGAGCGGGCAGGGCGGGCTGGGGGAGGCAAGGCCTCCCTTCCTCGGAAATCAATGTCCCTGTTAACTTGGGCAGAAGAAAATCTGACAGCTCTGGAAGCCTGCCCATCTGACGAGAAGGAGGAAGCTGAGAAGCCTGTGGGAGCCCAAGTCAGCCCAGAGACGCGCTCGGCCATCACCCGTCGGGCCGGCCGGCCCAGCTCCTGCTTCTGCGTTATGAAGCCGCGAGGACAGGTGCGGGCGGGTCCCGCCTCCCCGCCCAGCTGCCTCCTGGCGCGCCGCCCTCCCACCAGCCCACCCAGCTGGGTGTGGTTTATCACACATCCAAGAAGCTGGCAGCGGCTTCTGCACCCAAGTCTCCTGGGGTCTGTGCGGTGGGGACTGGGGTGGGGGGGGTCCACTTTATTATCCGGGATACAGCTGACAGGCGACTGGAGCCACCGAGGTCTACAGAGAAACAAAAGCCTCGTGGACTTACGACAAGGCCACTCCACAGCGTTTACTGAAGTCACTTGTCTAAAGAGCGTGGCAGCAGCCTGGCCCTCACCCACCATCCCAGAATCCAGAGAGCTCTGAGAGCCACCTGCTTTCAGCTGCCAGCAAAACCTGGCCCAGGCTGCTGTGGGATGAGCTGTATGAAGTTCATCCGCTTGGGCAGACTGGTCCTGCCCTTGGCCTCAGGTTTTGGGGAGCAGTGATGGGAGGCTGGCAAGGTACCTTTTACCACCAGAAACTCCAGAAGACGGCGGGGGAGGGCTGTGGATGCTCTGTGGTGGGTGTGATGTGGTTACATACGCTCGAAGGGGTGGGCTCCTATATACCCCCAAGCATATGCTGTGTTGTAAGCCAGTGTTGCCTCAAAAAAAAAAATTAGAAAAAAAAAAATCTCCCTCCCAAAATACTTTTATCTCTGAGGTTTTCTAAGAAGGGATTATAAACTTGTAGTGTTAAGGGCTTGGGGGTTTGGGCCAGTGGAGGAACAAGAGGACAGACCAGAATCCCTTGCACTGAAAATATGCTAGACATCTAGACATTCCCGTTCTGTGTAGTTGTGTCCAGATTTCAGTGGAGACAGTGTGGGGGATAGAATTTGGGAGTCAGAAGGTGTCCAGCCGGTGATTTAATGACCCAGGTGAGCCTGGAAAGGACTTTGCTCCTCCCTGGGTCTCACCCATAAAAAGAAAGACTTGCCGAAGGACACACCCTATTTTCAGGCTCGGTGATTCCTAAAGTATCTGGGGGAGGGAGGGAGGGGGGACTGGGTGGCCAGAAGTGCTGAAAAGACCCTGAAGGGGAAGAAGCAAGGGCAGGCCAGGTGTTCTGGTCCAAGCCACTGGGGTCAGTGACACCTGCCTCCGTGCTCGGGCCTTCTTGCAGCCTGGGTATCCTGGGGCGGGTGTACTCTAGGATTTTGGGGGGACAACCTTGGCACCAAGCAAGGCCAAGGAGGAGCCCTGTCGAGCTGAGGCTGTGACATCGCATTCTGCAGAAATCAATTTGGCTCCATTTCATGCCTACCTAGCAGATTTACCAGATTGTGAAAATGAATGTTTTCTCTGCGCGTGGCTGATTCTTGCATGCATCTGTTCACTCATCTAAGCCTTAGTTACATGCTGCTCGGAGAATGAAAGGCTGTAATTTCTCCTTTTTGAAGCAGGAGTGGTAGAAGCATCATGATTACTGCTTTACAATCCTGCGCCAGAATGGCAAACCGCTTTCTTCTCATTGTCTGAAAAAAAGTGAGGCGGCAACCGCCATATTTTCTTCGGTATTTGCAAAAGACCCAGACGTAACCGGGAGCCTGGAAGGGGCGGGGTCTCCAGAACCCAAACACACAGTGGGTTGCAAACTTGGCCACTTGACTGTGTCCTCTTCGAGGGACACTGATGAGCCCTTGCTGTCGCACCGCGTGGCCCCCTTCGCTCCCACTCGGGCGGCTGCGCAGACCTGGTAGCGTGAATTCAGCGCTTGGCATTTCTGGGATGTTTTGGTCACGCTTCATTGTCGTAAACCACAAACCATTTCGGCTGCAGAGCTTGGTTGTACAGTCTTCAGGGCTCACGAGGCCACTGTGCTCTAACAGCAATACACAGGGTGGGACTTGAAATCCGCCAAGCTCAGCTGAGCTCTGGCTGCTGGGCTGAGCCTGGGCCGCTCGCACCCTCACCTGTAAAGTGGATGTCTGGCTGGCCGCTGACCGCCCTGCGCGGTCTGAGGGTTATATCAGAGGGTGCGTGTCAAAGGCGTAATCTCATGCATGGCATCTGGTGTGGGCTCATTTTCTCTCTCTCTCAATTGCATTGACAATTTTTTTAAAAGATTTTATTTATTATACAAGAGCTGGGGTACAGGCCAGAGTTGTGGGGGGATGAGAGGATTCAGCAGAGACAGAGTGGGGAACAGAACAGGTAGATCGACTGAAACACACTGCTGAGGGGAGCAGCGGGCGAGGCAGGAGAGGTCTGCTGCGCCGCGTGGGTCCCCTACCCGGCTGGGAATCGTGTGCTCGTGCTGCAGTGGCTGCGAATAGCTTGATAGCTCTGACGCTTCAACCCCTGGGCCACCAGGGAGGCCCATGCTCACTCTGTCTTCCCTGTAAGCCTGGCCACTGGCCCCAAGTCCTCCTGCCCCTGGGAATTGCAGGGCAGCACAACAGGCTCTTTAAAACAGAAACCCCTAGGCCATTGCCACAGACCTCCCCTCCACCATGCACTCGCTCGCCCCTTGCTTCTCACTCGTAGAACCTCTCCACGTCACTGTATTGTGCAGACAAACTTGGTTTTCCTTGCCTCACGCCTAGTCCACCCCGTCCCCGCCCCACGGGTGTCTTCTCACCTGCGCATCGCCCAGCCAGTTTTTAACTAAACCTCGGCCTTTCCATGCTAAGTATATGAAGGTGATTTTAAAGTGATGTATTTTACAAGGCTGTTTTCTCCATGAGACTTCCCACACGGCTTCTGACCTGCCGCTTCCTCTGGATGTTCGGGAGGCCAGGCCTGGCATGCCCGGAGATGTTAGCGCCTACCCAAGGTCTCCACTCTGGCCAGAAACAGGCTGAGCTCAGAGGGTAGGAATCAAATCGTCTAGAGGAGTCTTTATCCCAAAGGCAGGATTTCCTCTTTGACTGTGGAAATAGAAGAAGGGGAATTTGAGCCAGGGTGGGCCTCGTGAAGTGGCCACAGACACTCCCACACTTTCTCTGAGGAACACAATTGCTCCCCTGAACACTGAGCAATCCCCCTGGAATAATCACAGGGTGCAGCATTCCAAGGAGGAGGCCAGATGTGGTCATCCCAGAAGGGAGCTGATCCCAAGAGCAGCAAGATGCAGCTCGTGTGTGTGTGTGTGTGTGTGTGACTGTGCCTATGTGTGTGACTGTGCCTATGTGTGTGACTGTGTCTGTGTGTTACTGTGTGTGTGACTCTGTATGACTGTGTCTGTGTGTGTGACTGTGTCTGTGTGTGTCACTGTGTGTGTGACTGTGTCTGTGTGTCACTGTGTGTGTGACTGTGTGTGTGGCTGTGTCTATGTGTGTCGCTGTGTCTATGTGTGTGACTGTGACTGTGTCTCTGTGTGTCACTGTGTGTGTGTGTGTGTGTGGGTACCAGTGGGTGTGGGTACTGTGTGTGGTGGTGTTGCGGGTGAGGGGATGGGCACGCCTCTGACAGGTTCAGAGCAGGGCAGCCTGGCAGCATTTGCCCCACGTCCAGTTATGCACGCTCATCAGCGTTTCTGAACTATGGTGCAGCCAGTAAGATAATAATCTTGTGCAGCGCATGATACTTAGCTCAGTGTTAGCAGGTGCCTCACTGCTCAGGGCATTGTATAGAAATATGGTTTTATCCTTATAGTAAACAACTTTAATTTTATATTTATATTTCATTTATAAATATATTCATATTTACATAAAATATAAAATAGCAATTCATAGGTATTTATATAAATATATTTTTAATTTTATATTTTTAACTTTATGTTTATATAAATGTTTATATTTTAATTTCATGTTTATATAAATATTTATGTTTTAATTTCATACTTATAGTTATTTAAATGTTAAATAGCAATTTTTTTATTTATATAATCTAAGCTTGGACTGTAACTTAGATATTTGCCATAAACAATACTCCCCAAACCCTACCAAGAACCAGTGGGGTTTGATGATTTGTTCACCCAGTGAAACCATTTGACACCAAAAATGCAGATAACTGTTGGGGCAGGTTTTCTGTTTTTCAGGATGCTGAAACCTACAATACACTAATATTTTAACGTGCTGATTTTGCCTAAACAATGGGTCCCGGTGACCTCACCCTCCTCTGGCCACAACCACAGTGGAATGGGCCTGAAAACAGGAACATCCTAACGAGCCCGGCCCCAAAGAACATAGGTGATGTGCCGGAGGTTTTCTGAGGCCTCCTGGCTGGATTTGGTGGGGCGCCTCGGGCAGGACTGGGGTTTTCCTCCTACCCATCGGCCATGGGATAATGTCTCACAAGAGAGGGAGCGGCACAGAGCGAGGGGGGCGGGTGGCATTGTTAGCGTTGACTGATTCGACCGAGTCAGTTCTCAGCCAGATGTGCTTGTCCCGGAACCTGGATTTATCCCGGGTAGCTGTCTCCTTCCCACAGGGTGATTTTCACTGAGAGCGCACTGCACTTCCTTAAGCAGTTGGATGTAGAATAGCTGTCTTCTGATTAGACCCAACGCCGCGGGCCACATCTCTAATGGACAGTGGGTTAGAACGTCCCTTTGCTCCACATCATTTCATTATAACGTTACTTAGAAAAAAGAAGTCCTGGCCCACCTCGAACAAAGTGACGTTATTCGTAGACCCGGATTTGTCATGGGTTTGATGACATTAAATGAGGGGTGTGTGTTAGGGGCACAGGGCACAGGTAGGAGAGGAAGTCCTGGATTCCAGTTCTTGCCCAAACTCAGTTAGATGTCATGAAAACCTGCTTCCACTTCCAGCACCCAGGTGTTACTTCCCAGTCTCCCTTGCAGTTGGGTTTTTCCATGTGACTGTGTTTTCACCCATTGAGTGTGGTGGAAATGACTATGCTGCTTCCAGTGCTCACCCATAAAAATGTTTCCCTCTTCTCCATGATCTGCTCTTTCCTTGGGCTCACTGCTAAGTGTTCCAGAGAGACAGGGGCTGGGAGGTTGAAGATCCAGCCGCTGGCAGCCAGGTCCCTGCAGGCTGTGGAAACAAGAGGCACAGACCCCCATTCCACCCACCTCAGACAAGAGTCCATGGAGAGAACAGGTGCACCTGCTGTTTTGGGGTCTGGGCCTGTGATTGGGGGGCTTTTCTGTCCCAGTAGCTCACACTATGTAGCTGAAGTGTGAAGTCTTTCACCCGCTTCGGTGTCTGTAGTTGTAAGGATGGATTTGCCACTTGCAAAGTCCACTTACTCCACTCGACATGGAAAAACAATGTGTACAGAACATACTTCCCTGACTCTGTGTTCTTTTCCAGTCCTTCCTCCCGCATCTTGACTTAGTTGGAATAACAATTTACATGCAATTTTATATTTAGCTTTTTTTCACTTAACACACCACAAGCATTTTTCCACATCTCCACAGTCTTCATAATTATAAATGTTAATGACTGCTTAATATTCCATCAAGTGATATTCCGTAATTGTCTAAAATGTGTGTGAGATGCTACTGTTAGACTCTGCCTTGAGAAAACCCAACTTATCAAAAATGTATCAAGTTAAATCCATGGGGGTCAGAGGAGGGGGGCAGATTACTCCTAAAGTTAAAGGGATTTTTGCTCACTAAAAGAATTCTCTACAAGACACTTTCAAATACTGGGTGGTTCTCCTTGTGTTCTTTGGTGGAATTGAAATGACAAATATTTAATGCACTCTGTTACTTGCTATACAAAGCAAGGTATTTGCACTGTACGTCTTTGTAGTACACCAATTATACATCTGTAGTACTACATAGATACTTGCACGTGGAGTTGTGTTCAGGAGTTGCAGAGAACCCCAGTTCCCCAAAGCAGGCCTGAAACAAGTGTTCTTTCCTGCATTGGTCCACGTGCAACGTAACCAGCACTGACAATGACACACGGACAACACAGTTGCCATCACCTGCCCTCACATTTATATGTCCAGCCGTTGTTTTTGTACATGCCCATATTTTTTAAATAGATTTTCTTTTTAAGATTTTATTTATTTATGTATACAAGCACTGGGGTACAGGCCAGAGTCCAGGGAGGTGAGAGGATTCATCAGAGACAGAGCAGGGAGCAGAACAGGCAGACTGACTGAAACACACTGCTGAGGGGAGCAGCGGGCGAGGCAGGAGAGGTCTGCTGTGCCATGTGGGTCCCCTCCCTGGCCGGCGGCAGGGATCGAACTTGTGCTGCAGTGGCTGCGGTTTGCTTCATAGTGCGTTGCTTAACCCACTGCGCCACCAGGGAGACCCCACATGCCCATATTTTTAAAAACCATGTCTGGACTGCAAGAACAGTACAAGCACAGGAACAGAATAATGGAGATGGAATCAAAACTCAGACTCTTGGGCCTCCCTGGTGGCGCAGTGGGTTAAGCAATGCACTGTGAAGCAAACCACAGCCACTGCAGCACAAGTTCGATCCCTGCTGCCGGCCAGGGAGGAGACCCACATGGTGCGGCAGACCTCTCCTGCTGTGCCCGCTGCTCCCCTCAGCAGTGTACTTCCGTTGATCTGCCTGTTCTGCTCCCTCCTCTCTGTGGTGAATCTTCTCACCCCCACCCACACACCTCTGGCCTGTACCCCAGTGCTTGTGTGCATAAATAAATATTAAAAAAAAAAAAAAAACAACTCAGACTCTTACCACAGTAGCAGCAGACGTGCTGCTTCAAGACTCCTGGTTGGCTTCACCCATGTGCCCACAGCTGTGTCCACAGTGTGTCCACGGATGTGTGCTAAGTGGTGCTCCTGAGTCACCTTGTTTCCTCCTGGGTGGGGTAACCTCTATGGGGATCCTTGTCACTTTGCTTCCTGGTTTCAGTGTCAGCACAAAACGCTTGCACTCTCTGAATTCTCACTCCTGTGGTAGACGCTGTAACAATTTGGAGCCTGTGTTGCCATCTGTAGAGATTCATTATCTGCACCAAAGTTCCAATACAGGCTTGCAGGTGTCTGCTGGCAAAAACATTTCCTTGCAGGTGAAGTCAAGTTAGAGGGTCAGAGGGTGTTCAGCTGAGTTGCCCCTGGGGCTGCCCTGCCTGTCTTTAAGTGTGTGTGTGTGTGTGTGTGTGTGTGTGAGGGGGGGGCGTTGGTTGTGCTGTCTGTGGATGGGATCCTCAGGCTGCTGCTTCACAGCGCATGTCCAGGGCCACACTTGCGTCATGTGGGGTAGAAGAGAAGCATGAGCTGTGCCTGCTCTGGTGCCTCAGCACGTGCTGTAGCCAACACGTGTGGATGCTCACGAAGTGTGGGTGTTTCAGATCCTTTCCCTTGCGTAGAGAGTGCTTGGTGGGTTGTTATGTAGGAACCCAACCTTTTGAAAATGTTTTCTGAAAGAGCTGGCTGGTTAGAACACAGTCCTGTCGGTTCCATTTACAGCGATGGCACATGGACGCTCACTTTTCTAGGGCATTGTCACGCCACCAGTCAGGAGTGGCGTAGGTTTTGGATATTGAAGGATGTGTGTGTGTTTTGTATCTTTCTTACTAGGCTCAAGGAGGTTTTTTTTTTTAAGATTTATTTATGCACACAAGAGCTGGGGCACAGGCCAGAGGTGTGAGGGTGAGAGGACTCACCAGAGACAGAGTGGGGAGCAGAACAGGCAGATCTACTGAAATCCACTGCTGAGGGGAGCAGCGGGCGAGGCACGAGAGCTCTGCTGCGCCATGTGGGTCCCCTCCCTGGCGGGGGATCAAACTCGTGCTGCAGTGGCTGCGGATGCTTTGTGGTGTGGTGCTTGCACCACCAGGGAGGCCCTGCTCGAGGCATCCTAAAGACAGGAACTGTCACGTCGTCTTGAATGCCCAGCACCTAACACAGCACTCAGTGGGCTCTGTGAGTAAGTGAAGAGACGTCATCTATCCAAAACTGCTCTGGGTTTTGGGCGAGCATCTCTCTGGCTTTCACTTTCCATGGGAAACCGAGCTTGCTGTTCTCTGGGAAGGCAGGGCCAAGGGTCATCCCCCACCCCGGCTGTCCGAGGTGTGACCTAGTCCAGTCGTGTCGAGCCGCCACGGGGGACCTGTCCCCTTCACGGAACCTCACTGCCTTTGTTCTCCTCTGTGGGCGGGCAACCAAATTGCCAAGAGTCCTCGGTGAAGCTCAGTGCCTGTTTGTTATGGCGGGTGGTACCTGGTTTCCACTGAGGGCTGCTGGCTGGCAGTCAAGCGGGAGCCCGGGGCCCAGCCAGAGAAAGTGCTCTGGGGCTCTCAGCGCCACACCCCGGCCGTCCCCTCTGGCGAGGTCTCTGGTTTGGGCCGCGTGACTGGTGTTGGTCAGTGCAATACCCGGGCTGGGCCTTCCTGGGACTCGCCACCTTGTGATGTAGACCCGGCTCCCCAGGAGGGAGGCAGAGGCCTGCTTACAGCCTGACCCCCCAGCAGCCAGGGATGGGCCAGCTTTGACCATCTGGCCGCAGCCAAGCCACCAGATTACTGCACATAGGTGACCCCCTTGGGACCAGCACGACCACCACCAGCGACCCCATGCAAATTCTAACCCACACATTCATGAGCAGAAAGGTGGTTATTGTTGGGAATCACCCGGTTCAGCGAACGTGTGCTGTTAAGGGATCACTGGCTGGCCGGTGGCTCCTTGTATCTTTGGTCCAAGTTTTCTATTAGCCTGAAACGTTTCAATTCCCAGTCCCCATCTTTTTGTAAAATAATTTGAACTG
Source organism: Galemys pyrenaicus (assembly GCA_019455555.1). Taxonomy (NCBI): domain Eukaryota; kingdom Metazoa; phylum Chordata; class Mammalia; order Eulipotyphla; family Talpidae; genus Galemys; species Galemys pyrenaicus. The sequence continues at coordinate 3,384,428 of JAGFMF010011662.1, forward strand.
GCCGCGTTTCATGAATGATTGAGCTGGAAATGTCAACGTCTTTGTGTGTGTGTACACACAGATGGATATAGGCACATATATAATAGCATAATGATTGTTATGTTCACTTATTAATATTTCTTGCCTCACTTTTGGGCTGAACCAAGTGCAGAAAAATTAGACAGCGATGATTTCTGGCAAGTAAAACAGTCAATAGCTGGAAAGGTATGTTTCAGTGAAGATTGTTTATAAACATACCTCTTGCTGCCAAGATCTTAAAGTCTAATTAATTGGCCTCACCCGGCCTCCCCTTCCCCCGCGAGCGCACGCTTTCTCCGTCCTTCACCCATGCTCACGCTCACACGCGCTCACCCCCCATTCTCTTGCTGCTGCTTCTCCTCGTTAGCTCAGGCTACACAAGTCTTCACATGGAATTGGCTCCCCTTCTCGCGGTTTCGTCCGTGCACTCCCATCAAAAAATATTTTCTGCATCTCTAATTTCATCACGATATGCCTGACTGAGGATGTCAAAACCACTGAACGGTCGTGTTTAATCCAAAGTTGGCTCTGCCAGTGTTGATCAGCAAAGCAAATGACCTCGAATTTTTTCTTAATTATTTGTGAGGATGTAAGTCTTCACTTGATGGAAGAGCGCCACATCCTGCTTCTCATTCCTGCTCTTTATTGTGCAGAGACCTCCCGCTGATTTCCAAGGCAACTCTCCACACCCAGGAAAGACACGTGGCGCTACAGGGCTACCTGGCCATCTGTGGGACACCCCCTCCCGTGCAGGCTCGCCATGAGCACAGCGTCGCTCCGTGGTGTTTTCTGAGAGTCAGATTCTGGCCGTACTTGTGTAACTCACACTAAAGGTTGAGCATGGAGGAGGTCACCTGCAGTATGTGCTGGAATAGCATACAGCTCATGCTGCAGCCAGGGCAGAAGGCTGCAGCTCCAGCCCCGCTCAGCAGTCCAGCGGCTGCACAGCAGGGCAAGTCTGTTAACCCCGCAAGCCTTTGTCATCTGCAAAAGGGAATCTTGCATTGACTTCCTAAGTTTGCTACAAGGATAAAAATACGTGTGTGGAATACTACTCAGTCGTTAAAAAGGAAAATGAATTCCTGCTATTTGCAACAACATGATTGGAACTGGAGGAGTTATTGCTAAGTGAAATAAGACAAGTACTGGCTGGTATCCTTATATATGGAACATAAGGACCAAAGCAAAGGGTCACACAACACCAAACCAGTAACAAACCCTAGAAATCCAACTGTGGAACTGAGGCTACGAGATAGGGAGGGAGCAGAAGGAAAATGAAGTGGGAAGGGGGCGCAGGGGCTGAGCTGGAGGACCACGGGGCCTGCTACCACTCTCTTTAGACAAGTGGCCTTCAGTAAATGCCGTGGGCCAGGCGGTGAGTGGCCTTGTCAGCTGAGAGTCACTAGGCTCTTCTCCGCAAGGCTTTTGTTTCTCAATAAAAAACTGTATGAATACATTTGAAAGAAAGACCAGAGAAGAAGTGTCCAGAAACAACTATACATAGATATTTGCTGAACTATTAAGATAATTTTGAAAATAACTGCAGGCTAACATTTGTGGACAACCGAATCAGCTTTTCATAATAATTCTGTTTCCGAGTCGGTAATTTCCGTGTTCTTCCTCGCTCTCTGCAGTTGGCAAGTTCCCATGTTTTGTACTTTGAACAGACTGACTTTCCAGCTTAGAAAAAAAAATATGTGAAAGCGCTTTAATGATAAAGTACCATCTACATGTTACTTATTTGACCTTCAAGATAAGATTCCCCCTTTTAGCCCATGTTCCCCCCCCCCTTTGATGCAATCCTCTATCGTGGAAGGGTGTTTTGTTGCTTGAAATACTTTATAAATATAAAAACTACGAAAGGAAGGTTTCGGGGTGTGGTTAGTCGAGAAGGAAGCTTATGTTTCTCTGGGGCGAAGCACGTGTTCATCTCATCTGATGAGGTGCACCCATAACATGCCACGTTCAGAGGGCACTGAGGGCCCTGGACAGGGGGTGTGTGTAGGACCCGTGCGTGGCGGCCTGGACAACCATTTGTCTAACTGCCATCGGAGTTCTAACTGCTTCAGAGACCGTGGGAGAACCAGAAAGGGAACTGCAAAATCAGAGGGTCTTCTGCCGTCCGTTCGGCTTGCTGGCCCGCCTGCCGCATGCTGTCTGCTTCAGACTCGGGGTCCGTGCCCCTTCTAGCAGGCACCTGGCATAGAAGCCGACCAAGCTGCTGCCCACTGGTGCGCCTGCCTCGTCTGGCGGGGTGTGGTTTGCAGGCCCCCCCCAGAAGGGAGCAGTCCTCATGGTCTGAAGACATTCGTTGTCCTTTCACAGTTTGGAAGAGAGCCACGGGACGCCCGAGTTGTACGTTAAGTTGGCGAAGCTGTCGTCCGAAGCCGATTGCTCAGGCACCAATGCGGTCTAGGAGAGCAGTCGTGAAGAAAAACTAAAAGTGGGAAGCAGCAGGCTGCTCAGAGTGACTGGAGGCACTCACAGCCGCCTGCTGCCCGCTGCCCACCCACAGCCTGCCGCCCGGGGCCGCGCCTGGCCAGGGCAATGACGGGTGACTTCTGAAGGGCCGCGCGGAGCGTGCCTTCAGCCAGGCTCCTGAAATCCTTCTGCTGATGCGTGCAGGGCTCAGGCCCCTTCTCCCGGAGCAGGTGGGGCCTGGTTCTGGCTGGGGACCGTTCGCTCAGCCGTTGCGAGCAGACCTTCAGCAGCGGCTCACCTGGCCGGCTGGACGGGAGCTCACCTGCCAGAGCCGGCATGGGCCCTGGTGTGTAGGGAGACGTGCCCCGGACTGCACCTCCCTCTCGCTGGGAGGTTTGATTCTCTCACGCTCAGAGGGCATTCGGCGTGTGCCTCCTGATGGACACCCCTCTCGACCCCGCGTGGTCGGGGGTGAGCGTGAGATGTGCGTTTACTGCCCAGGACCACCACGTGACACCAGAGCGTCTTCACGGCTCTCCGGTTCTTCAGAGCCACACGACTGGAGAGAAAATCTGTAGAGAAAGGAGGCAGGATAGATGGGTGCACTCGGGCCCTAGTTCGTACTTACCCCCAATATTTCAGCCAACACACCTTTTTTTTTTAAGATTTATTTATTTATGCATACAAGAACTGGGGTACAGGTCAGAGGCAGGAGGTGAGAGGACTTACCAGAGACAGAGTGGGGAGCAGAACAGGCAGGACGGCTGAAATCCACTGCTGAGGGGAGCAGCGGGCGAGGCAGGAGAGGTCTGCTGCGCCATGTGGGTCCCCTCCCTGGCCGGGGATCGAACGCAGGCCACAGTGGCTGTGGATGCCTCCCAGTGCAGCGCTCAACCCCTTGCACCACCAACACACCTTAGAAATGGGTTTTCTGAGAGAAGAAATGATAAAAGCCAGAGGGAGGGCCATGTCCCCTGGGTAGTAACAATGGTCCCCACAGAAATAGCTGAATTTATCTCCAAACTGAAGGTTCCCCTTATTCCGTGCCTCACTCCAAATTGGTTCTGCATGCATGGGAATTATTTTTAAGTACTCTAAAATGGTATCAGTTCCTAGTTGCAAATTATTTGGGTATATTTTGAAGCTAATTAAAAGGGAAATGTCCTAATTTGTAAAGAGCAGCATTTCTACATTTTAAAAATCAGATGTTCTCAGTGGGGAGCAGGGTTTTATCTTTGTCAGTGTTGGCTATGGCTAAGTGCTTCCCAGATTGAAAATCTAAGTGAAATAACTACGAGGAGAGGCATGGGGGAAGTTTATGTTGCGAGAGCAGGAGGGGGACACACACACATATATAATGCATAGACAATTTAGCTGTGAGTTTAGAAAGCCTTTTGGGGTCTTTTTTTCCCTCTGTCTTGTGAGCTGCTCGCTAGTTCACTGTGAACACTGCAAACGTGGAGGGCTCAGGGACCAGCTTCCATCATGGTGTCCAAAAATTGGCTTTGTACATATGCTGGGTTGGAGACTGGCTGGCAGAAGCAGTTCACAGATCCTGGATTGGCAGGGGCTCTACGTGAGAGAAGATGGGGCCGCGAGCCCACGGGGCTCACTCCAGCCAGCCGGCGTGGACCCATTTGACAAAAATTCTCCATCTTCCTCAGGCCTCCAGTCCAGCCCAAGTAACGGAGCCCCCAAAAGCCCAGCCCCCTCTCCTGTTCCAAGGGGAAAGGATCGTGTTGAATTGTGCGTGGGCTAGTGCACTGAGATTTTTCACCAAGGCCCTCCAGTCGCCTCTGCACCGAGGGGGCCACCTCCGGGTCAGAGGAGGAAGGTGACAGTCGCACGGGCGAAAGCTTTCTGGTTTTGCCTCCCTCGGAAATAAGCAAACTGCCGTGACGGTTCCGATGAAGGAGAATGAACGCGCGAAGAAACACATTAGGCAGCAGGAGCAGATACGCCTGTGCCAAAAGGATGCGCCATCTGGGTCTCTCTCACTCACTGCGTCGACCAGAAAGTGCCTCTCGTTGGTGAGTAGCTGCTCCACGCTTGACTGTCCCTGAGAGACAGGCTGTTTTACGCACGACCATGCGTTCTAATAAGAACACTTTCACTGCTGACCTCGGGTTCCTGCTTCATCTTAGACTTGAAGGTGAGAGCGGACGTGAGGAGGCTTCTGCCCTCACCAGCAGGCTCTTGGGGCGCCTTTGGTGACATCTGACAAGCAAAGGGGCACTTCTAAGGGGATGCTGACTCCCGCCACTGTACTTCCCCTTCAAGGGTGGCATCAAGAACCAAGAGCGGGGCCTCCCTGGTGGCGCAAGGGGTTAAGGTACTGCACTACGAAGCATCTGCGGCACTGCAGCACGAGTTCGATCCCCGGCCAGGGAGCAGACCCACATGGCACAGCAGACCTCTCCTGCCTCCCTGCTGCTCCCCTCAGCAGTGTGTTTCAGTGGCTCTGCCTGTTCTGCTCCCCACTCTGTCTCTGGTGAGTCCTCTCACCCCCCACACCTCTGGCCAACACCCCAGCTCTTGTTTGCGTAAGTAAATAAATTTAAAAAAAAAAGAACCAAGAGCTGAAGGAGGTGACCTGAGTCCCAATCAATACCGCAGTGTGAAAGCTGGACCCACACCTTGAGCCTTGGGGAACAGCCAGCCATTCCCCCACCTGTCTGTGAGCCCTGACAGCCAGGACCGTGTCTGCCCAGAGCACACGCTCACTGATCCGCTGAGCATGTTCATGGGCTTGTCTCGGTCGGGTGGGGCCGTTAAAACAAATGCCACGGGCTGGATGTTTGCCTGTTTCTCGTCATTAAGATCAAGGTGCAGGGCCCTGGATTTCCTGGTGAAGGCTCACTTCCTGGCTCAGAGGGAGCCACCTTCTTTTTGTTTTGAATCATTAAATTGTTCTCTTACATCATTTTGGGACAACATTTGACTGTTCCCCTCAGGTAGTTCCTATAGTTGTCTTATCAGCACAATCCCCCCACGCTTCCCTCCCATCCCCTGCTGGCTGCCTCGGATCTACAGTCAGCTTGCAAGTTTTGTCTTTTTCCCGACCCTTTGCTCTGTTTCCCTGTATTCTAGATGTAAGTGAGACCATCCGTTACTTACCTTTTTCCTTCCGATCACTTTCGCCTAGCATCATCCCTTCCAGCTCCATCCATGTGCCATAAACGGCATGAGTGTATCTTTTTTGATGGCTGAGTCGTATTCCAGTATGTACATATACCATACCTGCTCGAGCCATTCATCCTTCTGGGGGCATTTAGGTTGTTTCCATATCTTGGTTCTTAAAAGTCACTGCCTGTAAATCCTACCTTCTGAATGAGCCACCATTTTCTGAAATTTTTCACTATTTCTCCATCTTCTGCTTTGTTTGATGACTTCATTTCCAAACCAGGTTCACACTCTTTATAATCTTTCCATCTCAGCTTCATAGAGCAATAGCATCCATGAAATTCTGCTATTTTATTACACATTTATCAGTGAACTCTCAGTTCTTTTGACCAGAATTTGTGGCCAACAAATTCCCAGAGCTCTGCCTCTACATCTTTTCCAACACTGTCCTCATTTCAAATGTAGAACATGCCACTGATCAGTTCAGTGGCTTACAGTCGTGGGTGAACCAGCTTACAGTGTTTGTGACAATATTGGACTCAGTTTTTTACAAATGAGCGATTTTTAAATAGCAGTACATTGTATGCTTGTTTGTTTTTTCACAACCCAATTTTAGTATCTCAGCAACTTGGCTTTGGTGGTTGACTTCCATGAGGAAAACTGTGACAGCATTTACACTGTGTTTGTCCCAGCGCTACCTCCATGTCCTTGTTTCCATGAAGGCAGCCACGGACTCGTACCACTTGTGTGTCCTTCCGTGTCTAAAGATGATCTCTGGGCCTCCCTGGTGGCGCAAGGGGTTGAGTGCTGCACTAGGTGGCATCGACAGCCACTGCGGCCTGAGTTCGATCCCTGGCCAGGGAGGGGACCCACAGGTCACAGCAGACCTCTCCTGCCTCGCTCGCTGCTCCCCTCAGCAGTGTGCTTCAGTCGAGCTGCCTCTTCTGCTCCCCACTCTGTCTCTGGTGGATCCTCTCATGCCTCTACACCTCTGGCCTGTATCCCAGTTCTTGTAGACATAAATAAAACAAAATACCATTAAAACTTAAGTTTTCCAAGATGGTAGTGAAAGGAGATTATCTCATTTCCGTGATCCTTTTAAAGTGCTTAGCTGTAGATGAGGGGATCACCTCAGTGCCTCACTTGAAGGCATATGATTCTCTTCTGCTCAACTCTCACTTGGTTCCTCCCTTCAGTGCACAGACAGAAACAGAAAACTAAGAACTAAGGCACAAATGCAAGTCCAGGTTTCTGCAGCAATAATATTTCCAAGAGTGCTTGCAAGTAGAAGTGTCACTTGGTAAAACGGAGCTAACTTTGAGGTTTCATGTGCTAATTAAGCCCCTCTGTGACGGCTTCTGCACGTGCTAAGGGCCTGCTGTGTTGCTGTTCGCCTGTGCTCTGGGTCTCCTCGTCTGGCAGGCAGGGCCTTTACACACGTGCCTGCGGGCGGCGTACTCAGCCCTCACTGTCCCTCAGAAGGATGTGGCTGGGCCCGCAAGCCCGTCAGCTCAAGAAGCCAGATCCCAAGAAGAGGCAGGCACCGCACTGCTAGACACTGAAGGTGTACTTTATAAGCTCCTGACTTACAAATGAGAGCTGTAGCTTAGATATTATTTCTTTTTTATTTTTTAAATTTTAATTTCATATCTATTTTACATTATTTTTCATTTTTGTACAGTGTATCTCGTCCCCATGAAAGTCCACCAGTTCACCCGTGCACCATCACCATCACCTTGTGCTCTTCTCACCCATTTTGTTTCTTCTCCCTCCTCCTCCCCTAAGGAATGTCTCAGATTTATAGTTGCCTGTTGAATTTGGATTTGAATTTATTGTAATTGATTTTTAAAAAAATTTTATGTATACAAGAGGCAGTGAGAGGATTCACTAGCGACAGAATCAGGGACAGAACAAGCAGATAGACTGAGATACACTGCTAAGGGGAGCAGTGGGAGGCAGGAGAGGTCTGCTGCGCCATGTGGGTCCCCTCCCTGGCCAGGGATCAAACTTATGCTGCAGTGGCTGCCGATGCTTCATAGTGCTGCGACTTAACCCCTTACGCCACCTGGGAAGTCCAATATTATTTCTTTGCTTGATATCTGTGACCTGCCCTCCTCTATATTAACTGGTTTTAAGTTCTCAAAATCTCAGTGCCTTATATCTATGAATTCTGCCTTAGGATAGTTTCAAGACCTAGGCATTATCTGTTCTTTGGTTTGCATAAGTAAGAGATAGTAGGTAAAGGCAAATCCTACATTGCAGCATTTAAAAAGTTTCCATCTAAAACAATAAAAATTGATAACTGTCTATTTAAAGCTCAAGGATTCTGAAGACATTAGGTAATTCACGTTTTTTCCACCACAAAATACATACTAAGTTGAAACATGAGGCCTGTGACATGTTATTTCTGCCCCAAAAGTGCATATTTCTGCTGTTTGTAAGGAGGTTCCCTGGGGACAGTTGACAGGAATATGGAGAACTTGAATGTCAAAGCCAGGAAAAAACTCAGAACTCACCTTGAAGATGTGGAAACTGAGGCATCTGACACTGTGATATTTTTCTCAGGGATGCCACTGCTTAGGGTATATTTTCCATGGCAAATAAAAATGAGTTGCCAAAAAAATAAAATCCTGTGCCTCCCTGGTGGAGCAGCGGGTTGAGGGCCACACTGTGAAGCATCCGTGGCACAACAGCGCAAGTTCGATCCCCAGCCCGGAGGGGACCCACAGGGCACAGCAGACCTCTCCTGCCTCACCCGCTGCTCCTCTCAGCAGTGGATTTCGGTAGATCTGCCTGTTCTGCTCCCCTCTCTGTCTCTGGTGAGTCCTCTCAGCCCCCACACCTCTGGCCTGTACCCCAGCTCTCATATGCATAAATTAAGAAAAAAATCTTTAAAAAAAATCCTTCTGAATGTACATGTTGTTTAGCTTTGGAAGAAGGCAAAAACTGACTTTTATGAAATGTGGTAATCTCTCCATATTACTTTGTTACTAAACATTTAACACCCTTAAACCCTCTTGAAAACGGAAGGATGACATTAAGAATGGCTGAAGCATGAGCTCGATCCCTGCTGCCAGCCAGGGAGGGGGCCCACATGGCGCAGCAGACCTCTCCTGCTGTGCCCGCTGCTCCCCTCAGCAGTGTGTTTCAGTAGATCTACCTGTTCTGCTCCCCACTCTCTGTGGTGAATCCTCTCACCCGCCACACACCTCTGGCCTGTACCCCAGTGCTTGTATGCATAAATAAATAAATCTTTAAAAAAAAAAAAAAAAGAATGGCTGAAGCGAATAGCCGGGACCAGCTGGCAGAGGCGCAGACACCGGCTCTGCTGACGTCACGTGATTGGTATCGCCGTGGCAATGGGGAGTGCGCCAGGGGTAGGCTGCACACCGACACCTACGAGAAGGTCACACATCAAGCTTACAGGTTTAAAAACAACGAAAGAAGGGCTGACTTAAGAAGCCGCAGTGAAAGCCAGGTGGTTTCACCCAGGGTGAAGAGTTAGTCTAACATCCTGATCCACCAAAACCTTCTCCCACCTTTCCGTGAGCCAGCTGTGCAGACAGACAGACAGACGTAAGGCCCTCCCAGGCTGGCAGAGCATCCAGATACAAAAAGGTGGGAGCTACTCAGATTTTTTTTTTTTTAAGATTTATGCACACACGAGCTGGGGTGCAGGCCAGAGGTGTGGGGGGTGAGAGGAGTCACCAGAGACAGAGTGGGGAGCAGAACAGGCAAATGGACCAAAATCCACTGCTGAGGAGAGCAGCAGGCGAGGCAGGAGAGGTCTGCCAGGCCCTGTGGGTCCCCTCCCTGGCGGGGCTGCAGTGGCTGCGGATGCTTCACAGTGCTGAGCCTTAACCCCTGTGCCACCAGGGAGGCGCCGGGGGGAGGTCCAAAGGAGCATCCTTCCACCCAGGATACCCCAGAGGAGGGCGACTCAGAGGTCAGAGGACACTGAGTCTGTGCCACAGGCGTCAGCGGGTTTTGAGGACGGGACAGGAGGTCGTGCCCACCACGGCCTGGATGGCTGCCCCACGAGGCCACAGCAAAGCAGACTCGTCACCCGCAGGAGGCCCTGGACAGAGTCCGAGCAGGTGACCTCGAAGACCTCTTCCCAGTGATGACTCAGTCCGTGTAATCCGACTCCAAGGCCGAAGTCCCCGGCCGGGTTCACACGATGTAAGAAGTCACCACACCTGAGGATGCGCCTGCTTCTTGATGCAAGAACCTTGTGTGCTTGAGAGAGAGGGAGGGAGGGAAGAGAGGGAGTGAGCACTCTGAGCGAGTGGCAAACCCACGCCCCCCCAGGCTTGGAGTTCTGAGGATTCAAATCATGAGGCCTCCACGGGAGACTCAGGGTCTTCCCTCGCAGCCCTCCCTCTCCGTTCTCCCTATTCCTGGGTCTTTTTCAAAAATCAACTCGTTGCGTAGAATTCACTCTCTTCATCAGCCACCTCGTTCAAAAAGGTAGCGCGTGCCAGCCGGAGAAGGGCAGAGAGCTCCCGAGCCTCGCTGCCTTCTTGGTCGGACAGCACCGAAGCGGTGGCCGCCACGCGCACTGAGCAGGGCCGAGAAGTCGGCGAGCCGGCGGCGTGCACACCCGGACTTCACGCGCCTCCTCGCTCCAGCCCGCAGCGGCAGCAGATGGACAGAGGAGGAAACGGAACGTGGCGGTTACGTTGGGTGCCGGCGGAGCAGCCCTACAGATTGCACCGAGTCACTTGCCATCTGCCGGCCAACCCGTGGCTCCCACCCGCCGCGGCGCTGACTCAGGATGGCTGGTTTGGCCTCTCTGAGTCCAGCAAAGACATTCAGCAGGTTGCTCTTTGTGGCATTTGTCAAGCAGGAACGAACACACCAGCCACCCCCCTCCTGGAGAATCCGGCAACCTGAAGGCCACACGCCGGCAGGGAAGGACTCATCTCCCTCCAGCGGAAGGTCAGAGGTTCAGCAGACAAGCTCACTCCTGTCTCTGAGGAGACTGGCCCCGTCCAGATCCGCCGGGCCACCTGGTTGCCTCTCGGCCAGGCCCTGCGGACACGCCGGCCGCAGGCTCCGCTGCCCGTCCTCACGTGGGGCTGTGCTGGGGTGAGGGCACCGGGTCACGCTAGCCTGTGGCCTCAGGGCATAGGAGCCCCGGCTTGGACCGCGTCCTCGTGAAAACGAGCAGCTGATTTCACCTTTCAGTCTCACACTGAGACACTGACCCGTCATGAATCAGCCGCTGACGTTAGGCCGGTTTCGGTCCTCCCCATTTTTCAGGGGAGGAGACTGAGGCACAGTGAGGTTCATCGGCCTCTACGTCTCTTCCAACATCATCTTGGTGCAGTGGGGACCGGGCAGCTATGCTGACCCGCTCCGTGCTGGACTGGAGGGCGATGGGGCAGGGGCGTGCCCTGGCCCTGCCTTGGGGGCCTAAGTGAGCTTGCGCTGAGCTGTTGCGCTTCCCCGCTTTGTTCTGAGGGACTGTGCAGACAGGTGCCCCGAGGTGAACGTTCTGGGCGGTTCGTTATAATGTGTGCAGTAGGACAGGTGTCCGGGCAAAAGTCACATCTCAAAGGAGTGGTTTTACTCCCCTCTCTCAAACCCCCACCCCCGTCACTTTGTCCCATTGTAGATCCTCTTCTCTCAGTGACTCTTCCCGCAGCCTGCGGTTCTCCATCAACTGACTTCTTTCTTGGTTGTTTTCCTGTTCGGAATGTACATTCCACATAGGCGGGGAGTATTGCCTAGTTATCGCTGCTAGCTGAGATGGCACGTGAAGAGTCCTTAGCAAATGTCTGTTGGGTGTAATGAATAGTTAAGAGAGAAATAGGGGATATTAAATTTTTTTGAGGCTTAAGAGGGCAAAATCTTGGCCCTGAGTTCAATCCCCGTCTTACTCGCTGCTCCCTTCAGCAGTGTGTTTCCGTCCATCTGCCTGTTCTGCTCCCCACTCTGGTGAATCCTCACACCCCCTCCCACACCTCTGGCCTGCACCCCAGTTCTTGTATGCATAAATAAAAAACAAATCTTAAAAAAGAGGGCAAATTCTTATAGGCAGTCACTGGTTTCTAGCAGCATACAGGCTTCAGGTTTAATAGTCCTGGCACGCTACGTTAGGCTCGTCACCAAGAGTCTGGTTTCCACCTGTGACCACTTTTACCTGCTTCCCCCACTCCCTTTCCCCTTTCCTCCAGTAACCACTTTGTTCTGCAAGTCGGAGTTTGTTTTGTGTGGTTCATTCATGTTTCCTGACCGCCACAGAGGAGTGAAGTCATGCAGCGTGCGTGTCCGCCTTCTCCACCTGGCTCATTTCGCTTCACCTGGGGCCTGGGGCCTCGGGGGTGGGTAAGACGCACTGAGCATCAGGCAGCGGAATCCTCTCTAGTCATCAGGGATGACCATGTCGATGGCGCCCCGCATAAGGTGTGTCCTGCTGTTGTGGGGTGAGGAAGACACGTCACATAATGCGTGTGTGGCACCGACCCTGAGCTGGCCGGGCTCCCGGAAACCCCGTAGAATCCATTCTGTCAGCTGAAGCAGAAGACAGAACTTTATCAGGCTGTTGGTAACTCTCAGACTCTGCAGGATTGGGGGGGGTGCTCTGCAGGGCTGGGACCCCGCAACGGGCCATCGGCCTCACCGCACTGCTGGCTCATCTCTGGGACATCAAGGTGGAGACCACCACATTCTCCAGGCCGGTGTGGGTAGCGATACTTGGGGCGTTCTTCAGAGATGCAAGCCCTCTGGACTGTGGCCATGCTTACATCATCGCTGTCAGGTGACTTGAATGCCCGCACACATACCTCACCCCCAAGTCACGCTCGCCGCACGTCCGAATGCCACTGACTCAGCCGGTCCTCTCGTGAACCGGACGTCACGAGCAGCGAACTGCCCCACGGCGGTGGGCCGGACAAGAGGGCGTTCGTCGCACCCTGTGTCTGCCGAGCTCACCCAGCGACCGTCTTCATGTGCCTTCACCAGGGCTCTGTGCCTCTGCTTCTGGCCTGTCCTTCTCTCCCAGCTCAGTAAGTTTGCCACGTGCAGGAACCTGTTCTGGCCGCAAGGCTCAGCCACGTCCCAAAGGCCTGCCCCGAGCAGTGTCCCCGGGGCAGCCGCCTGCAGCAGCTGCTTCCAAGTCAAGTCGAGGCGTCCGCACAGCTCAGGCACACGGCCTGGCCCGGAGCAAAGGCCAGGTCCAGTGCATTCTTTTATTCCCTTATAAATTTATTTTTTGCACGTCTCATACATTGTTAAAAACTGGCTCTCAGGGCTGCTTACCGTAGAGAACAGCACTGGGTTGGGTGGAATCTCAATGAGGTCTGACTTCATCGTGAAGACCTTTAGTGCACCTGAAACAGGTGGGTGTTGCAGGAGGGTGACTTCCCAGCCCTCTGTCCAGCGGATTTCCTGGCAGAACTCCTCACCTGTGATTCATGGGAGCGGCCACACAATCTGCTGTGCTGGCCACGCCTGCGGCCTGCGCTGTCGTCCCCGGCAAGCGGCCTGGCCCCCCGGGCCGTGGCTCTGACGCCAGAGCGTGGCGGTGATGTGGCCCAGCAGCCCGCTAAATCAGCCTGCTTGTTCTTTTTTTTTTTTTTTTTAAGATGTATTTATTTATGCACACAAGAGCTGGGGTACAGGCCAACAGAGTGGGGAGCAGAACAGGCAGAACGACCGAAATACAGTGCCGAGGGGAGCAGCAGGGAGGCAGGAGCGGTCCACTGCGCCACGTGGGTCCCCTCCCTGGCTGGGGATCGAACTCCCACTGCTGCGGTGCTCAACCCGCTGCGTCCTCATGTCCAGTGCTATGTGGAAATTTACCTGGCGCAGAAAGAGGGAAGGAAGCCCACGTGGTTCTTCTGCGAGCCGGGCTGGTGCCGGGGATGGGCTGGAGTGTGGAGACAGTCAGCGTGCAGGGCTGGCGAGGGGGAGCTGTGGAGACGCACTGGCGGCCAGGTACAGAGCTGGCTGGCGCCGTCTTCCGAGCATTTTTTGGAGGAAAACATTTAATTAGAGAAGAGCTAGTGCTCTGCAGCTGGGGCGGATGGGCCACTATCTCTGAGTCCCCGTTCACGAAGGAGCCCTGGGGGGCTGGGTGGGTGGGGGTGCTGGTGCTGGCTGCGGCCAGGCTGGCGCTCACAGGCCACAGAAACCACCTTCTAAAAAAATGAAGTGTTCTTTGGCCACCGGCCTCCTCCATTCTTGGGTTTTCACACTAGATTTTTCTTTATTGATTTTCAAATAAAGAACATGGTGGAGGGGCCTCCCTGGTGGCACAGAAGGTTGAGCGCCGCCCTGTGAAGCATCCACGGCACTGCAGCGCGAGTTCGATCCCCGGCCAGGGAGTGACCCACATGGCGCAGACCTCTCCTGCCTCCCGCTGCCCCCTCAGCAGTGTGTTTCAGTCCATCTGCCTGTTCTGCTCCCCGCTCTGTCTCTGGTGAGTCCTCTCGCCCCCACACCTCTAGCTGTACCCCAGTTCTTGTATGCATAAATAAATAAATCTTTTAAAAAAGAATATGATTTATTTTTATTTTTTTTAATAAAAATTTAAAAAAACTGAAAAAAAAAAAAAAAAAAGGCTGATGGGACACGGGACCTGGAACCCCAAGGCTGCTGGACTGTGGAGTCTGAGCCCCCAGGCCCCTATCTGAGCAAATGGAGTAAATTTTTTTTAATTTTTTTTTTTTAATAAAAATAAAAAAAAAAAGAATATGGTGAAAAAGTCCTACTCTTTAAAAGCCTATAAACCTGCCACCTAACACAGGCAGAGCCATTTAAATTACCCTTTCCTTTGGGAAATAATTAGAAAGCAAGACAAACAACAACCAAAGATGAAAAAGAAACAATTAGCTGCTGTAAAAATGAGCGTGGCTGTGTGTATCAGAGCAGCAAAGTGAAGTAACCAAAGGGGGACCCTCTGGCAACACCGTGGGAGAGTTTGTGGGTCCTTCACTCCTTAAAGCCCCAGCGCCCTGAGGTGTAGCTTGCGAGGTAGCCAGTCCGCCTGATGTGCTGCCGACTGTCTCTGCCCGTTTCTGCCGCCACTTTCTTCATCGCGTCTGCCAGGAGCGCTAACTACCACCGGACGGAACCTGGACAATCCTCCTTCGGGACAGTGTCCTGCTCCTGGGGCGAAGCTTCCTCCCCAGAGGGAAGTCTAGGCCCCAGCCCGTTGAAATGTGCCTGCCTGCTGAGCGCCGGGCCTCGTCTTAGACCGCCAGGCTCTCCAGGAACGCGTATAACGTCCGAGTGGGGAGCCAACCCAGAGTCTCCCTGGACAGCCCTTCCAAGAAGCCACCCGCCTTGCTCCGCAGCTTGGTGACGGGCAGGGAAGCAGGTGCTCTTCCCAGACGTGGACAAGCCTTTTGCTTTGGAAAAAAGAATCATTGATTTGGGCCTCCCTGGTGGCGCAGCGGGTTGAGCACCGCACTGTGAAGAAAACCACGGCCTCTACAAGCACGAGTTTGATCCCTGCTGCCAGCCAGGGAGGGGACCCACATGGCGCAGCAGACCTCTCCTGCCTCGCCCGCTTCTGCCCTCGGCAGTGTGTTTCGGTCAGTCTGCCTGTTCTGCTCCCCACTCTGGTGAATCCGCTCACCTCCCGCAACTCTGGCCTGTATCCCAGCTCTTGTGTGCATAAATAAATAAAAAATCTTTAAAAAAGAATCGTTGGGGCCTCGCTGGTGGTGCAAGAGTTTAAGTCTCAGCACTATGAAACATCCGCAGCCACTGCAGCACGAGTTCGATCCCCGGCCAGGGAGAGACCCCCATGGCGCAGCAGACCTCTCCTGCCTCCCCGCTGCTGCCCTCAGCAATGTGTTTCAGTAGATCCGCCTGCCCTGCTCCCCATTCTGTCTCTGGTGACTCCTCTCACCCCCTGCACCTCTGGCCTCTACCCCAGTTCTTGTGTGCATAAATCAATAAATCCTTAGAAAAACTTTAAAAATCGGCCATTGATTCCCACATGGAGGGGCCATTTGCATCCATTCCTAGCAGAGTGTCTCAAGTCAGCTCCCGAGCTACAGCAAGTCCGCAGCCAAAATACGCCCTGAGCATCCCAGCACGCTTCTCCAGCCAGGCCCGGCAACACCTCCCTGCTGGACACGCTGCTACCTGACGGGGCCTGCAGCCCCAGGAGCCTCCCTCATTAAATGACGAGCCTATCTTGATCTAGCCTTGAAAAAAGAAAGAAAGGCTGGAGACACGGGCGGCCGTGGCACCTGTGGCAAATGGCAGCGTTTTCGTCCCCTTCACGAAGCCAGGCAGGTGCCGGTGCTTTGCAGCTAGGTCCGCTTGCAGACTGCGCCCAGCGGGAGGGCTTTGAAACCCAAGCAGTTAATTGCCACCTCTAACCCGGAGACCTCTCGAAGTACAAATATAGCGGGCTGAGAGGGAGAGGGCAGCTCTGCTCGGGATGCTTTGCCCCAGGTGGGAAGAGAGCCGCCTTCCTGTCCTCAGAGGGCAGGATGGGAGGAAGAGCAAAAGGGGGCGCACAGGGCGCGGCCCGGCTCAGGGCGCACTTCCGCTCTCAGCGAGCTGCGCTGAGTCTCTGGGTCAGAGGCCCCAGGGAGCGCTGCGCCCTGCCGAGCAGGAGCTGGGAGCAGGCAGGTGCAGAGATGCCTTCTCCCTCCGCACGCCCGCTCGGCCGGCCACCAGCTGCTGCCTGGACAGAGCCCCTGCGCAGCGCGGCACCCCTCACCCTCGCCTCCCGCGTGGCCCAGAACAAGCCCGGGACTTTCTAAGTCGCGGGCTCACCCTTGTCTGCCTGGGCAGCCCCTGTCCACCTCCTGCCTCCCGCACCCGCCTGCCTGGCCTCACAGTGCCGGCCACTCGCCTTTCTGTCCACTTGCTTTTCCTGCCTCTGTTCTCGCTCTTGGCTGGATGCTGTCCCACCTCCTCTGCACCTGTTGAGACCCGCACGGCCTGCCCCCGCCACGGGGGGGAGGGGGGACTCCCCCAGCGTCGGAGCCCCATAGGTTATTGTCTGTTCCACCAGCTTAAACTGTATTTCACTTAATCCACGGGCTGTCCGCAGCACCGCCAGATGACAAAGTCCGCACTGATGGAGACTGAGGCCTGTTTGTTTTCCGGCTCCGCCCACACCTGTCCCAGCGTCTGCAGCCATGGCAGCATCTGTTCGCGCCCCCTCCCACCTATGAGGACGTTAAAAACGGGTCAGTCCAGGGACATTAAGTAGAACCTGGGGTGGCATTCAGAAAGTTTTCAGAGTCACAAACAACTTTAAAGAAAGACATCCGGACCCTCCCTGGTGGCGCAAGGGGTTAGGTACCGCACTATGAAGCATCCGCAGCCACTGCAGCACGAGTTGGATCCCGGCCAGACCAGGGAGGGGACCCACAGGGCCCAGCAGACCTCTCCTGCCTCCCCGCTGCTCCCCTCAGCAGTGTGTTTCAGTCCATCTGCCTGTTCTGCTGCCTGCTCTGTCTCTGCTGAATCCTCTCACCCCCCCCACCTCTGGCCTGTACCCCAGTGCTTGTATGCATAAATAAATCTTTTTTTAAAAAAATAAATACATAAAACCCTGAGAGCGGTGGCGTCATTCAGTCTGTGGACCTTCCCTGCAGGCAGACGTGGCTCCTGGCCCCCCGGAGAGAGCAGAGCGCGGCACCCCAGCCCCAGCACATGGATGCACCCCCGAACAGTGTCTCCTGGCTCCTGTGTCTCTGCCTCCCTGGTAGGAGGGAGCAGTCAAACAGGGCCCCTCGGAGGCTGAGAACCAGCAGTGAGTGAGAACAAAGGACACCAGTCCTGGTGGGTCCAGGATCCCAGAAGGACCTGGGCGTGGCGGTGGCTGTTGGCATTGAGAGAGGCAACGCAAGCTTTCAGTAGGTAAATGTGCTGGCTTCTAGAAAGCCGTTGTAGCGGCAGGAAAGGGGTGGCACAGGAGCAAGGTTCAGGATGGTTCTGGGCAGACGGGTCAGGGAAGGAGAGTCTTGGAGCCCTCGGTGGCTTTTCATACTTTATTCAGTAGAGGTGGCCAGGTACATGGCAGGCAGGGGTGCCGGGGGGCCAGGAGGCTGGCAGGCCGCCCAGCCCCCGGCGCATCTCACCCTCTCGGCTGCTTCTTCTCTCTCTGCTGCTGCTGTTGCTGCTCCTTCGTCGGTCGGTCCTGTCTGTTGGTCCTCGCAGTTCTGTTGGTTGGTCCTGGCCGCCCATTTAAGCCCGTGTCCCAACTCAGGTGCGCCCATCTGCTCATGCCCACCCTGGAATGCTCGCAGCACCGCAGGTGTCCATCATCAGTGGTGGGAGGGTGGAAACACCTGATGAACCTTTACCCTACAGTCGATTACCACGTAGCTCAGCACTGCGTAACTCAGTAATGAGGTGCAGAAGAAATGCAAGGCCGTGGGCAGCGAGTACCCGTGACGGCACACTCCTGGCACTCACTCTGCAAAACCCTGACCATTGGGGCTTGAGGTCCATCCCAGAGCCAGGGGAATGCCCATCAGGAACAAGCAGGGGAGCCACAAAGTAAAAGGGCGGGGGGTGTAGGACTAAGGCAGCAGCAAGAGCCAGGCCTCAGCCACTCATGGGAATGGGCACCGCAGAGCCAAGTAGGGGCACCGCTGGACTGTCCCCGTCATACACACGCATGCGCGACACCCCCACGTCTGTGGCTCTCTTCCTGTGCTGCCGGGCTGACCCGTCAGCTGAATTCCATAAACACTACCTACGAGGAGACAGAGAGAGCGTGCACAACTTTTATTATAGCACATTGTTATAATGACGCTACTTTGCCAGTAGTCTTTGTCCTTCCCTCACGGTGTAAACTTTTTAAGGGCATGGTTAATGAAGACAGTCATGTCTGTTCAGTTCTTAATGAATACATCCTGGATGCCTTTGATCTACGGTCTGCTTTCAAGGATCAGTTTTTTGGTATTTTTTTAAAGATGTATTTATTTATGCAGGCAAGAACTGGGGTGTAGGCCAGAGATGCGGGGAGTGAAAGGCGTCACCAGAGACAGAGCGGGGAGCAAAATAGGAGGATTCACTGAAATCCACTGCTGAGGGGAGCAGCAGGGAGACAGGAGAGGTCTGCTGCGCCACGTGGGTCCCCTCCCCGGCCGGGGATCCAACTCATGACTGCGGATCGCTTCATCGTGCTGCAGCTTAACTCCTTGCTCCACCAGGGAGGCCCCTCCCTATTTCTTAATGACCAAACCTGGGTTAGGCCGCCTTCCTCCTTTCTCCTGTCACGTCCACCATTGTCTTTAGATTTCCTCTGGAAACTACCCTCCCCTAACACGCAGGGTTGGGAGGACAGGGTGCTGACTCAGGTGTTAGCAAGCTGTGCTGATGCTGTTATTTAAGTCACTTATCTGTGTATGTTTATACTTGGTAGTTTTATAAATAAGCCCAAGGGGCGCCCCCTGGCGGTCATGGTGCTCTTGAACCCCGCGTCCTGCCTCTTCCTATCCGACAGCAGAAATGATGCGGCTCTAACCCTTGGAAGTTTGGAACTAATGAACTGACTGCTGCGCTGCCGCCACGGAGCGTGGTCCCAAACTATACTGTACTTCACGCCCGATTTATTCTCCAGATGGCGAGACTGTGCCACCCCGCCGCGAGGACCACCTCTTCCACTGGAGTGTAAAAGTGGACGGATGTTGTTTTCTTTGCAGATTGGATCATTCGGAGCTAGAAACTTGTGAGGATGATTAGTTATTAGCTTTAATGGGTGCCAATTGAACCAACTGCACGCGGATTTTCTCCTTTAATTTTGGAGTCTGCAGGCCTCGGTGTCGGTTGATTTCTCTGCTGTCTGACGTCACTGGAGCGTGGCTTTTCCCAGGTGACAAGAGTCCAGTCTCTGAGATCCTAGCAAGCCTGTCCCTGGCCCAGCCCGGGTGCCGGCCCACGGCGGCTTACTTATCAGGACAAGTTCATTAGCGGCAGCTCCACGGCCCGGAGCAGCCCAGAGCACCAGCTGTCCATCGGAGGGGCCACTTCGGTGGCCCGTGAAGATTCTGATCCCTGCTCATTTTCATCGAGACCTTTGCAGCATCAAACCCGCTGCAGCACCCACTTGGGGACGAGTGCCCGCAAAAATCACAACTCCATCTCCCCCTCAGGGGGACACGTTCATCCCACGTTGAAGAGTAGTTCCCAAGGCCGTCCTGTAGTGCTCCTGCATGTGGAACGCAGGCCTTTTAAGTCTCCTTTTGAACAACCTGTCTTGTTACCAAAATATAAAATCTCTCTCTCATCCCTTACTTCCTCTGGAAAAAAAAGTTTTTTTCAGATGACCTCTTTGCTTTGTTTTCTTTTCCTTCTTTCTCCAGAGCTCACTTACCTCCCAGTAATCTCAGCACATGCCCAGATAGCTCTTCTGAGACCTCTTGTCGAAGGTGGAGCGGGTCGGGCCTCTGGCAAGACCAACGCTGGGAGGAGGGTAGAGCCAGACAGCAGCCCGAGAGAAAGAGGCACGTGCAGGCGGCACGGACGGAGAGCAGTGATGTTGGGGTGGGGGGAGCCCTGCCCCAGGGGTTGAAGGAGGGAGAGGAGGCGAGGCAGACAAGAGGATGAACAGGTTTCCTTTCTTCGAGCCTCTCTCTAACACAACGCCCACAACCAACTTGATGGTGCTTAGAAACTGGGCTGCCATTACCACACTGATGGTGGGTGTTTGCTAGCACAGAAGCAGTTCACCATTAAAACACCGAAAGTGGTGGCCTCCCTGGTGGTGCAGAATTTAAAGTCTCAAAAATAAATCTTAAAAAAAAATACACGTGGGGGGGGCCTCCCTGGTGGCGCAGTGGGTTAAGCATGCACTATGAAGCAAACCGCAGCCACTGCAGCACGAGTTCGATCCCTGCCGCCGGCCAGGGAGGGGACCCACGTGGCACAGCAGACCTCTCCTGCCTCCCCCGCTGCTCCCCTCAGCAGTGTGTTTCAGTCAGTCTGCCTGCTCTGTTTCTGGCTCTGTCTCTGGTGAATCCTCTCACCTCCCTGTACCCCAGCTCTTGTGTGCATAAATAAATAAATCTTTAAAAAAAAATACACATAAAACTCATAGCTGGGGCCTCCCTGGTGTTAAGCACCACACTATGAAGCAGTCTCACCCACTGCAGTCTACACCCCAGTTCTTGAATGCATCAATAAAAATCTAAAAAAGTGAAATACCAGGGGGAGAAAAGTCAACGTGCTTATTGGCGGTGTCAATTTCAGTGAAGCTGGTTTTTCGGGTACCTGGTGCAGGGACAAGCCCTTAGTTTAAGTCAGTGGCAGCAAAGGGCAGCCCGTTGTGAGGTGCCGTGTAGCTGTGGACCTCAGAAGTCATGCTCTTACTTGGGAAAGGTGCAAGATGATGAAATGGAAAGAGCTTGGTCTTTTCATTCTGAGCCAAAACGGAAAAAAAAAAAAAAGGTCCAATAAAATGCTGAGTATTCTCTTCTCCTTATTATAACATGAAAGGTACTAATCAGATTATGCCTAAAATTGGAATTAGGTACTTCATTTGCAGCCAGTTTCACAAGGGTTGAATTTTGCTAAGTAAATCGGAATGCGCTGAAACCATGGCAATCTGACTTGTGATAAAAATCACAAACAGGTTTAGAACTTGGGCTTTGAACAAACAGCCCCCTGCAAGCCCAGCGAAGCAAAAAAAAAAAAAAACCAGCTCAGAGGTCAGATTTTGTTGGGCGCCTACAGTGACAGCCGAGACAGCCAGTCTTGGGGGGGCCCCAGTCGGGCCCCCCAAGTCGGGCGCATGCAGGCGAGTGGAGATCCAGGAAAAAGCGCGCAGCAGCTCCGTTTTGAAAGGCACTTGGGCCTCGGCGATCTCATTCGTTCCGGCCCATTTTCCGTTCACGCCGTGCCACGAGGACCCTCGCAAGCTGAAGCCACCCCAGAGGGGTCGCTGTCCTGCTCTGGGAAGCTGGGCCCCCCCTCCCCGCCCAGCCCAGGCCCTGAGTGCGCTCGAGCTTGCTCCTCACCTCCGGGTGTACACGTGCAGTGGGGGGTCCACATGAAGAGCACGTGGGTGAGCCTGATGGCTGCGGGGTCCAGCGGCACCGCAGGCTGACACCGGCTTCAGCTGGCCGGTGCTGTCCTGCTCTTCTCGGGTCTGGCCCAACTGTCGGCCCCAGGGCTCAGTAAATCTGCTCTGGGCGAGCTGCCTGGATCGGACCGGTACTGGTGCTACTGCAGCCTCTGTGCATGCTCAGCGCCGCGCCCTGAGCTCCCTGCGCCCTGAGCTCGCCGCGCCCTGAGCTCCCTGCGCCCTGAGCTCCCTGCGCCCTGAGCTCCCTGCGCCCTGAGCTCCCTGCGCCCTGAGCTCCCTGCGCCCTGAGCTCCCTGCGCCCTGGCAGGCTTCGCCTGCCCCACCGCTCAGACCTAGCCGCGGCTTTAACCCACTGTCATCGCACTCGGCCCTCTGTTGACCCAAATAGTTCCTTTTTGTCTCGGCTCTGGGTTGCTGTCTCCCCCATAAGTATTGCAGTTCAAATCGCCCTATATTGGCAAGACTTTTTTTTTTAAACCACCTTCATCAGCAATGAGGAGCTTTAAAGTTTTATTAGGATCATAAACTCCCTTCCCAAATGAAACTGCTTTTGATACGTGTCCATTCTGACAATGAGAATTTGTTGAGGGCTGTTGGCAAGTTGGAGGAATTTGTTTTTGAAACTGAAATTGGCAGGAAGTAACGACCCCAAGTGCTTTCTTTCTCTTGGGCCAACCCCCACTCCCTCAGCTCTCCTTTCTCGACCCACCCCTCCCCCCCCAGCCTTGCCACCCCCAACTCAAAGCCAATAAATAACGAGTTTGGTTAATACCATTTTTCTGGGGACAATTCAAATACCAAAGCGGGCATGCAATTTTTCAGCTTTACTGTGGAACAAGGACACTCAGAGGCAAAACTGTGTTCTCTGCCCCTTTGCATGTCTTGCCTATTGAATAAGTTGGAGTTTTTTGTAGCGTGGGGTGTCATTTTCCTGAGTGCCTTCCTAATTGAAAGTCAAGATTCAACTCAGTTGCAGAAAAACAAACCCCAAAAAAGCATGAAAGGATGTGAGAAAAGAAAACTAAATCCTTATTTTCCCCCAAATGTGAATTTGCTGACAGATGAGATAAACATTATCCACACTTTAACCAGTTTCTGATATTTGTTAAATGAGTAAACGCAGGCTGTGGACTTAAGACCCTGCCTGGCACTTAATAAATGCTCAATAAAGTCTCCTATTAGTGATTTCCCCTTCCCGCTGCAGAGTAAGCTAATGAGCAAGAAGTACCTCAGTGTGGGCCTCGCCTGCGTGCTCGTCTCCGTCAGTGAAATCTGGACCCTCTTACCTACAGGATCAGTTACCATCCACTTGGTGGACAGATTTGCAGCTATCAAAAGGCACCCAGACTCTGAACCCCCGCAGTAGCGTCACAGGCTGTTCAGCTGTGTTTCCTCTTGGCTAGCAATAAACTGAACTCCCCTGTTTCACCGACGCTTGCAGAGTGAAGCGCGCCTGAGGATAGTGAAAACTCTTGAAGACTTTGACCTGGGCCCAACAGAAAAGTGTGTGCGAATCAACTCCGTGTCCAGCGGCCTTGCCGAAGATGACCTGGCGGCTCTTCTGCAGTCCCGAGTCCTCCCTTCCAGTCTGATGCTGCCCAAGGTGGAGACCCCTGAGGACATTCAGTGGGTGAGTGCTTCACACTCCGCTTCCGCCCTAGACGAGAGCTGCTAGGGAGGGGGTGGTGGGAAGGAAGGCTCCGGGTGCTGCAGGCTTGGGAGAGGCCTAGCAGAGCGGACAGGAAGGGCATGGAGACAAGGGAGAAGGCGCCCAGGAGCCCGTTCCCACACCCGGAGCGTCCTCGGGAGCAGCTCTGCCTTAGCATGACTCTTCTGCTCTGGGAGCTTTCTGGTCTGGACCCTGCGGTTCAGAAGCCGTCACGGAACCGTGCATGGAAGGTGCACGGCCTTGATGGCGTCTGGCGCCCTGGGGTCTCCCAGGAGAGGCACTGACGTCATGGCTCTCGCCCAGATTCCCTGGAAACCTCCTAGACAGTGAAACACACTCACAGAGGAGACAGCGCAGCCAGCGGCGGAGAGGACAAGGTCACTCGTTAGGGCAGCCAGAGGGACCACAGGAAGCTTTTAACTAGTGGTTTTAATTAGCACTGATACCATTTCCTGAGCAGGTCTGTAGCCGTCGTTTTTAAATTGCTGACAGGTGTTTGTGCGGCAAGGCGGGCTTTCCAGCCAGTAAAAAGCTGACATGCAAAGCGGTTGGCATGTCACATTACTTAAGAAAACTTTGAAATGGGTCTAATTATGCTCCGATTGTTTTCGTTGTTAAAGGGGAGGAAGGTGGGAGCGAGGTTTTATTCTGGGGTTGCCAGGATCCCCCACGTCTCTGCTGAACAAAGTCACAGCCACAGGGCAGGGGGGCGCAGACAGACACGCTCGGAGTACTGTCACCCCGAAAGGAGCCCTCCCCGCCCAGCGCAGGGAGCTGGGGCCATCTGTGCCGTGGCCGGCCACACGTGGCCGCTGAGCACTGCAGACGTGGCAACTCCAAATTGAGATGTGGCGGGAGGCTAAAAAAATACACCCAGGCTTTTGAAGACACAGTCCTCCTCCACCCCTACCCCTCACAACAGGGCATAAATTATCTCAGGGTTTTTGTGGAGTGATTACATGTTGAAGTGCTACTATTTCAGCTGGAGGGGACCGCATCAGCGTATGACGCGAATGAAATCCACCCGTTTGCTCTGACCCCGCTCTCGTGGCCACTCGGAAAGGTGCACCACGCAGCCACCTCCTCCTTGGGGACGGGAAGGGCCGGCCAGAGGCCTCTCGGAGCCCCGTGGCCGGACCCGGTTTACTTACTAAGCTGGAGCCGTGCCCAGGTCACCCCCAGCGCCCGGAGCGGCTGGTGCCAGGAGCTTCCTCGCGGCCCGGCTCCCACCCCCTCGGAATGTGTCTCAAGTTGATTGAAATAGAACCGAAGTCGCTGTTCCCCTTTGGTTTCTTAGTTCATGCCTATTTATCCCCGCCAGCACCCTTCATCTGAGCGGGGAGGCCCCACCCCAGCCTTCAGCCCCGGCTTCTGTTCGCGGTTTTAAATCCTTGGATGTGAGGCCAGTCCTGCCACCTAAATGGGATTTCTAGTTAACAGAAGTCTTGCGGGCTGTTTATTTTTTCCTCTCCGTTTGTATTTATGTGAAGCATAAAACCCAGAGCCTGCCGCACTACTGAAAGATGGGCTTCCTTGTTTTCTTTTGTGTGAGAATCTCTCGCTGGCCTTTTGTCACTGGTGTGGGTTCTTGTTTGACTGGCACGGCTTTATTGGACTATAACAAGCGTGCCTCTGCCTCCTTTGTCACGGGACAATTCTCCCACAAATCCCGAGCCGTGTGCATTCTTCCTGCGCACTATTGGGTGTGCACTGGCATTGAAAGAATCGCGGAGCCCTGCTACTTCATCTCCTCCCCAATCTCTTTGTGATCTTCCCCCCCTTCTCTTCCTCCCCCCACCCCCCAGTCCCCTCCACCTCGCTGAAATGAACACTTTACCAGGCCGGAAACATTTAATCGTCTCCTTTTGAAAAAATTAATTGAAACTTCTCCACTAGTTACTTTTGTGTTAGTACTTAATGCAATTTTGTAAGAAAGAAGGAGGGGAGGAAGAGGAGACTGGGCTCGCATATTCCATTTTAAAACGCCCCTATTTGGCTTAAAAAAAAAAAAAGGAATTAGAGATTTTTCTCTCTCTTCCTAAGAACAGGGTCTATGTTGTACCAAGGGTTCACCGAGTTTTAAACTTCGTGGATTTGTAGTTAGAACTATTATCACAAAAATAGGGTAAGTAGCAGTGCAAGTTTGTTGTTGTTTTAAGGAGGAAGAAAACTCCTCTGGTGCCCGGGTAACACCCAGCCTACACAGTTCACTGCTGGCTTCCCCCTCTAGCTTCCATGTGATAAATTATGTTTTATTTTCATTTACGTGGAACACTATAGAGTTTTCCCCTCTGCCGTGCGTCTCCGCTTCTGTGCTATCTGGGTTGAGTTATGCCTTCCCTTGCAAAGTTACTAAGGAGGTGATGATGATGGTGCTGAGAGGGGAGGGCAGGGGAGCAACTGGGAATAATTCTTCATTACTGAAAGCTGTGATTTATTTTAGCCTAATTGTAAAGTTACTGCAAATTGCTCAAAAGCTTTTTAAAGATCCCAGTGATTAGATTTTTTCAGGGGGTGGGGGCAGCACAGGCAAGGAGGGGGCAGCTAAAAGGGGAAATAACACCTCTAATCCTGCTTCTGGTAAATAGGCTGCCAGCTTTTAAAATGAGTTTCCTTTCTATTAGTCAGAATATTATGCTAAGCCTTAAGCATTAGTTTTTTTATGTTGCCATAGCAGCCCTATTCCTGCAGGGTGGTGACCTGCGATGATTACAGTACAAAGCTTATAGGGTCTTGAAACCCCCTTTGAAGATGAAAAGTCTTTGATGGTTTATATTTATGCAAATCTCTTAGATATGATTTACCCAACTGAGACTGAATGGAGAGATGATTAAAATTCCCTTTTCCTTTGATATCCATTAATGGCTGAATATTCCTTAAATTTAAAATGGATAGATATGTTTTCATCTTTATTTACAAAAACATCTTTATCATACCTGTATGGTTTGGGTTTTTGGGTTTTTTTTTTTTTAATCTCCCCACATCTTATTAGATCTAGATAGACATAATAGATTTACAATTTAGAGAGTGGTGTGTTGTGTTTTTTTTTTTTTCCTTTTGAAAGGGTGGGGGGGGAGGATCCGCTCAAGACCTTTTGTATGTCTCCAGATGATAGATTTTGGAATTTGGGCTACCCCACTGGCAGCAGAGAGCTAGCTGTGAACTGGTCTCATGGAAAAAATTGGCGAGCTTTGGTCTTCAAAGACTCAAACTTCCTTTTTAAGGTCTTCCTAGGTAAGCTAAAAATTATGAAGAAAAGCCTTTGGAACAAAGGGTGGTGGTACTCTGATGAACAATATGAGTTCCACGTGGAAAGCTGCCGAGTAGCCACGCTGGTGTCTGCGCTGAGCTGGGCAGGAGACAAAAACAGAACAGTGGCAGGTAGGGCAAGTGCCATTGTTTTAGGGGCCCCGCACTCGCACTGAGTGAAGTGGGGCCAGACGTGGTACGTGAACATGTTTTCACGGGAAGCATCTGAACTCGATAGTCTCTCCTTCCAGTTCTCACTCCTAGGCCTCAAATTGCTCCTTTAGGGTGAAAAAAAATTATAATGCTTGGGGCTTTACTATTTAGTTTGGTGAGAACTTTGTTACCTTTTTTCTTTGGTCTTTTTTTTTTTTTTTTAATTCTATTGTGCAGACGAAAGAGGGTGGGATAGTGCTTCCTCAGGTCAAAGAGACTTAAATACTCCTTCTGTGTCTACATTTCAGTGATTGTACATTTTTCCCCCACTAACCACCCATGACACTTTTGATTTTAGTTTTCAGACAAATTTTCGTTCTACTTAAAAGGCCGAAAACTTGAACAACCAATGAATTTAATCCCTTTTGTGGAAACTGCCACGGGTTTGCTCAATTTTAAGGTAAGAAAACCGTAATAAGTTGGAATTTTATGTATTACCTAAACAGAACTTTTGTTTTCGATTTTAACATCTATTCAAAATATTTTTCTAAGAAGATTTATAAGCAAAAGTAACCTCAGCACCATTTTTTATCTGTAATAACCCAAAAATCTGCTGGGAGGATGTTTAAAAAAAAGAAAATGGCTAGCTAGTAAAAGAACTTCCAGTCCTCAATGTTTAAATGAAGTATTTATCTATTCCTAGGAGTAATTTTAATTTATCACCATGTGCATATATACTTTGAATCATTACGTTTATTCTTTTGTATGAATTGCCTTTTCATGGGGGAATTTTCTGACCTCTCTGTGACAATATGATATGGTCTGGTAGAAAAAGATTGCTGTCTGTGAGTTAGTGTACACAAATCATTTGTTGTATATCATAAGTAATAATGTTATTTCGATT
This sequence comes from Galemys pyrenaicus, assembly GCA_019455555.1. Lineage (NCBI taxonomy): Eukaryota > Metazoa > Chordata > Mammalia > Eulipotyphla > Talpidae > Galemys > Galemys pyrenaicus. Next base: position 3,411,980 of record JAGFMF010011662.1, read on the forward strand.
TTCCATACTCAAACATAAAATATTTTCTAATATGCTTTCAGGAAGATGAGTTTTCCTCCATTGTGAGCTTGCCTGAAACTGTTCGCCTTAAGAAATTCACAGCCAACTTGTTCTTTCCCCCTTTATCAGTAGCCCTTTAAATTTTTTCCAAAATCTGCCTCACCTTCCACCTGACCTGTGAGCATCTATGTAACAACCCATGCATGGGCCCGAGAGGAGAAGCCCTAAGAGCAAAGCAGAGAGTCGGACTGAACTGGAGAGAGAATAGGAGCAGACGCTCGGAAGGAAACTTGGAGCCCTCTGGGCCAGGCAGAGTGCAAATGTGGGGCTCTGCTTCAAACCCGGGGATGAGTGTGCTTACACAGCAGCCCCACGTCCTCCCAGCCGCCCCAGAACGCTCAGAATGTGATCGACGTGCATCCCTTAGCTGCACCTAGATCTGTACAGTGGTAGAATTTGGGACACTGTTTGGCCATTTTATTCCATAACGTTCTTAGAAATAGTTGCAACCCCTGAAATGAACCAACAGCGTCCTCACGGTTTCCCATGCCTCCCCTCAACCCTGGCTGCCTCTCCGCCTTCCTACGGTGACACTTACGTCTGGAACTGATGCTATTCGTCTTTATTTTCACAGAGAAATGTCCAAGTTGCATATTAATACATCTTGGCTGACTTGTTTCATTTTTATTTCCCCCTCTGGAGTTCTAGGTTTTTGGACTATGTGCTTTTAATCCTGAGACTGTTTACCAAGAAACCTCGATCCTAATACAAATAATCCAATTAGTTTGATTTAAAAATTCTTTCCTTCTCTCCTGTGGTTTTCCATTTTTTGCTGGAGAGTCTCTTAAAGCAAAAACAAATTTTGGAGCACAATAAATAACTTATAGTACAATCAAAATGAGTTAACTCCAAGTTTCTCTAAAGTGGCTTGAACAACGATTTGAACTTTAAAATTCATAAAATCCACTCAGCAAAAAGTATATACAGTGTACTTCTGAACCGGGGCTGCATTGTTAGGATGGCTTTCAGCCAAACTGTCAGGAGTTGGATCTTTTCTGTGACTGAAAAACACCCTGTGACTTCTCGTGCGTGCGTGTCTGTGAGACTTGGTTCTGTTCTGCTCTTTTGCAGGCGGTGTGTGAAGAAGCGGTGAGGACCGGGCCTCCAGCTGGCCTTTTTCTAGATGCAGTTGTTTTTGGAGGAGAAGACTTCCGAGCCAGCATAGGTGTCAAAGACACCCCTCTCGCCCTCTCTCCATCCCTCTCTCCCTGCCTCTGCTCGTCACTCTCAGTATATACGTGTGTGTGTTTTCTGTGCCTCTTCACAAATGCACATTTACATGACAACGTACGTTTGTCACCCCTGACAATGGTGGTTCAACTCAGTGGGCAGCCCTTCCTGATGATTCAGGGCTCCCCCCACCCCCCTGCTTCCACAGCATCACAGTAGAACTTCTGCTCATTTAGACGATAACTAATAAAAAGCCTATTGCAGCCTCAGACGTATTGAGCAATGTCCCAATCTCCTTTCTTCGTAATAAGTGGAACATGTGGACTCGCTTTCTGTTGCTTCAGTATTTTGTTTTCACGTCAAGTCTGAGTGCTGCCTGAGCCTCTGACTCAAATTTAAGGCAATTTCATGTTTGCTTGAGTCATTTACTGCCTTAAATGTTGTATGTGCATACTTAAAAGAAGGCTGACCCTCTATCACAGCTCTTCTTTACGTGGAACATCTATTGGGCAAGTCAACCTATGATACCTTCTCTCGTCCGCTCCATCCCTGCGGCACGCTGCCGCTGGTCTGGGCTCTGTGGAAGTAGAGACTGAGGATGCCTCTGGGAAGGAGGCCAAGGCCACAAAGCTTTTACAGAACCGCGTCCCAGGCGTCCCAGGGACCTGAGCATGGCGCAGACGGGAACAGAGACGCCCTCCCCGCGACAGGCAGGACTCTGTTTCCATGCCGGCCTTGGTCTTCCCAGGAGACTTCAGCGTGGCCCTTCAGTGGACACTGTCCACCTCCCTCAGAAGCAGCCCCCACACTTGCCCCTCCAAACCCAAAGCTGCAGCGCCTGACTCAGGCCCGGTCTGGACTTGGCAGCTCAGCCAGAGTAGCACAGGGAGCTGCCTGCTCCGCGCGGGGTTAACTCCTTCCCCGCTCAGCTAGTGGCTGCCTTTTGTGGTGCTTCTCTGCACCAACACTTTCTGACACAGTGACAGGGAGGAAAAGCGATGCCCAGCGTCCTTTGTCACCTCTGGGCCATTTGTGATTCCCTCTCCTGAGAGGAAGAGGGGTTTTTCTTGATACACCTCCGAGAAATTACACTGGGAGAGACAGACAGAGCCCTGAGCTTCTTTGACTCTGCCCTGCAGGGCGCACTCTGCACTGACCCTGGAGCCTCCGTTTGGCTGGGGAGCAATCCCCAGAAAGGCCTCCGTGTCTTTACAAACTGTGTCCTTAGAGGAAATGTCTGGGTTCACTTTCCAAAGTGAACCCCTCCCTTTTGTGTCAACACCCCTTCTGCAGGTGCAACAAGTAGTAAAGGAAGCGAGGACATTCTCTACGCCCGGCAGAAGATAGTGGTGGTGGCGAAGGCCTTTGGCCTGCAGGCTGTGGACCTGGTGTACATCGACTTCCGGGATGAAGAGGGGCTTCTCAGGCAGTCGAGAGAAGGCGCCGCCATGGGATTCACGGGTAGGTAGGACTCTCCTGCTGTCTCAGAAGGCAGTGTCTAGTCTGCGAACATTCCAGAAAAATAGGGATTAACCAGAAATGGCTGTTTCCACTGTCACGGGTGCTCATAGACGCACCCCACTATTTGAAACATGAAAAAGCCACCCAGAGCCAGAACCTGCCGAACAGTCTTTGGCTCTGCAGAGCCAGAAACAAATCTCACATTTCCTCTTCTCTTTGCGGCGATTTTCTTTATTTCTTGCCCTCCTGCGTATTCTGTTGCAGCATTTGCTAACCCTGAGGAAAGGAAGAGGCTGCCATAGACGTGTTCTGAGTGAATTGCCATAGAATTTGGGTTGATAGGGAGAAGAAACATTTCTGAAATACTCAAATTATTCATTTATTTCCCCCCTCCAAAAGACAAAAAATCGGTGATTTCTTCTTTATTTTTTTCACTGACAACCACTTTTTCATCCTGCAGGCACTCCGAGCCCCTCCCTTCTCTCCCACCTCCCAGTAGGCAGCTGCGCACCAGGCGACACCTGAGGGCACCGGCTGGCACGCCGAGCAGCCGGTCTCTTGCAGCACAGTCCTGGGGCGCGGGCGGGTATCTGTTGATTGGTGTGCCCGATCACCCATCTCCCCGGGAGCCGGGGGGGTGGGCACTGAAAATTGCGTTTTTGCGACAGGGATCTATTTTTTGAAACTACAACAGGCGTCTGTGCACAAGCACGCATGCGCGCGCACACGTGTGGCCAGATCAGAAAGCACCTCTTCTCGCTCATTCTGCTGCCTCCAGCGACAAGAGTGCCATTATCAGTGTTGTACCCAGAGAGCAAAGGGACGAGACGAGCACCCCTGCCCCCACTCCTGTGCACACGTTGAGACCGTCCAGCAAGGGGGTACCGAAAGAATCGTTTCCTGAAGTGCCCCCTTCAATGTAAAAGAGCAGAGTGGGTGGCGATATCTCCGAAATAAAAAGGAAAGACGTGAAAAATAACGTTAGCGTGGCGCTGTGACTCCATAAGGTGTCCACTTCTGCTTCTGTGTTTTTAACAGAGTGGGAAGAATCAAAAGGAGACGCCCCCAAATCTGTAAGCAAACAAGTAAGAAACTACACGGGCTCTTCTATAGAGAAGTGCTTTCTGCTCTGGGGCGGGCGGGGTGCTCTAGGCCCTTTCTCTGGGTCTGCCTGGGCCTTGTGGCCTGTCACATCTGCCTCCCTCCAACCAGCAGTTACGAGGAAGCCCAAGTGGAAAAGTCGGAGAAAAACTCCGTGAAATCTATCTAATAGACCCCGATATTGTTGGTCTAACATGTGTGGCATTGGCTGCCAAGCAGCCAGATGTTGTTCCAAAAGGGGCACTAATTTCCATCAAAAGTGGAAAACACTGAACCGATGCTGGCCCGTCACCTCACCGTCGCTCACCAGAACCCAGGCGCCCTCAGCATCCCCCGAGGAACACGTTTGCTCCGGAACTTCTAAGGGACTTTGAGAGTTTCCCCAAGATACAGGACTGAAGTAAAGGGGGTCCTCTAATTCGATCGCAGAAGACAAGTTTTTTCAAATCAGCTTTAAATTTCTGGACCGTGCCCAGCCCAGCATGGGGCGCTTAAGGCCTTGGTACCATTGTCTCTCAGCAACGGGGAATATCGAGTCACAAGAAATGGAAGCTGGGGAGTGGCGAGGCGAGGCGCCGGGGTACAGCGCCCGTTCGGGTCCAAGTCAGCAAGGGGGGCTGTGCTCTCACGCGCATAGCCACTGTGCAATTTTCAGAAAGAAGGTCTTTGCTGTCCCCCCGTCTAGTCACAATGCCAGTTAAAGGTCATTAGTCTGATGACAAGATAGGAGATTATTTGTAGTATTTTCTTTTTAAATAAATGCTTTAATGGGTACTGTAGACCACACATGATCTCTTTGTCCTAATTATTTGTCATTTCCTGACCATACCTTGGGCTGTGAACAAGAAGGGAGGAGAGGATGCAGAGGAAGGAGGAAGGGAAGAGAGAGGGAAGAGGAGAAATGGAGGGAGGGCAGGTCGGTGAGGAGGAAGGCACACCGAAGTGGGTGGCTGGAGGTCTAATGTCTGACAAGAGTGTGTGGTTCATGTCACCAGTGTGGGGCCTCAGTCTGTGCTGCCAGAATGTTCTGCACTTTTAAAAATTCGATATATTTTTAATGAGTTGCAGTTTTTTTAAAGTTAGCCAGGCATCAGACAGTGGTTTGTAGTTTCTGTTCTGTGGTCATTGTTTAACAGGTCACAACCCATGTAGATCGATTTTAAATCAATGCATTGGCTGTAAGAACGGCCATTAACTTTAGGAATTATTTTTATAAAAAAGAAACCAAAAATAAATCTTGGAAGAAAGCTTTAACAGCTGACTTAGTCATCACAGTTTCTTCAAGGCTGCATGCTGAGGAGGATTATAAATATGAAGTGCTATAGGTTTTCTTCTTTTTTGCAGTCTTTTGTAGAAGACAAAAATGACACCATCATACAGCTACCTAAAAGACTTGACAGGTATTGATTTAAAGCACGATATATCAAGTGGTACTGTAAAAAGGATTTCATGGTCATAAATTTTAATGTCTTCCAATTTTGCACCCTCTCAGTAACTTGTCAATAAGAACTCTTCTGTATAAAATATTTGCTCCACTCCCACATGGCAATAAGGCCTGTGTTCAGTTGCTGGGATGTGGAAGACGTGACAAAGGACAGCGTCACATATGGATGCTCAGAAATTTCTAAAATCCAGCACATCGCTCAGAATCAGCCTCAAAATAGGGATCCTTGAAAGCCGTCCCTTGGTTTGGAGTATTTTAAATTGTTTGCTTCTCAAATGACAATGTCCACACCAAGAAGTTCCCATGAAATCTGGCTTTTTTCACAGCGGTGTAAATTATGCACATAAATTAGAAAATTCAGAACTAACAATTAGGAGAAAATGACACCAGACCTGACATCCTTTATTAATAATATTGTAACAACTATTAGATTACTTAAATATCCTCTCAAAAAGCTCTTATTTGTTATCACTGATGTTATTTGTTCCCAGAGATGATTCCTCAAATAACTCACATCTTTATTTGTATGGGTTTTTAACATATGCTGATAAGATAATACAGTGGTGGTGAGAGGGTGTTTTCCTTACACCACTGTAAAGGAAAAATGTTGTTCTATTTATCCACCTCAACTTTTTCATACTAAAAATATTTTTTACAAACAGTGTTCTGTTCAATAGGCTAATAATGACAGCAACAGGAACTGACATTTTATAAGACATCAGGATATTCTTTGTACAGGCTCAAGGTTAACACAACTATTTCAAAACCAAAGCAAATTGACATACCAACAAATACATTTAGCCGAATAAATTTTCATTACGTGTATATTCACTTTTAGAGAAGCAAATATGTCCATAATTTTATCATGTAATAAAATATAATTTCATCACAATCGTGACATTAAATTATGTTGTATTTTGTTAATGGCCTGATTAGATTCTGTTCTTCCCTGGCTAATTTTTTTTTTTTTAAGACTGTATGATTCTTAGAATCCTGTGACTCTTTCTATAATGTTTTAATTTAGATTTCTGAGCGCTAAAAGAAAGTAGAAAGCTTTGTTAAAACTGTTAGTAGACAGATGAGATTTCTTTTGGGGTGTCTAGGTATGTTTCTAAGGAGAAAATATGCAGTCTTCGTTCTATAAGAAAAAAGGAAAAATTTGGTTATGCTTGTGGGCAGAGAAACTGCCTGCAATTTCTTTAAACATTTTAAAATGCAATATTCCAGAAACCACAATGTTCAAATCTGCCTTCTATTCTATTTTCCTGTCCCAAAAATAATTTTTTCATTGAAATTCATTTTTTAATAATGGTTAGAAAATGACACACAATATTCATCTAAAAGACAGAAAATTAAATCCATTACCGTCAGACACGATGTGATATTAATACAGTTGTAATGTCTGCTCCCGTGAGCTTGATGAAAACCACAGATTGCTTTTAAAAGAAATCACGGAAAATTGGATAATGGCCCAAAATAAGTAAAGGACAACATCTTCTACAATTTGAATTAACATATCATTTTTCCCTGCCTTATCACAAGATAATCACTCTGATTCACAAACATTATCCTTTAAAGTTCCAGCCAAAGCACTTATTCAGAAGCTGCCTGCTCCGTCCACCTGTAACCAAAAATGAGGGATTATCTGCTCGAAGGTGGCATTTCTATAGGATCAGAAACACAATTACTCCCATTGTTGTATTTGTTCTTATGTGGTATTCGGGAAAAGCCTGCCTGATTGTGTTTTTTTTTTTTTTAAATAGTTCTAAAATAATTAGTTATTTTACATACAGTCTGCAAGGCACTCGGGAGCCTGGCGGGGCTGAGACATTTTGTTTGAACATCTGTCTGTTGTTTTTCTTTCCGGTGTGATTAATCTAGGTAAGCAGGTGATCCACCCAAACCAAATTGCAGTGGTCCAGGCCCAGTTTACTCCTTCCCCAGAAAAAATTAAGTGGGCCGAAGAGCTGATTGCTGCCTTTCAAGAACACCAGCGCTTAGGAAAGGTAAATGTTTTGTTAATGCCTTGGGTCAAAGTTGGTGTTTAAAAGAACTGCCGGATGAATGGGAAAAAATCTTGTTTGAACAGTTTTTTAAAACTCATTGTTTTTTGGAGGGTACGGGTAGGATGGGGGATGTGGGGACATCACCTTCACCAGTGAGAAATTCGCTTAAGGTCAAGGTGCCCTTCCACCTTCCTGTTTCACCAACTGCCTCCCAAGTTTCATTTTAGTATTTCCATAAACCATCTTGGCAGCCTTGGAGCAAATCAAAGAACTATGTTTCATTTTTCTCTATAGACTGATGAAAATAAGATTCATATGAAAATAATTTTAGTTCAAAGCGAGAGCAAGTGGTAAAGAAATAAACACAGTTTGATCGAATGGTTCTTGTCGCGAGAGGAAATAAATTTCAAGTTATTCTAATTTGGGGCAGGGGGAGTACAGACGTCTCCTCCGGTTTCAGTCGTGCCAGAGTGGGAGGTTGTATGTGTGTTTGCACCCATATCTGGACCCGAGATTTGGATAGAATGGAAACAAATTAACACACTGGAGTTGTTCCTAATTTAGTGCATCATTGAGTCCCGCGCTTCCCGCTCTGTGGGTTTCTGCTATGTAAATATTGCAGCAGCAATGCACAATCTGTCTCCACTTTGTGCCAGTAACACTTAAATTAGGTGTCGCCTGAGGAAGATTTTATGCTAGTTGCAGCATTGTCAGCTAATTATCTTAAAGGTTATTTGCAATAATACCGTTTGCCTCTTTTTAAGGGAATGGGGGAAAGTTGCATTTATAAATCTCTCCTGAAGGTAATATCTGAACTCGGCCTCGTTACTTCCATAAGGAGTGAAGTTTCGAGTGCAGAATTACTTAGTGCAGAATTACTTAGGGGAGAAAGAAACATTAAAGAGTCCCCCCCTACAAAAAAAGGTGTGGCGGGGAGGAAGAGCAAAACCGGTTTTCGGTGGTGGCGCAGTGGCATCAGTGGAACAGTGTCACACTTTCCCCGACGGTAAAAGTCACCTGAAAATCCCAGGATTTTGCAAAAGTGGCTAACACTGTGAAAGCAGCCCCTCTCCGCTCCCTTCTCTGGACACCTGCCTTTGACTCCAACCCACAAGCAGCTCAGCCTCCACATGCCAGGCTCACCTTACACAGACCTGCACTGAGACTCAAACACAAAATATGTGACATTGGAGACGTGCCCTTGGGACGTGTCGCCCATTTCCGGATAAACAGCCTCCTTTCCCATCAGACCCAAGGAGGCTACCGGAAAAACAGTGCATGTCGTAGAAAAACAGTTTTGCGGTGACTTTGTGCTTTGTGTCCATTTCTGTATCTTGACCCAGAAATCCCGATCTTCCATGAATCAACACCGGCATTTACCTGCAGAGAAGAGCCCTGTACTTTTTTGTCCATCCTCGCAAATAACTTCATCCGCACCCTCTCTTGCCGGTGCACACACTCACAAATGCTCCAGGCCTCCCCGTGCACCTTTGCCAGCTGAGGGTGTGTGTGATAAATGCTTCCAACTCAAATAATAAACTGAGGCAGACTGGGGCGGTCCACAGACAGCTGGGCAGGCCCCCTTCACTGCCCTTAAATCCCCTTCGGTTGCATTTCCCGTGGGCTACATGCCAGGTTGCTACTGGGCACTGGAAACCGCTTGGGGATAGGGGAGAGGTCACCCTGAATCTGAGTAGCCAGGAGACAAAATTCAAACTAGAAACATACTCTTTTAAGTCCTTGAATGCGAAAAACAACACTTTGCCATTGTATCTTGAAAATGCTATTTCCAGGGGAAATTGTCCCAAGGTGTCCTTGAATTTTGATGATGGCAACTTCAGTGTTAAGTTCTGAACCGTTGTATTTTGTTGTTGTTGTTTTTCTTTCCTAAGAAACGGCCTCTTGTTTGGCATAAGCTTCCACACCAGTGTCGCAGGGCAGCTTTTCTTAACACAGAATCACGGAAATTAGAGCGGAAGGGATGTGAACTATTAGGTCATTTCTTCCCTGCCCTGTTGCTGGAGGTTTGTTTCCTCCAGCACATTCTCCGGTGCTTTGTCCAGCAAGGTTTAAATGATTCGAGTAATGGGGCTTCCAGTGGGGACATATGGTTATTTTATCCAGTCCCCATGTGCCTTTCACTTTGCCTATAAATTGACTGGTCACAAAAATTGGGTCTGCAGGTTGGTGACTCTGGGTTTTGAGGGGTCTTGGGGTTTAAATAATGTGGGTTCAGTTTGTAAAGATTTCATATAAATAGGTTGCTCAGTAGTATAAAGTGTTGCTTCCAACAAACATCGAATCTGTTTTATTTCAAATGTGAGCCACTGATGAAAACAAACGTGGGATACTTTGTCCACCGTCCAGGTGCCTCTCAAAGATGGGAAGCAGACGGTGTGTGTCCTGGGGAGACACTGGTCAATTTCTAAAAGACCTTTCCCCCGTGCTGATGAAAATTTCATTCAAGTAATGCTTTTAAGTCGAAATGACCCAAAAAAAACAAAGTATGGATCTCTGCCTTTCTTCCTGCCCCCATCTTAAACGATCCCCTGCCCTAAGGCCAAAGAACAGCTGAGGTTCGCGGCCAGTGCAGCATTCTGTTCTGCAGCATTGTTGTCATCGGTGCGATCACTGCGGAAGAATCAAAGTCCTACTTTTTCCCCTGTCCCCTCCAATAACGAAAGTCAAGGGACTACTCAGATCATGCACAAGTAAATTATTGGGGTTCCTATTTTAATTGTGAATTCTAAGGGAATTAAGGTTCATTTCATCAGCTGAAAAATACTTCTATTTAAAAATAGAATCTGGCACTGGCAGGTTGATATGCGTGACTGCTTTTTTTCAGGAAACTAAAACTATTTTCAGGCTTCAGAATTTTGCCTGGCACGGAAGTCCCCACTACTAAGAATTCGGTGGATAGCTGGGTCTTGCAGCTTCTAGGTGATCTGCTCTTACTAAAATCGGTTGGGAAAATTTAAACATTCCACATACTCTGCTCCTATTTTCATTCCCATATGTTAAAATCTCACACATCCAGTATGAGGTCTGTATCACAATATTAATCAAATTTGATTATTTCTTCCATCCTTTCAGAAAAATACTTATTGGGAAGCAAGCTATGTGGCATCAATTATTTTAGCTTTGAATTATTCGGTAAAATTCTTCAGCCAGGAGAAACCACTTCTGTGTGATTTGTTTTAAACTGAAAGGCTTTTCTTAAAAGTTAATTTTCTTTTGGATGCTGTTTTTCATAATGATGATTCCAGCACTATTTGAAAATCCTTCATTCAGAACTGAGTTAAGTATTGCTCATTTCTGAAATATGATTTAACAGTTATGTTTTTATCAAATAAAAAATTGTACATAGTATGAAAATTGGATAATGAAATGAAAACACTTCAAGTAAATAATTAGTTAATATTAGTTGATATCAATGAAATTTGCCATTTCTACCAATACATAAGGCATCCATATTTACACAAAATATAAGTCTATATTTGAACACAGTGCTAAGTTATTTCTCTTTCTGTTACTTCTTGGATAGCAATGACGATCAAAGGAAGTAGTGGCTTTTTAAAAAGGGATAATGATGCCAGGAATCTTAAGATAAGAATTCCATTCCAAGTCCTTCTATAATGACTTATATTTTTCTGACTCTGCCAGAAAAAATCTAGAATAGTACAGTGTATTACATACCATAGATTTTTAAAGCTGCTTTGCTAGAATGGTCGTATTTCTGCAGTGTCTGGCTAGGTAGGGGCTGCTTCAAGTTCAGCTCCCGGGCACCCTGTAGGATTCTTATCACTGGTGTGTCTTATTTGGTCCTGGAAGGATTTCACTTCACTTTTTCACTATCTCCCTTCAATCATTGCTCCACAAACTGGCTAAAACCCAAGAACGGGGAGGTACCCATCTTCGAAATCTATATTCAATTCACAATTACAAAGGTCAGACCAAGGTCACTACCTGACCTAACATCACCCACCCGGAACGTTCCAGTTTCACTCATGAAACACTCTAATTTCACTTAAATCCATAGTTCACATTAGCCAGCAAGTTCTGTACTGTAAAGTAAATTGGGAAAGAAAAAAAAATTGTTTTTCTCCCTTACTTCAGTTTTTTCATGTAGAAAACGACAAAGAATGATACCTACTCCCCAGCCCCCAAAGATCAAAAGCAAATTATTTTCATAGGTATCTGATTGCAGCTCACACACCTTTCATTTGTGTCTCCAAATGCAGGGCTTTACAAAAGAAATACTGTTTGGTCCAGATGGCCTTCTAGAAGGCTCCCTGAGAGAACTCAGAAGTCTCTGTAGCCAAAAAATATTGTTTCCGCTTATTCGAGTGCCAGAAATCCCACTGTCACTCTTTCACGCAGATCAAATAAACCATCGAAAGATTTGGTTGTTGTCTTTGTCAACCGAGAGGGTTGATTCTGCTAATAGACAGCGCTGTGACCCCCACACCCGTGCCCTCCCACCACCCACAGCCTCCCCCTCCATGAGTAAGCAGGAATATGAAAACCAGAACCCAGCAATTTCTAGGGGGAATGAAAGAAAGGGCCTAAGTCTTTCTTTGGAGAGTCTTAACCAGGCCGCTTCCCTTTCATTTCCTGTTCACTTAATATTTTTAGGGCCCTGCCATAATTTTAACTTTAACAAGTCAAAGTCTTAGAAAAGCGGAGCGTCGGCTCATGTCACCTTCAGGTTCGTTTGATTAACCCCAAGTTGCAGATGCTTCCACACTTAAGGCAAGGCAGTGAAAGTCTACCACACACCAGTTCGCGGTTTCAGGGGCCAGTGTCTGGTCCACTGCCAGGAAATCAGAGATTAGTATGTAGATTGTGAACAAGATAACTTTTAAAGCTGTTTTGCTCTGTCCCTAATTTACAGCACATTTGCAAGTATATTTTCATCAAACTATTTTCATTCTGCTTATAGTTAAGATGTGGGGGGCTCAATTTTCTGTTTTTAAAAACCGCAGCTCTTTTGGCTGGCTAAAATCTACAGGGCCTTCTAGTCGAATCCTTTAGCTTACAACTGGAAGACCCGACAGGAGTTTGAAAGGTGCCTGAGGTCACTCACTGCCTTCTGGGGTCACTCAGGTGAGGCTGGAGACTGGCCGAATTGGGGGCTCACCTGGTAAATAGAGGAAGCTAGTCAGCAGAAACGTGGGGTGATAGGGTCACACATCCCCTCGCCCCAAACTAGACAGAGCCTGGCAAGCATTGAGTCACGACCCATGGCGGGGTTGGCTCGTGCGGTCACTGCGGTTTCCCAGTCCTGCCCTCTTCTTCTGTGGCAGAAACCGGAGGACCGAGAGCGCGGGGATCGGCCTGCCAGGGGTGACTCCCGCCTCGCCCGCCCTCTCTAGTCTGTCCTGCCTTGTCTTGTCCCCCGGGCACTCCCGGTGCTGAGCCCTGCAGAGCCCGTTCCGTCATCCCAGGCTCGACAGGCAACGCCCAGCGCAGGGCTGGGCGCTTGGCCACGGCCGGCCGGGGCTCGGGTTCACCTCGCTCCGTGGACAGTCCCAAAGTCACGCTTTGGTGACACCTGCGGTCATGCCCCCAGGCCCCGGGGGTGGTTCGAGTCCTCGGCCTCTCCCTGTCCCCTCAGAGTGTTTCTGCCCCTGGACTGTGGGGGGTCTCTGGGTTTCTCTGTGTCGCCCTGTTCCTCATCCTTTCGCTTTTCCACGGGCTCCTTTTGCTTTCCTCTTTCTCACCAAAGCATCTCCACCCTCTGCCTCCTCACTCCCTCCGTTAGCTGATGATAATGAAGTGCAGCTGTTGTTTTAATGCTTTTGTTGCATTTCTTTAAACATTTCATACGTTACGGTAAAAGATGGTAGATGCAATTCTTATTTTATTAAAAAATGTAACTTGGGCATCTCTGTAATTCGCTACTTTTTCTACTTTAGATTAGTGGACCCCAATGGAAGAAAAACAATTGAGTGTGTGTGTGGCGGAGGAAGCTTTCTCACCACCACCCTGGGGGTACAGACTCCTCCCCATTGAATTTCATATTTCCCTGCAGCATCCTGGGCAGAAGTAGGTGCAGGGCATACATTGAGTAAGTGCTACTTAGCTGCTTGGTTTCCAGATTTCTGACGGTGCAAAAAAGAAATTATTCCATAGACTATACATGAGGCTAACTTTTTCCCTTCTGGAAAAATTGAAAGAAAATTTTTACCAATTATTTCATCAGTTATTGTTCATCAGCTATATTTTGGCGAAACCTGCTAAGTTTAAGGTGCCTCTAGTTATTGTTGTTCATTTAAATCTGTTTTCCAAAGGAAGAATAAGCATACAGTACACGGCCTTGGCGGCAGACTGCTACAAATTGGTCTTCAGTTTCTGCTTTCTGCTACGTAATACCAACTTAAATTTGACATAGAATATTCTAAGTGAAATAAAAGTATTTTCACACTGATGGCAGTACTAAAGTTTTTAAAAATCTTAAAACAGGATTTCTAGTTTCAAGAAAAATCTAAGAGGAAGGTGACCGTTACTGAGCTCTAGAATAACTGCACATCACGAAGTTACACATTTAACCATGGGTGAATTTGACGGTTTGCAAAGTATAGCTCAATGGAGGTATTTTTAAAAATAGAAAATCAAGCACGTCTAATTTGCTAGCAAATATGGAAGCTCCTTTAAGTGACTAGACGCTTAGAAATCCAATTGCTTAACCTTCTGGGGGCCTTCCACGTAGCAGACTTGACCTGGTTTTTCCAGATTTCCTGCTCAAAAGGTAATCACTTGCCTATCGCTGTCTGATCATTCTGCCAGAATGTTTTTCCAGATAAATCTGGCTGCCTCCATTTTGTGGACTCTGATAAGAACTTTGGAAGACACCCTCAGAGTCTCCCCCACCTGTGGAGTTAGCTGAGGCTAACCACCCCAGCTAACCACCCCAGCTAACCACCCCAGCTGGGCGCACGGGTGACTCAGGACTGGCCACGACTGAGGTCACAGGCCCCGGTCACTGCAGCTCTCGTCGCCGCTCTCCCCCACCTCCTCCTGCCCTGCCCAGTCCATTTCCAGACCTGCTCAGCTCCTGTTCCCCCAGTAACGCCTCGAGTTAATCCACGCGTGCTTCTACTCTCTGTAACGCTAAAGTAGATGACCCCGTGCCTCCTTTTCAAAAAGCAGAATGTTAATGACGCCTGGTCATTTTCATCCACTTTATTTCCCTATTCCAAGAACTTCCTCCTACTTACAGACACGTCAGGCCTTATGCTTTTGCTCCAACTCTTCCCTGTCCTGCTCCCTGCCTGCACAAAGTGTCCATTCTCACTGTGTCCTCTGGCATCGGCAAGCCCCCCCATTTCAGATTGCCCCCATTAGATTAGTATCTCCTATGTCTGTGTGTTTTATTTATTTGTTTTTAAGGATGTACTTATTTATGCATACAACAGCTAAGGTGCAGGCCACCTTAGCTGGGGGCGAGGATGAGAGGGTTCACCAGACAGAGCAAGGAACAGAACAGGCGGATCTACTGAAACACACTGCTGAGGGGAGCAGCGGGGAGGCAGGAGAGGTCTGCTGCGCCCTGTGGGTCCCTCCCTGGCCGGGAATCAAACTCATGCTGTAGGGGCTGCGGAAGCCCCACAGTGCAGCACTCAACCCGCTGCGCCACCAAGGAGGCCCCTTGTGCTCTTTTTTTTTTTTTTTTTACTTATGCACACAAGCACTGGGGTACAGGCCAGAGGTGTGGGGGTGAGAGGAGTCACCAGAGACACAGTGGGGAGCACAACAGGCAGATCGACTGAAACACACTGCTGAGGGGAGCAGAGGGCGAGGCAGGGGAGGTCTGCTGTGCCCTGTGGGTCCTCTCCCTGGCCAGGAGCAGGGACCGACCTCATGCTGCAGGGGCTCATTTGTTTCATAGTGCATGCTTAACCCACTGCGCCACCAGGGAGGCCCCCCACCCCTTGTGCTCTTTTTTAAAGCCAGAGAGATATAGGGGGAGGATGGGAGCGGTGAGGAGGGGGCTTCTCCAGGCTTGTCCACCACTCAGAACTAATCCCGTGCCGGACCCTATACACGCACCCTCTAAAGTCAGGCTCAGAGGCAGGGACCAAAGGGACCCCCCCAAGCAGTAGGACAGGCCCGACTGTCACTGCATTCGCCAGCCAGGTGGAAACCAGCCCCCCCCCCCCCCCCCCNCAGTAGGACAGGCCCGACTGTCACTGCATTCGCCAGCCAGGTGGAAACCAGCCCCCCCCCCCCCCGACAGTCCAGCTGTTCCCTTCTCATGAATCACGTAGAGGTGTCCCCATCGAAGGCCAGGGAGCGTCGTCTGCGGGAGCTTGGGCTAATAGCAGCACAGATCAGTCCAGTGCGATTGTCCCCAGTAGAGTGACTTCTGTTGAGCTCTCAGGTGCTTCACGTGGAGAGACATTAGCATCTGTAAATTACCTGGCCATAGGACGGTGGCTATTGAATTTTAATTAAAGTATTAACATACCAGCCAAATGATTAGCCCCGTTGAAAGTGGTCAGAAAAGAAAGATGTTTTCCATTTGCAAAGGCTTCATTCAATAATATTGTTTTACTATCTTCATGGCAGTTTTTAAAGACGTTTCTCCCTAAAACAGTTGTACTGATATATTCAGCAGCACAAGAAGCAGTTGTCACTTCCCTTAGTCCTTCTGGTAAATGCTTTGGGGTTTTCTTTAGGATTTCAGATGTCATTCGCATATTTATAATTGAATTTTTTCTCACTGTAAATATCCATCTGTGGTTCTGTTGTTACAGAGCTTTTGAGTGGGGATGCAGGATGGAAGCCCGTCGTATGTGAGGTGTCTCCATCATCAGTTGTTAACGTTGATGGAGACCGTTATTCTTTTCGGTTCCATCATAAGTAATAATAGTTCTAAAACCATAAATACGTGAGGTATCTGTTAAGCACATCCACATCATAATACAAGCTATAGAATATATCAAGTAAATATACTGTCATTTTGTATAAAAAGTTTTTTCTATCTTCTCAGGTACTTCAGTTACAGGCTTACTTTGGGGTAGACCAATTAGTGGGAAGAGCTTGAGATTTGGGGTGAAAAGCCTTAGTTCTAGTCCTCTCCTTTCCATAAGTTCCTTTAACAAGATGACTAACACCGAACCACAGCTTTTGCATCTGTGAAACAGAATGACCACGCCCTTCCTACCACAAGTGAGAAAATAGCTAAGAAAATATTTTGTGAAAGTTCTGCCTCGTGAAACCTCCTTTTCGGTAAGGGTCTTCCTAGTAAGATTTCTCCCGTCCGGTTTTCGCTTGGACGTGGAGACGGGCCGTGGTGTAGGGGCGCAGGGAGGAGCCGCACCTGCTCCTCCAGGTGAGACAAACACCCTCCCCACCCACCCGAGTCCGCCCAGAAGCCAGACTAGCCGGTTCCCATTTCGCGGGTGCCCCGGTCAGAGAAGGGATACTTGGGACTCAGGATGGACAGCAGGTCCATCGTCCCTCAGCTTCCACTCCTGGGGGTGCGGGAAGGAAGAAACCTCCGTCCCCCAGGGCCTGCAGTCAGGACGCGGAGATGTCAGTGGCCCCAGACCAGCTTCATCAAGTTACACGCTAGTGTTTTGTCCTTAGAAAATCTAGCAGCCGGGGCCTCCCTGGTGGCGCAGGGGCTGAGGCGCAGCACTATGTAGCATCCGCAGCCACCACAGCAGGAGTTCGATCCCCGGCCAGGGAGGGACCCACGTGGCGCAGCAGACCTCTCCTGCCTCGCCCGCTGCTCCCCTCAGCAGTGTATTTCACTCCATCTGCCTGTTCTGCTCCCCGCTCTCTCTGGTGACTCCTCTCACCTCTGGCCTGTACCCCAGTGCTTGTGTGCATAAATAAATAAATCTTTAAAAAAAATGAAGTGGGGATGGAGACAAAGTCACGGGAACAGCAAGTAGAATGGTAGCTGCCGGGGCTGTGGAGGGGGCAGTGGAACCTCTAATGGGTACGGTCTGCTTCTGCATGGCCAGAAAGTTCTGGAGCTCTGTTGCACAGATGTGCGGACACATATTCCTGACACTGCTGAAGTGTGCACTTAAACATGGCTACAATGGTCATTTTTATCTTCTGTGGTGTTCAGCGGGATAGATAACAGCTCTACCTTGCCATGGTGCTCTGAGCATGCGCGAAATGAGCAAGTCAAGTTGAAATAAGGCACAGGGCCTCCCAGGTGGCGCGGGGCTTGAAGACACAGAACTTATCAAGCTACAGCAGGGTTCGATCCCCGGCCAGGAAGCTGACCACAGGGCGCAGCAGACCTCTCTCCTGTCCCCCCTGCTGCTCCTCTCAGCGGTGTGTTTCGGTCGACCTGCCTGTTCTGCTCCCCGCTCTGTGTCTGGTGAATCCTCTCACCCTCACACCTCTGGCCTGTACCCCAGTTCTTAAATGCATCAATAAATAAATCTTTAAAAAAAGAAAGCAGGCACAGTCTGCGAACCAGCAACTGCTCAAATAATCATAACCGCTTACTGTTCTGGTCCCGGTGGTTAAGATAGTGAACCAGGAACAAGTGACCACTGAAAGGCATTTTAAAGCAAATTACAGTTTGCATCTTCGGCCTGATGGACGTGCCCTGTACTTTCTGAAGCAGCACGCCAGGTTTCAGGAAAGCGCTGGGCTGTGAAACCAAAACTCAGCTCTAAGCCTTCATTACAGGATGATTGAAACCCTCCCCACAAATCCGAGTAGCGTTTGACAAACTGTGTTTTTCCAAATATGGACCGACAGGCCCTTCCCCACTGGCAGTAGACCCAGAGGTTAGCAAATCAAGGACCATGTTATAAGTTGATGTGTGAACATAGGAAATTCCTATTACAGCGTCGCATTCTTGACACGAAATCCTGTTTGCAGAGATGAGGGAACCAGAGAACAAATGTTGTTTCTGGCTTAAGTGGCATAAAAGGAGCCAAGCAAAACACGTCACCCCAGAAGAGCGGGTGACCCCCCCATCTTGAGGAGCTGCGTGCGTGCCTTACGTTGTGGCATGCAGGTGGGGCCCAGGGCGGGTTTGGGAAGTGGCAGAGGCCCTCGGCCGTGTCATTTGGTTTCACGTCTGTGCTCACCTCGTCGGTCACGGAGGCCCGGGCAGGGCAGGTGTGCGGCTCCACGGCCGGACCCGCTCGCTGAGGGGGGCAGCCAGGGGCCCCCGGTCTGCATCACTCACCCCACTGAGAGAACCGGCCGATGCTGCGGCACACGTGGCCTCAGGCCTGCTCCCACAGCTCACGCCGACCCTCGGAACATCTCGGAACCCCAGCCAAGCTCGTGAAGGTCGTCGGATGCCAGAGCCGGCGGAGCGCCGGGCCGGGTGCAGCAGGCCGGGCCTGGTGGAGGTGTGAGGAGAGAAAGGAGGGCCGGGAGATGACACGGTGTCAGGTCCGGGGCCGCGGCAGTGTGCCTTGGACTGGACCTGCCATCCTAAGGCTGAGAAGTTTGGGCGCCGCCGGTGAAAACGCTAATCCTAGTGGTTTTTCATTTTTTATATCTATATAAAGATTATTTGTGCATGTAAGAACTGGGGTACAGGCCAGAAATGCGGGGGGTGAGAGGATTCACCAGAGACAGAGCGGGGAGCAGAACAGGCAGACTGACCGAAACACACTGCCGAGGGCAGCAGCGGGCGAGGCAGGAGAGGTCTGCTGCGCCCTGTGGGTCCCTCCCTGGCCGGGGATCGGACTCGCGCTGCAGCGGTTTGCTTCCTAGTGCTGCGCCTTAGCCCCTTGCGCCACTAGAGTGGGCCCGGCTTTTCATTCCTTATGACTGGAAAGTCCCAAAGTCATGACTAAGGACTCCCTGCTAAATTTTCTTTTTCTCTCCCCTTTGTAACTCATGTTTTGTGGGAGATGCGGGTTCCCCAGAAGCCCCGGAGACCCGCCCCAGGGCTCCCAAGTCACGACGACATGGAGAGGGGTTGAGGGGTGGTGCCAGAGCAAGTGTCGGGGCAGATAGCGAGGGCCCCCTCCGGGTCTCCACCTGCTCCCCGCAGACAGAGCTGCTCCCCGCAGCTGTGACTGCAGCGAGCACAGCGCGTGATTCAAAGACCAGGAGTGGCCAGACATCACCAGGCCTCGCCAGGCCCGGCCTGCTGCACCCGGCCCGGCGCTCCGCCGGCTCTGGCATCCGACGACCTTCACGAGCTTGGCTGGGGTTCCGAGATGTTCCGAGGGTCGGCGTGAGCTGTGGGAGCAGGCCTGAGGCCACGTGTGCTGCAGCATCAGCCGGTTCTCTCAGTGGGGTGAGTGATGCAGACCGGGGGCCCCTGGCTGCCCCCCTCAGCGAGCGGGTCCGGCGTGGAGCCGCACACCTGCCCTGCCCGGGCCTCCGTGACTGAGGAGGTGAGCACAGACGTAGGGACCGTGAGTAAGCAGACCCGCCAGTTCGGGTTTTGGGCATGCGGCCTTCTGTCCACTTTCTCTTCCTTTTTTATTTAAACTTTTTTGGGAAGATTTTATTTATGCATATAAGAACTGGGGTACAGGCCAGAGTTGGAGGGGGTGAGAGGACCCGTCAGAGACAGAGTGGGGAGCAGAACAGGCAGACTGACTGAAACACACTGCTGAGGGGAGCCGCGGGGGGACAGGAGAGATCTGCTGTGCCATGTGGGTCGCCTCCCTGGCCAGGGACCGAACTCGTGCTTCAGTGGCTGCGGATGCTTCACGGTGCGGTGCTTAACCCCTTGCTCCACCAGGGGGGCCCCAATTTTCTTCTTCTGGTGCACGAAAGAAACTTCCCCGCTGTCTGATGAGCGTGTCTGATGAGGGCTTGAAGCTCTGACACCCAAGTGTCAACAGCAGTTCTAACTTACCCTTGCCATGTGACCTCGGATAACACCTTAACCTGCCTGGTCCTCGGTTTCCTCATCTGAAACAGGACCTCGGTCATATGACAGCCAGGAAGAAGCTGCAGGAGGTGTAAAAAGGTATAAAAAGGAATCTATGCAATGAGGGTAAATCGGGAATTCTCAGAGATGCCTCCCAGGGTCACGGTTCAACAGCTCTACGATTTCTTCGTCACAGTCCTGCCCTTTGTCATTCAGCCTCTGCAAGTGACCAGCCCAGGAATCTCTTGTTAATCAGTACAGTCCTACCTGACATTTCCTCATCACCAGCTGATGTCACACCTCCGTTTGTTATAGCAAGAAGGAAGCATTTTGCCATGAGCCTCATCGCACAGTTATTTTTTTGAATGATAAGTTGACAGAACATAGTACTGTTGTTTTGCTTGTTCGTTTGTTTTGCAGTGTGTTGATTTGTTTTTATTTTTTTGAGATTTATTTATTTATGCTTACAAGAACTGGGGTGCCTGCCAGAGGTGCCGGGGGTGAGAGGAGTCACCAGAGACAGAGTGGGGAGCAGAACAGGCAGATGGAGTGAAACACACTGCTGAGGGGAGCAGCAGGCGAGGCAGGAGAGGTCTGCTGCACCATGTGGGTCCCCTCCCTAGCCGGAGGCAGGGATCGAACTCGTGCTGCAGTGGCTGCGGTTTGCTTCATAGTGCGTTGCTTAACCCACTGCGCCACCAGGGAGGCCCAGAAATTTTTCTTATTAAAGTATAGAAAGTCCTCCCACCTCCGTCTCTCGGGGATGAGGGGGGAGGCAGGAATCATTCCCTATAATTTACTTTGGCTTTCTCCAAAGTGGGGTAGCAAAGTTGGCCTCATCAGGTGGAATCTGCAATGTTCTCGTTGCACGAGTGTGCAGAAAGGAAGCCTGTAATTTCCGAGCGTTCTTTCAGGAAGTTTGCATTCTGTCTTCCAGGGAGCCTTTACTTTCCGAGGGAGTATGATCGACATGCCTTTACTGAAGCAAGCCCAGAACATTGTTACGCTTGCCACATCCATCAAGGAAAAATGATCTGTTAAATGAAGCTCTCATCAGGTGGGCGCGGCGTATACGCGGCTTCTTAAAGACAAGACTTGGGACTGCAGGGACGTGTTAGTATGCCAGGCCGGAGCCTCTCTCCCTTACAGTTCATGTAAATCACATTCTTCTCTCACTGGCCGGCTACTTCTCCAAACACGCAGTCCTTCTTTTTGGTTCCAACGTTACGATTTTACAGTCCGTGCATGTGTTATATATATGGAGGCGTGATTTCCCCGGGGGACAGGACGGTGGGGGAGCACAGACTGCCAGGGGGAGTGGGTCATAAAACAGATCTCCCCCAAATCCATGCACTCCCTTCGCCCTTTAGTAAACATCTCCCGCGTTGTTCATTGGCGTGATGGACACCATCAATTATTTTAAGAAAAGCCGGGCTTTAAAAAAATCAGAGCTAAACAGGGTCAGGTTTATTTCACTAAGAATCTGATAAAACAACCAAGAAGCATAGAAAAGGCTAGTAGCACGGCGGCTTGTGAAGATAGCTTCTGAAAATAAATCTTCAAAACCCATCACTCTGAAGCCCACCCCCAAAACATAGCGGCGGAGCTCTGGTATCCTCATCCTTAAGAGGCGTGGGTCAGCTCCAGCGACTAAAACGTAAACTGTGCAGAAACACAAGGCCACCCCACCCCCGTTATTTCCCCCTTTAACCCCTTGCCATGAGGCCGCTCTCCACCCCTGACAAGGCAAGGACAGGACAGGGTCCCTGAGCAATAAACTTGTAGCATCTGAGAAGACAGGGCCCAGGGGCTGGGCCTATGGTCCCCTCCGAGATTTGCATCACATTGGAGACGCAGCTCCAGGTCATCTGGGTGGTGTGGTTAACGGGCTTAGGAAAGCTGTTTTGAAGAGGTTAACCCAGCTTGTAGGAAGGGTAAATAAACATAACAACCAGCCATTCTTCCCTATTCAGCTTGTGCTCGTATATTGAAGGGTTAGGGTATTGAAGCTGGGAAGGATCAACTTGTGTTTGCCATTGGACGCCAATGAAATTTGAAACACCAACAATCAGAGATTTTGTTTCTGCTCCTCATTAAATCATGAGCTTTTGTGTTGAGACTTTGGACCACTGTTCTTTAAGAAATTAACAGAATGGGAAGTTTTAAACTCTACACCAACCTTTTCATGACCTACACAGCAGCAAAGCTGCGACTCTTAGACAAACACCGCGGGGAAGGCTGTTCTGTTTATTTAAATTTGTAAATAGAAAACAGTTGTTTTTTATTTTCATTTTTCACCTCCTCCTACGCCCTTTGTTGGTTTCCTCTGTGGCCCCTACCCTGTGCCCCAACCGGGGCCCATCTGCCCCCCTCTACCTCTTCCACTTCCTAGGGAGAGACTGAGAGGTGGGCAGAGTTAAGGGACCCCCAAGCTGCCACGCAGCGCCCACCCACCCAGTGCCCGGCGTGAACACTGGCAGCCCCCAAGGGCACGCTCGAGGAAAGGACCCCAGAGGCGGGTGCCGGGGAGCACTCTTGCTACACCAGCTGTTATCCCAGAGGTGCTGCCTGGGGTGCCAGCCGTGGGCGGCGTGTCCCTCTGTCCTCCCCATGCACCCTCTGCAGCCCCCAGGAGAGCATGGCGTCACCCTCACCTTGCTCGCCTGTGCACCCAGAGGGAGTGGCCAGGAGGTAGGAGCGAGCCCCTCTCAGCTGGGCCAGCTCGGGAGATGATGGCCACGCTGGACTGCAGGACAGCAGCCGGGGCCGCGTGACCAGAGGAGAGCCCACCCCGCTGGCGGCAGCTGTGTGTCCAGGACCACGGGTGTCCCCTCCTGGGGCCCCCGCTCAGAACGGAGACAGGACTGCTGAGGTGCCAAGGTGAGGCCACCTCTCTGCACCTGCCTGGGCACACTCCGCACGCGCAGGAAGAAAAGGCCAGGGCAGGACGGGGCTTCGGCAGAAGAAGCAAAGGAAAACCTCCCAGCCCTGCTCCGCAGCTCTGCAGGCAGCTCCCGCCTCCCTGCCCTCCCCGTCCCTGTGCTGGTCCAGGGGACAGGCATTCTCACTCGCACCCCACTTGAACAGGCACCCCCAAGCCCAAAAGTGGCGTCCTCGAGCCAGGAGCACGCTGGGGTCCCTCCCTGTGAAGGAGCCTCGATGCCAGCTGGAGACCTGGGGACCTCGGGAAAAGCCCTCTCCTGGGGGGTTCCTGGGGTGACCCGAGTGCCGGGCCTGGTAGAGTCCCCATTCACGCACTGGCCAGAGATGGGTGCCAGGCGCCCAGCCAGGCTGTACCGGTCCCCGCACCCTTCATCTCTGACTGTACCGGGTTCAGGGCTCCCCAGCACCCCGTTTGTCACCTCACTTATAGCCCCGTGGCCCAGTTACGGTGGGCCTCATGGAACTGGGCCCTGGAGCCAAAGTGGACCAAGGTCCCACCGCGGGACCAGAGACCCTGAGAGGTGGGTGGGTCCTGGGCGAGCGTGAGGGCAGGTCACAGACCCCGCGGACTCCGGGACCAGGCGACGCTGGGAGCCAGAGTGAAGGCGGGCGCGGGCGCGGAGGGACGGCTGGGCCAGCAGAGCGCCGGCCGGCGGGAGGGCCAACATGGCGGCGCTGGCAGCCATCTGATTAATTAAAAACCATACCTGTTTCTATTTTGTGGAGCTCCTCACAAGCTGCTTGGCCACATCACCCCCCTGTTATTAATTCTTAGGGGCTAAATTATGGGTAACACTATTAAAACATTATCAGAACTAATGAGAAACAATTACTTAGAAAATGAGCCGGACAAGATGGAGGCGAGAACAGGAGGGAGAGCGCGGCAGATTAGTCCAATAAATCATCAGGTGCCCGGCCCCGCGGACCCGGCGCCGCGAGGCCCTGTCGCAGGGAAATGAAATTGCGATTTTTTTGCATAATTTTTTCATTAATCTCAATAGGACCCGTGTGGTGTAGATTGTTTTATTCCCCTAATACCTTGCCCGGGGGGGAGGGGCGCCCGGTAACGTCTTCATTGTTTTACTGAGGTCTTAATGACAATCTGTGACAGCCCCATTTAATGTCCAGAGGACGGTGCATACAGTGGCGCTTTACTGAAACGGGGGTGGGGGGGGCCAGTCGGGAACTTCCTGGGGTCCGGGGCGCTTCGGTCCGATTTCCAAGGGCGGGGCCGCCGTCGCCTTTTCAGCCTCCCAGGGGCTGACTTGGGGGGGCGGGGGTATCCTCGAGAACTTCCTTAGCCGTGTCCTCTTAGCATCTGAAAGTAACTTCTTGGGTGGCTTTTTTTGGCCGGGAAATGGAACGCGCCCTGCAGTCCCCCCTCTTCTAAAAGACAGGGGCTGTCGTTAACACCCGGCCCTGCCCTGACGGTGCTGCCTGCGTGGGCGAAACTGACCACTGGGGACGCGGCAGTTTCCGACGAGGCCGTGAGAGGAGAAAAAAGGCCCATGCGCTGTTTCTTATTACTGGGGGCATTCTGCCCGAGGGTTTCGTTTACCTTGGAAAGCTAAATGCACCCGTTTTACGTGCAGCTGGTGCTCGGACGGCAACGGACGCTGCAGAACAGGCCCTCAGGTGTGCGCGGCTCGCGAATCCCGCAGCTGGCGAGGCCCCGCGGGCCCCGCCGGCCCCTCGGAGCTGGTGCGGGGCCCGGACCGCGCCTTCGCGGCCGAGTGTCCACCCCCGCGAGCTCTGCGCTCGGCCACTCGGCCGGGAAGTGGTTAGCGGCCCTGCGCGCTTGAACGCTCAAACCCCCGCTCTCGGCGCTCTGGGTGGGGGTGGGGCCCGCGACTGTGAACAAAATGGGGATTTTTTTTTTACTTTCAAACACCAGAGTCAGTACCGGAAGGCGTGAGCGGTGGGGTCGAGCAGCTCTGGGGCGACTGTTGCTCGTTTCTTGAAATTCCAGCAACCATCCGCCAGCAGGTTTCCTTCCGAATCTGTAGGAACCGCCAGCGCCAGCAAGAGCGATGCGCAGAAGGACTCGAACTCGTCGCTGGCGCCTTCTGCGCCCGCTCTTGCCAGTTGCACCGAAGCCCGCAGGATTTTACAGTTTTCGAAGTGGTTTTACGAAATCTCTGGGGCTGGCTTGTCGCTCGCGCGCTTCCTTTTCCTTAAGTTTGTGAACGCCTCGGTGTCCCTGTTTGCTTCTTCCGACGGGAAGGACCTGGCGAGCCGCAGACAGCGCGCGGTCTGAAGGAAGTGCGCTCGCGGCCCGGCCCCCCGCCCCCAGGTGCGCGCTTGCTCCGGGGGGCCGAGGTCCTAGAGATCGCCGGGCCCGCGGCGCCGCCGGTGCCCCCGGGAGACGCGGTGGCCTGGGCGCCCAGGGGCCGGGCCTGCGCGGTGGCATCTCGGGCGCCGTGGTCGTCGAGACAGCGGCGGGCGGGCGGGCGGGGCCGGGGGAGCCGGGCGATCCAGTGGGCCGGGACTGCGGCCCCGCTCGCCCGCCGCGGGCCGCCCGGAGCCTGCGAGCCTGTCGCTGTAATGGTGGCAGATCAAAGGCTGCCCCGTGTCCCCGCGGAGCCCGGGACAATCCCGCGCCTTTGTGCGCTGTTGCTAGGAGCCCGAGAAACTAAGAGAAAGTGTCAGGAGCATGTTAATCAGACTCGTTACAGTGTAACAATAACGTCTCTCTCGGGTCTCCCAGGCCCCCGGCACCCCCAGTGCACCCCGCTCACAGGCCCGGCACCTGCGCGGGGCCCAGCGCCCGCGACGGGGACCCGCCGGCCTCCAGGTCTCTGCAGCCCCGAAGCTGGCGCCTGCGTCCGCCCAGGCCCCGGCCCCAGGGGGCGGCGAGCGCCAGGCAGCTTTCCTGGGCCGCGCTGAGGCCCTGAGCCAGTCGGATGGGGCCCGCGTGCTCGTGCTTTTCTCTCTCTGTGCTCATGTCCCACGTTATTCAAAGGCGAAGTGAGAATCAGGAGAAAAACAAACATCGAATTTCAGAAACATTCTGAAACGGGTGCCCTCTCGATGCGTAGATCGCGTCGCTCTGAAGCAGGGGAAACTTGGCTGAAAGTAAAGACTTCTGTAAACTTTCCAGCGGATCCGTTCATTCATTGGTTTATTCATTCAACAAACATCTGTGAGCACCACGGGGTGCCAGGCCGGTTGCGGATGCACTTTTCTTTTAAAGGTAAAACGCCCCAAGTAGGAAGGAGCGGAGTGACGTCCGCGCCAGAACAGAAAGTGCCCTGGTGCACTGGTGGTGCTAATGGAGGGTGCGGATTCAGAACTTAAAGTGCTTGCGGCCACACCAGAGGCTTTGAAAGCCGGCCACTCTTTTCATCTATTTCACCACCTCCTCCCCTCTACTTTCGGCCCCAGGACCTCAGCCAGAGGCCCTTCCTGAAGCCAGAGTCCCGCGGGAGGTTCGAAGTCAGCTTCTGTGTGTTTGTAAACAGCCGGCAGATTGCTACAGGCATGAAGGCCTCCGGGACCCCTTCTCCCCTTGGCCTCCGCAGAACTGGAAAGCTGGGCCCAGGCAAGGAGGGTAGCCTGGGCCAGAGTTCCAGAATATAACCACAGCCCTGGCATCAAAGGGCAAAGCTTTTACCAGAAAGACTAGAAGCCCCTCACCCCCATCACCTGCACCTACCTGCAGACCCAGGACAGGCCCTGTCACGAGGTTCAGCTCTCCATTGGTCAAAGCCAACTCATTATTTTTTAAGATTTATTTACTTATGCACACAAGAGCTGGGGCACAGGCCAGAGTCCAGGGAGGTGAGAGGATTCACCAGACAGAGAGGGGAACAGAACAGGCAGACTGACCAAAACACACTGCTGAGGGGAGCAGCCAGCAAGGCAGGAGAGGTCTGCTGCGCCATGTGGGTCCCCTCCCCAGCTGGAGGCAGGGATCGAACTCGTGCTGCAGTGGCTGCGGTTTGCTTCATAGTGCGTTGCTTAACCCACTGCGCCACCAGAAGGGAGGCCCCAAAGCCAACTCTTCTGTGGTGTGTAGCATGTAAACATGCAGAACACCGGACATGGTGGGGGTGAGTCTGACTCCGGAAGGACCTTGGGAGACCCCCTTAGTTAAGCAGAGAGTGGCTGCACTGCACCCGCCATCTTAGGCGCCCAAGTGCTGACTCCACGGTGGTGTTAAGACATCTAGTCAGCAAAAAGAAGCCGGATTTGGGGGGCTACCTAATGCCAAATAACTGGGCTGACTGGGTTTGGTTGGGCTTTTAACAATGAATCGAATTGCTTATTCGGACACTGAAATATGGGAGAAAAATGGACACTGCATTCCTGTTGGCTTGGCAGGGCCAGTTCCTTCTGCGCGTCTGGCTTGACTTTTTTTTATTGTTTTCTTTGAGTCCCATGGAAGGAAGAAGGTCAAAACCAACATGAGCTCCAGGCTTAGCATCTACGGGAAAAGGGTTAATAAGCCAAACCCCTGGTGAGGAAAGAAGCAGTCATTTCCCTCAGTCAGCTGGACGGCACACAGCAGCTTCTGGGGTGCTCTAGGTGCCTCCCCCAGGGCTTGGCGGGACCCTGGCTTCTCTTGGGGGCCCTGGCCACCGTGCAGCTGGCCTGAGCCTGACTCATCTCAGGTCTTTGCAAAGTCTTGGCACGAACGGCAGCCCCTGCTCCTCCTCAAGCCCACCGGCTCCTGGCCCTCTGAGAGGAAGCTTGAAGGAGCTCACGGAAGGCATAGGCGGCTCCGGAACCCTCTCGCCCCTCTGGCCCTTCTTCCATCATTACACTGGGTCCAATTTCTGTGGCCAGCACTTCTGTGTGTCCCCCCGTAGTGGGGGTGCCCCAGCGCTGGCCATGGCCTTGCCTCTTCGCATCTCTCTCCTGCCCTCTCACCCCAGCAAGAGCTCCCCTCGAGTGTGTTTATGAGTTGAGGAACTGAGTCTTCCTGCAGTGACCCTTAGGCTCTCGTCCTGGCTCCTGACCTGCAGACCTGCGCTTTATGCTTGTGGGCACCGACTCCCTCACCAGAACACAGGTGCCTCACCCAGTCACGCGAGGATGAGGTACTGGAAGGCCCAGAGATGCACCAGCCAAATGCCTACTCCTGAACGCCCTGGCTCAGCCTCCAGCTGTCAGCTCCTCCTTCAGCTGTACCCCAGTTCTTGTGTGCATAAATAAATAAATAAATAAATAAATAAAAGATTATATGCATACAAGAAAGAACTGGGGTGCAGGCAAGAGATGCAGGGGGCGAGAAGATTCACCAGACAGAGTGGGGAACAGAACAGGCAGATCCACTGAAATCCACTGCTGAGGGGAGCAGCAGGGAAGCAGGAGAGGTCTGCTGTGCCTTGTGGGTCCCCTCCCTGGCCGGGGATCGAACTCGTGCTACAGATTGCTTCATAGTGCTGAGACTTAACCCATTGCACCACCACAGAGGCCCTGATTGGGCAAGATCTTGAAAGGTCTGTGTGGCCATTACCTTCCCTTCACCCCAAAGTATCTTGCATCCAGATTCATTCTCAGGACCTGCTTCTGGAGACCCTAACCTGTGGCCGAGGATGGAAGGCACTGGGGTAGGTACAGGGGCAGGGTGGCGGAGGGGAGGAGGGCAGGGATAGTTTCCGGGCAACAGCTTCAGCTGGGGGTGACTTCAGTGGGGGAGGGGTGCGCGGCGTGTGTATGTGCTCCCTGCCACCGGACTGAATGACCTAGAAATAGGTAAGATTTTATGCTATGTATATTTTACTGCAATTTGTGAAAAAGAATAACTGTCAGATCGTGAGAAGTAAAATTGAGTAAATACAGCTCTCGCGACCCAGCATCCAGCAAACTGCTCGGTGCCCCGCAGGCCTTAGCACAGGTCAGCGATCTCCAGCCAGGGCTGAGCCTGCACGGCCCCCCACCGCCAAGCTGGCTAGAAGGGGAATTTCTGTTCTGTGAACCCCATGTCCTCCCTTACTTTTGTTACTGGAAAACGATATAGTCTCACAGGAGAAAGTATTGGTGAGAGATCAGTCCCGGGCGCTGGGCGGGTGGCACACTCAGCCCTGGGCCGCCCCCGGGGGGCTTCCTGGCTATCTTGTTGTAGTTCAGACTGTCCTGGCCCCCGTTTCTGGCCTCTGGAAATTTCTGTCAGGAAGGAGCGGTCCTCACAGAGTCGACGCCCAAGCGCAGGAGGACTGTGCAGTACCGGTTCCTGGCTGAAGGGGGCTCCATTCACATAGAAAAACCACAAAGGTACCTCCTGGAGGTGGGCAGACCCCTCGAGTGGACCCACGCTAGGTCACGTCGCCGGCAAAACGCGTCTCGAAATTAAACCCCTAAACCACACAGCTCCACAGCCGAGAGCTCAGATTTATGGTTTCACATTAAGTCCCCCAGTAAGGAGGCTCCAAATGAGTTTTTGGAGAAAATAGCTGAAGCCTCCTTTTCAACAAAGCGTCCTTTGGAGCGGCCGGCCTGGGGCAGCAACCTGCACTCACCGCAACGCGCCAGACATGCCCTGGGCGCCCCTGCCCGCGGTCCCTGCCCCCGCCCCTTGGTCTGAGCCTGCCCAGCCTGAAGCCTGCACTTTGCGGGACTGTCCACTGGGGACTGGCCTGGGTGGGGGGGGGGCTGGAGAAGGTTTGGGGTTGGCCCAAGCAAAGGGACCCGTGGGGGGCAGAAGACAGAAAACACCCTCGGGCTCCCACGCGCCCCTGCGGTCCCCTCTCCGTTCTATCCGGCCAGCAGCGGTGCTCTCTGCTCCCTTTACCATCTGCTTCTAAGTTCACCTTCTCTCCAGCCTCTCCTCGAATGCACGCGTGTAGGAACGATGGCGACAGCTCTGGGTACCCTTCTTTCCGAACCCTGCATCCACGTTCTGGACGTGAATCTCGTCGGCCTTGAGGGCGAGCTGCCGGCAGGCCCCGGCTGGTCGCGCGTGCTCCGTGGCCTCGCGGGGCGCGTGTGTTAGCCCGCTTGGCCGCAGCGACGCGAGTGCAGAGGACGGCTTAGCTTGTCCTTGGGAGTCGGAGTGCAAAGTGCCAGCGAGGCTGATTGCTTGGCACAGTAAGTGTCCCAGGCAGTGCAGCACAGCCGGAGTCCCCTGCGCGAGGAAGGCGTGAGGCTCTGGCAGTCGGTTTTGTGCTCTAGTGGAAATGATTTGAGATTGTAGCCTGAAATTCAAGCGGGAGCCCGCTGGACTTCTGTCCTGTTCTTAACCTTCCTCCTTCCGGGAGCATATTAACAGGAAGGGAACAGTAGATGATTGTCACAAAGACTGAGTGTTTCAAATGATGATGAATGTCCATTTTGGATAACAGAGAATGTGACATCCTCCCCAAAATCTTTTTTGAATACTTTGCCTTATAAAAACCTTCTGGGGGGCCTCCCTGGTGGTGCAGTGGGTCGAGCATCGCACTATGAAGCAAAGGGCAGCCACTGCAGCACAAGGTCCATCCCTGGCCAGGGAGGGGACCCACAGGGCACAGCAGACCTCTTCTGCCTCCCCCACTGCTCCCCTCAGCAGTGTGTTTCAGTTAACCTGCCTGTTCTGCTCCCCGCTCTGTCTCTGGTGGATCCTCTCACACCCCTGCAACTCTGGACTGTACTTGTATGCATAAATAAGTAAATCTTTCAAAAATAAAAACCTTCTGAAACCACAATCAGCCCTTGTGTCATCCGAGGAATTTTAAATTGTGCACTATATGGATGAGAATATTTAAGGTCAGTATTTTCAAACTAAGTAGCAAACAACCCAGGGCTGAATTCCATGCACAGCCCCAGACACAGGCACATTTTAAAATGGTTTCTTCAGAGACGCCCCTGGCCCTTCGCTTTCCCGCACGCAGAGCTCATCTGTGTTAGATTAGTGCTCAGAAAAGAGTGTTTTCATAGCCTCCAGTGCCGCGTTGAGAAAATTGTGATGGTTTTAGGATGGCACCCTCGTTTTTTTGAGTTTTCAAAACTTGTGCTTTCTTACTCTTTCATTTTCTTTCAACAAAACAAAGGCTGAAGAGCCCTTTAAGAAATCTTATACATTCCCACAGAGTCCAGCTCGTTGACCTTCAGGCCACAGAGTAAAACCTTTCTTTTAAGTCAAGCATTCCCCATTGGGAAGCGTTCCAGCTTTTTCTTTTTATGAGGAATTTTAACTGCTGGACTTAATTTAATTATTGTATTTTGTACATACTCCCAGAAGCCCCAGGGCATGGGCTTGACTTTTCTCAAAACTTTCAAATAAATATCTTTAGAAATGGACATTTCTGACAGCGATGTTACTTCTTTCCCTCCTATTTCGAATCTAAATACCAAACACGGGTCTCGCTGCTCCCTGGCTTCCTCCTGCACAGGTTGCAGCCCCAGCGTCTCTCGCCCCCAGATGCTCTGGGGGGAGTTGTTTGAATCCCCGCTATGGCTGCCAAGTCTCCAAACCCAAATATAAAAACCATTTCCAAAGTGGAACCACAGGTTTTAAAATTAACATTTTGGAGGGTAGGGTCGCCAGTGAGAAGGGTTCTCAGGTGATCCTGCCAGGGAACCCCAAAGCATCCTGGTCCCTAGCTGCATCTGCCTCCATCTGTCTTAATAGTTTCTCGAAGGTACTCTCCCCAACATGGACAGTGCCCCCAGCCCAGCAGGGGCTCATGTTCGAACACACGCACACAAGTGCACACACATCCAGGCATGGGGAGTTGTCATCCCAAGCTAGTAGCAAAGACTCACTATCTTCACTTCTCATTTGTCCTTATCCATGCATGCTTCTTTCCTTTTATGCATACAAGAACTAGGGTGTAGGCCGGAGATGCCAGGGGGTGAGAGTGTTCACCAGAGACAGGATGGGGAGCAGAACAGGCAGATCGACTGAAACACACTGCTGAGGGGAGCAGTTAGGACACAGGAGAGGTCTGCTATGCCCTGTGCGTCCCCATCCTGGCTGGGGATCGAACTCAGGCTGCAGTGATAGCTATGAGGCTTAACCCCTAGGCCTCCAGGGAGGCCCTGACCCACCATTTTGCAGTTGAAAGAATCAACCAAAAATAACCCTGAGGGCCGCCCTGGTGGCACAAGGGGTTGAGCATACACTGTGGGGCTTCTGCAGCCACTGCAGCATGAGTTCCATCCCCGCCTCTGGCCTGCACCCCAGTTCTTGTATGCATAAATGAATAAAAGTAAATCTTTTTTAAAAACTAAAAGGAAAACCTGACCCATCTCATGCTTCATGACTCTTATGTCTGCAGGTTTCTTTTTCTTAGAAATACTGAAAATACAAAGGCAAAGAATCAATATTTTCCTCAGTGTCATCTGAAAATCTCAAGACACTTGACCTTGTAGTTTTCATGAAAATGGAGACAAGCGGGGACCTCCCTGGTGGCGCAGTGGGTTAAACAATACACTATGAAGCAACCACAGCCACTGCAGTACGAGTTCAATCCCTGCTGCCAGCCAGGGAGGGGACCCACATGGCGCAGCAGACCTCTCCTGCCTCGCCCGCTGCTCCCCTCAGCAGTGTATTTCAGTCCATATTCCTATTCTGCTCCCCGCTCTGTCTCTGGTGAATCCTCTCACCTCCCTGGACTCTGGCCTGTGCCCCAGCTCTTGTGTGCATAAATAAATAAATCTTTAAAAAAAAATAAAATGGAGACAAGAGACATAAAATAGCTCACCCAAGTGAGAGTGAGCAGGCCCCAGAGGCAGGGAGCAGTCCTCTGGGATGGTCTCGATGGAGCGGCCAAGCTAGAGCCAGGGCTTCTTCTAGAACAGAGCCTGAGCAGGGAGCTCAGGGACCTGGGGGCCTCTGAAGCATCTCTGTACACACTTGCCCTCATCCCCCAGTCACAGCACCTTTCCCACCCTCCTGCACCCCCTCGAGCCACCTTCTCCTCTGCCACCAGGGAAGGGAAAGGGTGAGCCATTTTGACTCCAGAGCCTGGTTCTCTCCAGCCCAGGACCTCCCAGGAGCTTTGATCGCCACTGCTTGCCCCAGGCTGGAAGACCTCTGGTCAGTCTCTCCTCTAGGGCCCTAATGAGGCCAGGACCTGGGATCACAGATGCAAACCTTTTTTTTCTGTTTTCTTTTTTTAACAAAGGGGATGCTGAGATGCAGTGATTAAAGCTATAGAATTACCAAGGAGGGTAGGTTAACTGAGGGCACACTTACAGAGCATGCATTCATTAATTCACTCTTCCAGTGATGTTTATTGAGCTTCTACTATGTGCCTGTGTTAAGTGACATCGCTGTATTAGTGACAGGGAGCCTAGCAAGGGACAGGAGAACTGGGTCATCCTGGGGTGGCCCTCAGGCTGCTATAGTCCAGTAGTTTTGTCAGAGCGAAAGCACAGCACGCAAATGGAGTCACTCTTATTCTAGCCCCACACCCCACCCCCATTCTGTTCTCTGTTCTCCTTACTCTTCATTATTCTTTAAGACATACATACAGGGCCTCCCTGGTGGCGCAGTGGGTTAAGCAACGCACTATGAAGCAAACCGCAGCCACTGCATCACGAGTTTGATCCCTGCTGCCGGCCAGGGAGGGAACCCACATGGCACAGCAGACCTCTCCTGCTGTGCCCGCTGCTCCCCTCAGCACTGTACTTCTGTTGATCTGCCTGTTCTGCTCCCCGCTCTGTCTGTGGTGAATCCTCTCACCACCCCCCACACCTCTGGCCTGTACCCCAGTGCTTGTGTGCATAAATAAATAAATCTTAAAAAAAAAAAGAGACATACATACAAATCACCAAGAACCTTAACTCCAGGTCTAAGACCCCAAAAAGAAAAAAAGTTTTAAAAAGATTTGTTTATCTATGCATACTTCAAGCACTGGGGTACAAGCAGGTGTGTGGGGTGAGAGGATCCATCAGATAGAGCTGGGAGCAGACAGGGAGATTGACCAAAATCCACTGCTGAGGGGAGCAGCGGGTGAGGCAGGAGAGGTCTGCTGCACCATGTGGGTCACCTCTCTGGCCAGCGGCAGGGATCGAACTCGTGCTGCAGTGGCTGCGGTTTGCTTTCTAGTGCATTGCTTAACCCGCTGCGCCACCAAGGAGGCCCCCCAAAAAGAAAGGAATATAAAACTAACACAGAGGTACATTCTCACGTGGTCATAAACACATACTGTTTATTAAGACTGAAAATGTGTGACGGTAAGAACTGCTGGAAGTTTGCCTAGCTCTAGCTGTCTCACTCTGCATTTCTTTTTACACTTTCCTGCACATTTTGAATGATCAACAATGACTACATATCACCCTGAGTCAAGAAATAAGATAAACAGGATTAAGTAGAGTTAACGAGATGGAATTTCAGTACCATATTTTCTAAAATGAGCATTTTGTAAGTTTGTAATTAGAAAAACATGTGTTTGCATCTGATTTATTTGTTGTTTTATTGTAAGATTAGCTAGAGGTGGAGACTAGCTATGGTGGGAATGTAAATTGATGCAGCCAATATGGAAAACTATATGGAAATTCCTGAAATAATTAAAAATAGGGCCTCCCTGGTGGTGCAGCAGGTTGAGCACCGCACTGTGAAGCATCCAAGACACAGCACTGGTGAGTTCGATCCCCAGCCAGGGAGGGGACCACATGGCACAGCAGACCTCTCCTGCCTCAAGCACTGCTCCCTAATAGTGTATTTCAGTTCATCTGCTGTTCTACTCCCCACTCTGTCTCTGGTAAATCCTCTTACCTCCAGCGACTCTGGCCTCTACCCCAGCTCTTGCATGCATTAATAAATAAATCCAAAAAAAATTTAAAAATTAAAAATAGAACCACCATATAAGGCAGTGATCCCAGTTCTGGGGATTAACCCAAAGAATATGAAAACATTAACTCAGTAAGACATGTGCCCCCTGTGTTCATGGCAACACTATCCACAATAGTCAAGATAGAGAAAAAACCCAAGTGCTTCTGGACACATGAGTAAATAAACAGAAGATGGAACACGCACTGGAATACTACTCAGCCATAAAAAAGGAAATCCTGCCACTTGCAACAGCATGAATGGACCTAAAGGGTATGATGCTAAGTAAAATAAGTCAGGAGAAATACAAATACAAGATGATTCTACTCATTTGTAGAATGTAAAGAAAACAGAAAGAAATACAAATCTGACAACACAATGTTGGTTACCATAAGGTAAGTGAAAATGGAATGGGTAGAAGAGCCCACTGGTTGCCAGTGAATGGTGACAGGACCGGTTGGTGAGAAAATAATAATTTTGCAAACTATACAGTGTTTCAAACTAATATTACTTCAATTAAAAGAAAAACTAGGGCCTCCCTGGTGGCGCATGGGGTTAAGTCACAGTACTATGAAGCTATCCATAGTCACTAAAGCACAAGCTTGATCCCCGGCCAGGGAGGTGACCCACATAATGCAGCAGGCCTCTCCTGTCTCGCCCACTGCTCCTCTCAGCAATATCTTTCAGTCAGTCTGCCTGTTCTGCTCCCCATTCTGGTGAATCCTCTCATCCCCCCCACACACCTCTGGCCTGCACCCCAACTCTTGTATGCATAAATAAATCTTTTTTAAAAATTAAAATAAAGGAAAAGAGAAAACTAGTACAATGAAGACCATTAAAAGAGGAAAAATATAAAATAAAACAAAACAAAAAAACCAACTAGGCATCTGGAAGATAAGTCTAGGCAAAAACTGAAATTGGAAGGAGAGCTGAGGACACCCAGAGCTTTTACTGGCACATTATTATTATAAGAGTTTTCAGAAGTTAGACTAGAAAAAATTTAAACAATAAGTGCTTTGGGACCTCTCTGGTGGCACAAGGGGTTAAGTGGCACACTATGAAGCTGTTTCAAGCATCTGCAGCACCAGTTGGATCCCAGGCCAGGGAGGGGACCCACATGGCGCAGCAGACCTCTCCTGCTTAGCCTGCTGCTCCCCTCGGCAGTGTACTTTGGCCCATCTGCCTGTTCTGCTCCCATCCTCTCTCTGGTGAATCTTCTCACCCCCTGTAACCCCGTTCTCATATGCATAAATAAAAATATTTTTTAAAAATATGTGCTTTGGGGCCTCCCTGGTGGTGCAGTGGGTTGGGCAACGCACTATGAGACAAACCGCAGCCACTGCAGCACGAGTTCGATCCCTGCTGCCTGCCAGGGAGGGGACCCACATGGCACAGCAGACCTCTCCTGCTGTGCCCGCTGCTCCCCTCAGCAGTGTACTTCTGTTGATCTGCCTGTTCTGCTCCCTGCTCTCTGTGGTGAGTCCTCTCACCCCCCCACACACCTCTGGCCTGTACCCCAGTGCTTGTATGTATAAATAAATAAATCTTTTAAAAAAAAAATATGTGCTTTGCCCATTAAATTAATTAACCGGGCCTCTCTGGTGGCACAGTGGGTTAAGCAACGCACTATGGAGCAGACCGCAGCCACTGCAGCGAGTTTGATCCCTGCCACCGACCAGGGAGGGGACCCACATTGTGTTGCAGACCTCTCCTGCCTTGGCCGCTGCTGCCCTCAGCCGTGTACTTCCGTTGATCTGCCTGTTCTGCTCCCCACTCTTGTCTGGTGAATCCTCTCACCTCCTGTGACTCTGGCCTGTACTCCCATAAATGCATAAATAAATAAATCTTTAAAAAAATTAAATTAATTAACCATCTTTTGAGTGATGACCACCAAGAACTGGCATTCACTCAGCTGCTGGCAGTGTGACACCAGGCAATGCTCGTGGAAAACGCACGGTAAGGTATATTCAACACTTACTGTCATTTTCTAGTACCATCCTAGATGGTAATTTTTTCTAAGTAGTTCCCTGATCCTAAATACAGAAAAGGCCTCATTCACAAACACTACTGCTATCACAGTTGTGTCATTTAAATTATACAGGTGTGGTTAAGTAAACCAGGGGACATTTACTTGACGAAACATTAGACAGTCATGAACAAAGGTGTTTCTGAAGGAAATGCTTTTAATTTAAAGTTAAGTTGAAAAATAGATACCAAGTCTCCTATATACAGAGCTAGCTCAGCCACTGATCAGCTGTGTAACCCCAGCAAGGCTAGTGCCCCTGAGCCTTAAAGTTAAAGTCTGTGAAATGGGAAGAGGGCTGCTCCTCCAGGCACTCAGCACTCAATGCCTACCTCATTGGTGTGTTTTGAGATGTAAATGAGTTAAGACAGAACACACAGATCCCCCACAAGGTTTAAGGTTGTATTACTACAATATGATTTCAACCAACTTAAAAAAGTCACAACATCAGGTGGCACAAGGGGTTAAGCACCACACTATCGAGCATCCAGCCACAGTACATGAGTGGATCCCCAGCCAGGAAGGGGCCCACAGGGCGCAGCAGACCTCTCCTGCCTCCCTGCTGCTCCCCTCAGCAGTGTATTTCAGTCAGTCTGCCAGCTCTGTTCCCCACTCTGTCTCTGGTGAATCCTCTTGCCCCGCACCTCTGGTCTGTATCCCAGTTCTTGCATGCATAAATAAGTAAATCTTTTTTAGAAAGGGCCTCCCTCGTTGGTGCAAGGGGTTAAGTCACAGTGCTGCAGGGGCTATTCATAAATAAATAAATCTATTTTTTAAAAAAGTCACAACATCAGAAAGCAAATGACTGCTTGAGTGACCAGACTTGTGGTGATTTTAATTTTTTCTTTATACATTTTTGTATTTCCAAGTTCTTCAGTAAATGTCAAATTAAAAGCCAAGTTGGAGGTGACGACAAATAAAAATCAATGGAAACACTGCTTTTGATCATTCCGTGGTTACACTTAGAGACTGTGACAAGCGAGAACCCAGCAGGTAGATTTCATCTTCTCTGAAAAGCTGCCTCCAGGACTTGGGACTTGGCACAGCCCCCAGGGCTTCTTCTGACGTGGGACCATGGGAGCTTGCCATCACAGGGAGGATGGCCTCCGCTGTTTTGGGGCGTAGAAAGCACCCAGATTCACAAGATAAAAAGGAACCTGAGTTCCGGTCCCCACTCCACATGGCTTCTTGGGAAAAGCCTTTTCTTTCTCTACAGGAGAGCTGTCTGGTGCAATTAGCATCCTGTGCATGGTAGAAAGTAGTCCAGGGAATTTCTGAGATGCAGCCTGGGTGGTAGAAAAAGAGATCCTGAAAAATGCAATCTTCCACTCCAGCTCTCCAGTCTGGGAATTCCTTCTTCCAGAGCAGAGGGCCCTTCTGCTCTGTTTACACACCTGGGGCTGGTGTGAAGGAGGTTGGGGGTGGGGCACCATTTGTGGGATCGTCCGCCTCCAAGCACGGCTACAGCTACAGGCAAGCCTTCAAAGAAACACCAGAAGCCAAGTGTACGATCTGTCGTCACTTAATAATGCTTGAAGCTTTTCATATAACAAAAGGGGATGGAATGCTCCTACCTCTCCTTGTGGGAGCTCAATGATTCTTGCATGGATTCTACCCCAAAAGGTCTCTCCCTTCACTTTCAATATTAAATCTGACTAATACGGGCAAGCAAAGTCCTCGGGAAGTACAGAGGGCATAAAATCACCTCTAGTCACTTTATTTCATCTCCCAGTACGGTAAGGAGGGAACTGATCAGATGAAATGACAAGTAATCTTGGTTACTTCTAGTAAGACACACAAATGTCTCAGATTCAAAGAATGCCAACCTCACTGACCAGTGTAGTCTTGTGAGGCTGGAACTAAACCAGAGACAGAAAGCTTGACTACTCTGTCCATTGCTGGCCTCTCCCACGGTGCCTGGCTTTCGTAAACGTTTGCTAAATGAATTAATGAATCTGTTAATGAACCAATGAACTAATAAATGTTCCCCTCTACAGCGTGTTAGATGCTAGGGATAGAGAAATACATAGTTCAGATCCCTCTCCTTGGAGCTCACACCTTGGGGAGTGAGGCAGTAAAAAAGTGACTCAAAAGAAGAAAAGAAAGTGACTCAAACACATCACCGATGCCTAACATCGTACCAGCGGGCCTTCCTGGTGGTGCAGAGGGTTAAGCACCACACTATGAAGCATCCCCCCCCTGCCAGGGAGGGGACCCACAAGGCACATCAGTTGCCCTCCAGCCTCCCTGCCTGCGCCTGCTGACCCCCTCAGCGGTGTACTTCAATAGAGCCACCAGTTCTGCTCCCCACTCTGTCTCTGATGAATCTTCTCGCTCCCCCCACCTCTGGCCTACACCCCAGTTCTTGTATGCATAAATAAATAAAAATATAAATCTTTTAAAAAATATATGAGCATTTGCCAAATTATAATTTTTTTCCAAGTCCAGAGACGCTAAACCAGGACTGGAAAGTCCATCTAAGCAACTGCTGCGCCCCCAAGCCAGGTGCAGGGCAGACATTGCTCGTCAACCGCCGCACCCTTTCCAGATGAGTCTACGTTCAGGCAGAGACTTCATGGGGCCCGTTGGGTCTCTGGCCCACGCTCACATAGGGGCACCCTCAGGGCTGACTGAGCATCCCACAGGTACCCGCCGCGGCCTCCCGCCCTGCGCCAGGGCGCCTGCTCGGCTCCTCCTCCCGGCTCGCACAGGTTGGTGCCTGCCAGCCTCCCCGCTCCCCTTAATTCAGGGTTGACTCCATTTCTGGAGCCACTCACCGTCACCCCAACTGAGCCTCAGCATGGGGAACTCAGCAGAGGGCCTGGCCAGGCCTCCACTGGCAGGGCCTCCTCCCTCCTCACCTGCTGCTGCCTCCCTCTCCTCACTGCCACTCCCGGCCTCCCTGCCCACGCTGGCCCCCCTCCTCCTTCTGACCTCGTCCTCCATCTACTCCAGCCTCCCCTCCCGGCCCAATGTGCCAACCACCCCCTGACTCAGTCTCCCGCTCTGAGCCTGCCCCCAGCCCCACCCTCACTCCAGTGCCTGCCTCCTGCTCGCTGCCTCCCTCTGCCCCGGCTTCTGCCTGTTCCCACCGGGGGAGTGTGTGTGTGTCGGGGTTGGGGAATGTGTGAGACCCCTCTTCCGCCTCCCTCCAGAGCAAGCAGCCCCGCACCCACAGACCCGGCCCTGCCCGGGCGGATGCAGCCCATCAGTCAAGGGGGGGCATCCGGGGGACCCTCCTGCGCGCGCCCCTGCTCTCCCCGGCCCTCGCCTGTGGGTCAGCGTCTCCCAGCCCCCCAGGGCCGCGAGCCCCGGCGGAGCAAACAGCCCAGGTTCCAGGCCCTCCCAGGACCAGCTCCCGGGTGCTCCTGCGGGGGTGGGGGGTGAGGGGTGGGGAAGTGGGGGGTGTCTGGGGCCTGAGCCGCAGGCCCCAAAGCTTGGCCGATTTAATGCCTACATTAAAAACAGATTTGTGTGGATGGCAACTGCTTCTTTTAATTGCTCCAAATAAATATCCTGGGTAATTTTAAGAGACTTCTGCAGTAGCTTCCCGAGCAGCGCGGCCATATATTTCCAGGAAGTGCTTTGGGGTATTGTTCGCTGAGAAAGGCGTTACATAAATTGAAACTCCTTTTGCTCAGAGCTGAGTCCTGAAAGTTCATGCAGTGAGAAACATTTCTCACCGCACACAAACTGTGAATTGTATATAAAATTAAATTCTCTGATTAAAATCTGCATTGTCGGACCTCCCGCTGGCTGCCACCATTTTGCTGAAATAAGATACTATTTGTGGTGATGGCTGCCAGGGAAACCTGTTATCATTGATTGTAAACTGGCTTCACTCCTACGGCTTAAAAATCTGGAGAGCTTTATTGTGCAAACATTGCATTTCCCGCACAAATATTACAGAGCAAAGCTGTGCCACTGCTTCATCAGCCAGGGTGCAAGCAGGTTTGCAATCGGACCCCTAAATCTTCCGCACACCCGACTCGGGCTGCAGTCCGCAGTTCTGCGAGGCGCGGGCGGGGGAAGGAGACGCGCAGATAATAGTCTGCTGTGCTTTAATTTTAAAAATATTTTTCTTCCGAGGGACATTATTATTTGACAGAGGAAGGGAGGGGAAGGGAACGAAGAGGCCATGAGGCGTTGAGATCCGACAGCCCACTCTACCCCACCCTTGCCCCCGGCGGCCTCAGCCGGCCTTCAAAGGACTTGCGGCCAGCCCCTGACCCTGCCCCCAAGGCCGACCTCCGGCCCGGGTTCTGAGGATCTGCTGGAGAAAAGCTACTGCAGTTCCGCACGTCCCGGTGAGAGGTCCCAGGTAATAACTTTGTTTGACAACTGCAGAATCGGAAACTGAAATAGGATTTCTTTTTCCCTAAGATGTGTCCTCAAGAGCTCTTTTCAAGTTGCATTTCAGCGTTCAGGTTGCAAGGGAGTGCACGCCCGCGTCGCGGCGCACGTGAATATTGTCTCTTGCCTTTCACCCATTAGAATAGTGTCCCTCTCTTTCGTTCTGCAAACCATTTTGTTGCTTGGGTAATACAAAATAGCCCTGACTTACAAAGAAGACCGGTGGGGGCGGGCAGGAAGGAGAGGTTTAGCAAAATGACTGATCCACCAAAGCGGGAGATCCTATTTTGACCAAAACAGCTGATACCAAATTGGACCGACTTTTTACATATAAATATATATATATGTGCATTCCAGTGCTGGGGTACAGGCCAGAGACGCGGGGAGCGGTGAGAGGATTCACCAGACAGAGCCGGGAGCAGAACAGGCAGGTCGACCGAAACACACTGCTAAGGGGAGCACTGGGCAAGGCAGGAGAGGTCTGCTGCGCCATGTGGGTCCCTTCCCCCGCCGGGGACCGAACTTGCGCTGGAGTAGCCCCACAGTGCGGCGCTCAACCCCTGGCGCCACCCGAGAGGCCCCGAAGTGGGCGGACTTTTAAGGAGCAACCTCATTCTGAATACAATGAATCTCAGCAAATCTTCTTCCAGACGAGCACAGGGTTACAGGAAAGCCTCTGCCTGAGTGGAATAAACTAAGCGGGCTCCGAGGAGGGTGTGTATGGGGATACTCTAGCCCGAGG
The DNA here is from genome assembly GCA_019455555.1 of Galemys pyrenaicus. Lineage (NCBI taxonomy): Eukaryota > Metazoa > Chordata > Mammalia > Eulipotyphla > Talpidae > Galemys > Galemys pyrenaicus. The sequence continues at coordinate 3,453,810 of JAGFMF010011662.1, forward strand.
CCAAAGGCGTGCACTCCCTAGGCTGCCAGGTAAAGGAGGCGGGGTCACACACACACGCCACGTAGTGACCTTTGGCGCTTCACCTTAAAAGCCAATCTCGGTCATTCATATGCACGAACCTAAACTGAGCCCAACGTCGGGGAAAATAAGAAGGGGGTGGTGGAGGGACACAGGAAGAGCCCGGCGGGGTTCCCGACCCAACCCCGTGTGTGTCGCTTGCCGCCAGAATAGTTGGGGGAAGCTGCCATTATTATGCCTACTGCTGCCTGGGGTGCATAAATTACACAAATAAAAATAATTTACAAATCCATGAATTAGCTATCTTTGAAAATCATCCTATGGGTTTTCCTTGCTCTCTCTGCACTTGTATTTGCTAACCTGTAGTTTCTTTTTCTTTTTAAAGGTTTATTTATTTATGCATAAAAGAACTGGGGTACAAGCCGAAGGTACGGAAGTGAGGGGAGTCACCAGAGACTGAGTGCAGAGCAGAACGCGCAGATTGGCTGAAATACACTGCCGAGAGGAGCAGCAGGATAGGCAGGAGAGGTCTGCTGGGCCACCTTGTCCCCTCCCTGGCGGGAGGTCGAACTCGTGCTGCAGTGGCTAAGGATGCATCATAGTGTGATGCTTAACACCAGGGAGACCTTAATTTATAGTTCTACTCTAACCTGAGTTTCTAACCAGAAGCTCAAGGGGAGGGAGTGAAGAATTGTTTTCCCTTTTCCTCTTATTTACTACCATGCCCTGCCTTCTGTTTGAAAACTAATAATAAAAAGCAGTTGCATGGGCCTCCCTGGTGGCGCAGTGGGTTAAGCAACGCACTATGAAGCAAACCGCAGCCACTGCAGCACAAGTTCGATCCCTGCTGCCGGCCAGAGAGGGAACCCACATGGTGCGGCAGACCTCTCCTGCCTTGCCCACTGCTCCCTTCAGCAGTGTACTTCCGTTGATCTGCCTGTTCTGCTCCCTGCTGTCTGTGGTGAATCCTCTCACCCCCCACACCTCTGGCCTGTACCCCAGTGCTTGTATGCTTAAATAAATAAATCTTTAAAAAAAAAAAAAAAGCAGTTGCAATGTTTCATTCATTCAACAATATACCTTGATGTAAAGAGCTAGGCAGGACCTCCTTGGTGGCGCAGGGGTTAAAGTCTCAGCACTATCAAGCTATCTCCAGCCATCATGGCCTAAATTTAATCCCAGGCCAGAGAGAGGACCCACGCGGCACAGCAGACCTCTCCTGTCTCCCCTGCTGCTCCCTTCAGCAGTATATTTCAGTAGATCCACCTGTTCTGCTCCCCACTTTGTCTCTGGTGAATCCTCTCACACCCCACACCTCTGGCCTGCACCCCAGTTCCTCTATGCATAAATAAATAAAATAAATCTGTTTTAAAAATAAGCAAAAGGGCCTCCCTGGTGGCGCAGTGGGGGTTAAGCAATGCATTATGAAGCAAACCTTAGCCACTGCAGTTCCATTCCTGTCCCTGGCCAGGGAGGGGACCCACATGGTGCAGCAGCCCTCTCCTGCCTCGCCCACTGCTCCCCTTAGCAGTGTATTTCAGTCTGTCTGCCTGTTCTGCTCCCCACTCTGTCTGGTGAATCCTCTCAGCTCCCGTGACTCTGGCCTGTACTCCAGCTCTTGTGTGCATAAATAAATAAACCTTTAAAAACAAATAAAAATAAAAATAAACAAAAGCCAGGCAATTGCTCCTCTTTCATTCAGGACTTCTGCCACACTGGAAAATACGTCCGAAGTCCCACCTTGGCGGCCTCTGGAAGTAGGATTTGCATATTCCAAGGAGAAGCTGCTAAAGGGATTTGCACCTGATTGTTTCCTTTCCCCAGCTTCCCTTGCCTCCTTTGTCTCTTTTCCGGCCTCCTCCAGTTGAGCTAGCGCTGGGTCCCCATGGGGCTCAACTGCTCCTAGGGTCCCCTTCCCTGTCCACTAGCCCCCCCAGTCTTGCCCAAAGTTGAAATGCTCCCCGTGCGCCCCACCTTTCCGCTCTAGGTTTCCACTGGTGAAATCCTCCCCCTTTGTCTGTGTCCCTAGAACAGTCACCAACAACCGCCCGCTGACTTTTCGGTTTGCAGTCAGAAGACAAGACAGCTGTCGGGGAACATCCATCTCAGTGACAGGACGCAGCTCCAGAGCCAGGACACGGGTGGGGAGGAGCTCCAGGAGCCAGGGGCTGCCTGCAGGGCCAAGCATGAAGCCCTGGCTGCGTGGGGTTCTGGGTGGAGACCCCTCAAGGGGGGGATAGAAATCTCAGTCTCTGTCTCAGGAAAGTTGGGTCCTCAGATGGGTCTGCAATCTGGTTAAAACAGCTAGAGGGAAGACATGCCTCCTCTCCCCCCTTCTGCTTTCTGTGCCAGTTCCCTACAGTTCAGCTTCTTTCCAGATATTCTGCAAAAGCACTTTCATGGCGAGAGACTCTAATCACGAGAAGGTAAACCTCACTTGTCAGCCTTCTCCCCTTCCTCCCCCACCCTCCTCCTCTCTGCTCTCTGTAGTCTGAAAGTTCTTAGGAGGCTCCTGGGAATCCAAAATGGCTTCTGCTAAAAAGTGGGGGCAAACACCCCACTATGGTGACCACTGAATCCCTCTTTATTATCCCTGCACTTTTAATAAGGCTAGAATTGGGCCTCCCTGGTAGCACAAGGGGTTGAGCGCTGCACTGTGGGGCTTCTGCAGCCACTGCAGCGTGAGTTCGATCCCCGGCCAAGGAGCAGACCCACATGGCGCAGCAGACCTCTTCTGTCTCCGCTGCTCCCCTCAGCAGTGTATTTTGGTAGATCTGCCTGTTCTGCTCCCTACTCTGTCTCTGGTGAGCCCTCTCGCCCCCCCACAAGTCTGGCCTGTACTCCAATTCTTGTATGCATAAATAAATCTTAAAGAAATATAAGACTACAATTACTGAGCGATTTCCCCATGCATAGGGCTTTGCTCCCCAACCCAAGCCCCACGAAGAGCCCCCATGGTGCCAGCATGGAGCAATATGGATGCTGCCACCACCCACTTCCTTCCCGTCAGCCCCCCAAAGCAAAGGGCCAGCCGTGTGCCTTCAGGAGCCAGCTCTTCCCATCACAAATGTCAGAAGGTCCAGATTTATTAGGCAAATAGCCCTGGAGCCTCCCACTGCCCCTCAGCCAGGTCGCAGATGCAATCCTGTCATTCACCAGCAAGAAGATGGACCAGTCCAGCATGCCAGCCCCCTCGTCTTCCCTCTGCGCCAGCTCCATCCTTCTCTCAGTCCCAAACATCTTCTATCTTCCTTCTACTTCTACTTCTTTCCTGGGGTTGGCAGGCACCGGAGGGCAACAGAATCTCCCCTACCTGTCAGTTCTCTCATTCACCAGTAGAGGGAAGATTATGGGGGACCCTACAAGAACAGGAGGTTTGGGAAGTTATTTTGAAATCTGGAATTAGCTAGTGCCACGGAACAGCTCTCTCTGAGGCATCCCGTGCCAAGGCATTCTGTTCCTGTGGGTAAATAATCTGTTGTCAGACTGTTTAAATGCATATTAACTCACCAGAGCACGACACTGGTAAAATTTCCCTCCAGGCTGTATTTGCGGAGAGACAACTTTCACGTAATGTGAGACCTGAGGCCCAACTGACGGAAGTCAGCCATTGCGCAAGGTGCGGCCCACGCCAGCCCGTCTTGGAGACCTGGCTTCTTTGGTTTCAGGACCCTCGTTGGGCACGTGACCCGCAGGTCCTGCTTTGGAACCTGTCCTGGTCCAGTCTGGGTGCCCGGAGGGCGCTTATGGGCTGGCTTAGCAAGTGAAGGGTCCCAGGGCAGTAGCCCCCCCACAGCCCCATCAACTTGGGGGTCTGCCCTCCCCGCTCTCCCACGCAGATGGAGGGAGTTTGAGGAGGTTCCCTTGGAAGTGTCCGCAGGGAGGGATTCAGAAATGAACGTCTGCCGCTTCACCCACTAGGTTAACATTAGCACTTCTGAAAAGTGACCCGCATGGCGTTAAGCGATCTGGTCATCCATCATGGTGTGCTCGTTGTTTGAGTCTCATTACCTGGCCTGCAGATTTTCTGTTTGTCATTCCCCGATTTGGAGCTATTTCTAAAAGCTGAGTTTTATAGACGAGGTCTTTGAAAATTCCAAGTCTGTCATTCGATTGTTCTTCACATAGAACTTTTATCTCAGTTGCTGAATGGGCCCCTATGACCTTGTCTTCATTTCTTCACCAATTCTCTCTTCGACCAACTCCCTAAAGGGTTCTTATTCTGCGATCCGAAGCAGACCTGAGCATTTTCAGGAACGGCCTTGAAAGCTCTATGTGTCTGTATTCATGGTATTTCTGGGGAAAGGGCCCATACACCAGATCCCCCAAGGCTCCAGGACCCCCATTTTGTCCCTGTTCATGTGTCCATGTGGTTGTCCACTCTCGGGCAGGCCTGGGCCACAGTGAGGGCCTGAGTTCTGACCTCAGTCCTTGGGCTGGAAGGGATAGGCCTCCCAAGCTAAGCCTGTCTCTTTCCAGCTGCTGCCAGTTGCAATAGAAATCTTGTTATTCTCTCTGTTCCCTGGTGGAGAAAAGTTGCGGGGGCACTGTGGGAACCTCACTTTCTCCCACCCACCATGTCTGCCATCACAGCTCTTCCCTCCGGTCCCTGGCCTTCACCATCCAGTGGGAAGATGGGCATCGACTGAGCCACCGTGGTATAATTTGCACTTTGTATGCGTTGCCAGGAAGGAAACTGGTGTGCCAGTCTGCCCTTCCTGAAACGCTTCCTGGCACCCCCATCTTGGAGTTTGCCTTGCTGGCCACTTGGGGGTTGAGATAGATTCATTTCCCCATTTCTTGCACAATTCCTTTTGTTATCTGACAAAAGGAATTTGCGCCCTTTTCTGTAGTAGCTCTCCCTGGTTTATGTGTCTCGAAGAACCTCTGTGCCAGTTCCCTACAGCTTCAGCTTCATTCCAGATGTTCTGCAAAAGCACTTGCATGGCGAGAGACTCTAAACACGAGACGCGGTAAACCTCACGCAGGGTAGCGTGCACGTGGCGAGGCAAGACTGCACCTCTGCCTCACGTGCGGCGCTGTGGCCCGATGGCACACGGAATTTAAGTCCTACACAGGGTGAGGGCGGGGAGGAAGACAGTCTTACAGAGAACCCACAAGGAGACTTCAGGGCAACTTCCCGGGACTCCCGGCTGCCACGGTGCGCCCCAAGCACGGTCACCTCCCAGGCCTCTCTTAGCTGAGCCTCCAGACACTACAGCCTCGTGGCCCAGGGCTGGACCAGCTAGCTGGGTCCACCTCGTTCTCGATGCACAGATCCCAGCACATCACAATCAACAAATTCATGGTTTGGGCAAAAAAGAACAAAGCACAGCATTCTCTGAGGACAGGATTTAGGTTTTTATGAATGACTTCAAAGTACTGTTGACAGCTGCATGCCTACCTCAACCTCTTTTTTTTTTTTAAATTTTTTTTAAATTTATTTATTTATGCACACAAGAGCTGGGGTACAAGCCAGAGGCGCAGGAGGTGAGAGAGTTCACCAGAGACAGAGCAGAGAGCAGAACAGGCAGATCCACTGAAACACACTGCTAAAGGCAGCAGCGGGTGAGGCAGGAGAGATCTGCTGCGCCATGTGGGTCTCCTCCCTGGCTGGGGATGGAACTCGCGCTGCTGTGCTGCGGATGCTTCACAGTGTGGCACTCAACCCGCTGCGCCACCAGGGAGACCCTGCCTCAACGTCTTGATCACATCATTACTTAACATTTGTGAGCCCGCGTCACATTTCTACCCGAGGATAAACAAGCTTATCACCATTTTTCCAGTTAGCTGACAGCCCAAAATGTCCACGTGGATTTCTATGATCTTCAAAACTATCTTCCTTCCTTATAACCTCTACCATCCAGCTCTAGACAGACCCCTGATGCTAACGTCCAAGTCAGTACATCGTTTCTAGAAATTGCTGCTAGATCACAAGGACCTATAAGAACACGTTTTCTTAAATGCGTAAGTGTAGTGTTGCCGACCAGACAGATCTGTGGAGTAAGACAAGGGATGAGAGGTCAAGAACAAGGATGTGTCTCTCCTTCTGGGGACAATGAAAATACCCACTAAACCCACCACAGTCAGCGAGGCCCAAGGTTTGCAGATTTTACTTGGCTACCTAAGAAAATTCACAAGGCCACAAAGAAATCTTTTCTTTTAATATGTATTTGTGAGAATGTGTGTAGAACTGGGGTGTAGGCCAGAGGTGCAGAGGATAAGAGGACTCACCAGAGACAGAGTGGGGAGCAGAACAGGCAGATGGACTGAAACACACTGCTGAGGGGAGCAGCGGGGAGACAGGAGAGGTCTGCTGCACCCTGTGGGTCCCTCTCTGCCCAGGGATCAAACTTGTGCTGCAGTGGCTGCAGATGCTTCACAGTATGGTGCTTAATTCCTTGCACCACCAGGGAGGCTCTCCAACTGTAGTTTGAAATATGCCTCCTGGGTTTTCCTTACAAGCCTCATTCTCTGAGCAATGACCAGGATGCAACATGAACAAACGATGTCCACCATCATCTTGTCCAGTGTTCAGTGCTCTGTGGATGAGCCAGGGACCAGGCCAGGCTTTTTTAGTTACCGTTTTAATTACATATAATATTACAGATGTAAATGTGCAGTTTTGTTAATCATCTCATTTTAATTCACACAAAAATCTGACAAGCTAGTTCTTCCATGAACCCCGTTCTATAGATGAAAGTCCCCAACTCCCCTAGCCAGGGAGCCACAGGATGCGAAACCAGGAACTACACCAGCTGCTAGAAACCTTTTCTAAAGCTCCCCCCTGAGTACACCATCTGGAATCCTTCCCTCAGAGATGTTAAAGTTAATATTTCAGGGAAAGGTGAAAACATTTGCTGAAGTCTGCCCAGTGCTCACCTCTGAAAAAGGAGGAGGAAAATTAAAGGTCTCACTGTGTGCAAAAATAAAGGCCCCACTGTGCGCAGAAAATAAATGTCCCACTGTGTGTGGAAAATAAAGGCCCACTGCGTGGGGAAAATAAAGGGCCTGTTTGTAATAAAGCAGTAGGGAAATCCCCGGGAGCAGATCACAACAGCCCTTCCAGGAGATTCTGAGGCCAGGGGCTCCCAGCACACTGCGTCTTGAACTGCAGCTCCCCTGGCAGGAGCTTTAAGCCCCAGCATCAGGACCCTGGAACAGCGGATTCCGAGGGTTCGCATTAAATGCAGCAAGTAGGATCCAATTCTGGTCCTTCCCCAAACACAGACCTTGTGACCCGGCTGCCTCTCCAGCATGCCCGCAGCATCTGGGGGTTTGCTTTGGAATTTGATAGCTGCCTGAATTTCAAGATCTCCCTTGCGTGCTGCTCACAAAGAGTCCTCCGGGCCATGGGCAGAAAACCCCAGAACAACACTGCTAGTTGCTGGAATCACAACTACCACTTCACTCCCGCCTCCCCATCACTGAAGAGGCTGTTTAGATTTGAATTACAGAGGCCTGTGGTCCCAGCATGCTGTGACAATGGACACGCCTTTGCCTTGTCCTGTTATTTCACATGCTGTCAGCCAGCCCAGCTGCACGTAAGCTCACGCACACCTAGGCCAGGAGGCCTGGCAGCCTCCTCGCTCGCTGCACATGCAATGTCCTCATCGCTTTGCCGTGGGGACAGCCTGGGGCAGAGTGTGTGGCTATCAGAAGGCACCGCCCTCCTGCCTCCCCGCATCCTGACTCTGGCCTCAGCACCTGAGCACACCTGACCCGGCCCAAACCAATGCCAGCTTCCAGAGGAGACCAGCATCTGAGGATCAGCAGCCACTGCATGCCTGTGGGAGGGTGAGGAGCTGACACACCCGCTGCCCACGCCCGAGTCACCACTTGCTTTGGACCCACGAGCTGCCCGCAGGAGTCACCGTGTCCCCGAGGTCCAACACCATCACGCCTTCCCAGCAAGAGGAGCGGGGCAGGGCCTGGGCGCAGCAGGAGCTCTGAGGGAGGCGTCTCCAGAGCTCACGGGCATGAGGACTGAGAAGCACTGCTGCTGAACAGGCAGTCTTGTCTGCAGGGCAGACTGCGGGCTCTGCAGCTGGACGGACCTGGGTTCAAACCCCAGCTCTGCCCGAGTCTGTGTCCAGCTCGCAGAGCGTCTGAGCCGTGTTCCTTGTGTGCTACAGGGTGATGAAGCGCATCGCTCGCGGTGAGGACGTGACTGCTGAGCAAAGCGCTTGCCCGTCTGGGGCACAGTAAATGTGTCCAGCAACGGGCGCCGGTCCCAACGGTGTGTTTTACATAGAAATCTTTAAAGATTTGAAATCTCCCTTTTTTTAAAATTGATTCTTTTTTTTTTTAAAGATTTATTTATTTATGTATACAAGCACTGGGGCACAGGCCAGAGGTGTGGGGGGGTGAGAGGATTCACCACAGAGAGCGGGGAGCAGAACAGGCAGATCAACAGAAGTACACTGCTGAGGGGAGCAGCGGGCACAGCAGGAGAGGTCTGCCGCACCATGTGGGTCCCCGCCCTGGCCGGCAGCAGGGATCAAACTCGTGCTGCAGTGGCTGCGATTTGCTTCGTAGTGCGTTGTTTAACCCACTGCGCCACCAGGGGAGGCCCTGATACTTTTTTTTTTTAAAGATATATTTATTTATGCATATAAGCACTGCGGTACAGGCCAGGGGTTTGGGGGTGAGAGGATCCACCAAACAGAGCAGGGAGCAGAACAGGCAGACTGACTGAAACCCACTGCTGAGAGGAGCAGCGAGGGAGGTAGAAGTGGTCTGCTGCGTCATGTGGGTCCCCTCCCTGGCCGGAGGCTGGAATCGAACTCCTGCTGCAGTGGCTGCATTGGTTTCATAGTGTGTTGCTTAACCCATTGCGCCACCAGGAAGGCCCGAAATGTCCCATTTTTAACTACAAGTCAATGAACTTTGCATTTGTCCGCAGATGTAGACAATTCATCGTATCCCTGTTGACCGTCCTGTGCTGTTCCCCTAAACTTGGGGCACGAGGACCCTCCTCAGCCATGGGAGGGCATGTTTCATCCCACAGAACCTGGTGCTAATTCACTGAGCTCCTAAAACAACATGGGATCAAAACGGGGTGCAGGGGTTACATCTCAGCACTATGAAGCATCCACAGCCACTGCAGCACGAGTTCGATCCCAGCCAGGGACGGGACCCACAGGGCGCAGCAGACCTCTCCTGCCTCCCCACTGCTCCCCTCAGCAGTGGGTTTCAGTTCTGCTCCCCACTCTCTCTGGTGAATCCTCTCACCTCTGCCCCCCTTTGATCCCCACAACTCTGGCCTGTACCCCAGTTCTTATAATGCATAAATAAATCTTTAAAAAACAAACAAAACTAAGCTTGACAGCTTCAAAACACACTGTCTCACCAGGACCCCCCACACCTGCCTCAGAGCATCCGCCAGGACCCTGTGGCCAGGCCCTGTGGCCGGCAGTGGTGCTTGGCTGCTCCGGGCACCATGGCCTACAGGGGCCGCCTGTGCCTGGGCGGTGTTAGCTGACCGTCGTATTTTTATACAGTCCTCTGGAACCACTGTACCCGGCAAACACTCAGTGTTGCTCTATTTACGGAGCCCTTGTCCCCAGCTTCTCACTCTTTTGGGGAGGGTCCATGTTGCACCCCACTTTCGGAGGGCAAAGCAGAGCGCCAGGTGAAGCTGTGGCCTGAGCAGGCAGCTGGGTTCTGGGGAGACACGCGGGACTCGCTTGCTTCTTGGCTTCGGGCTTGGCTGGGCCTTGGGGGCCTTGGAGGCAGCTGACAGCGGCAGCTGCACCTTGATGTGCACTGTGGTTTAGCCCCTTTCATCCCAGCTTTGTCCGGGCCCTTCCCCCGCACGCCCCCTCCTGTGGTTCCCCACCGGAAGGTTCCTTAGACTTGTGGCAAACTTTTGGATCTCTGCTGCAGGCTTCAGCAGCCCTGTTTGTCTGGGCATTTAGCCACCAGTGGAGGGTAATTTGGGGTGTTTTATTGGAAAGCTCCTGTCCTCTCTCCTCCCTCTCCCCACGGGCGCTCCATGAAAGCTCTTTCACAGTAAGAGTCTCTTCCCTTTGGCAACAAAGGGGACCACCGCTTGGAGCGTGCGTTTGGGGGTCCTGGGCTCCCCTGACCCACAGGAACCATGCTCCAGTGCTGGCTTCCCTCATTTGTCCTGGGACACAGGGGAGCTGCGCCAAAGTGCCGGCCTCACACAGAGGCAGAGTAACTTGGACTCACCGGCAAGTCTCCAGGTGCCCAGCACCTTCCCCTTCTGTGACTTTTTTTTTTTTTTAAAGATTTTTATTTATTTATGCATATAAGACCTGGGGTACAGTCCAGAGGCGTGGGGGTGAGAGAATCCACCAGAGCGGGGAGCAGAACAGGCAGATCAACAGAAGTACACTGCTGAGGGGAGCAGCGGGCACAGCAGGAGAGGTCTGCTGCACCATGTGGGTCCCCTCCTGGCTGGAGGCAGGGATCAAACTCGTGCTGCGGTGGCTGCGATTTGCTTCATAGTGCGTTGCTTAACCCACTGCGCCACCAGGGAGGGCCCTCCCTTCTGTGACTTTTTAAAAAAAGATTTACTTTTATTTATGTATGCCATCAAGAACTGGGGTACAGGCCAGAGGTGCGGGGGGTGGGGTGAGAGAAGTCATTAGAGACAGTGGGAAGCAGAACAGGCAGATCCACTGAAGTACACTGCTGAGGGGAGCAGTGGGCACAGCAGGAGAGGTCTGCTGTGCCATGTGGGTCCGCCCCCTGGCCAGAGATAGAACTAGTGTTGCAGTGGCCCCGGATGCTTCACAGTGCTGAGACTTAACCCCTGCGCCACCAGGGAGGGCCCTCTGTGACCTCTTACCCCTGCAACTACAGACACCAACCAACTCAGCGCTGCTGCCTTCACCTCCCGGAGAGCTGCCTGAGAACCTCAAGCCAGAGAGTTACGGAAATAGGACATTTCCCTGATTTATTGGTCCTGGTCTTTGGGCTGGCACAGAGCACACCCAGCAGAGGGAGGGGTCATGACCTGTGACCTGAAGGCCTCTCAAGGGCCTGCCCAGGTCTGGAATGTAGGAACAGGAACCAAAAGGAAGAAATGGAGGTGATGTGGGCTAGCCTTGCAGGGGAGAAAGGAGAGGGGAAGGGAGGGACGGAGCTGGGAGGGGCAGAGAGGGGCGGGGCGGGGCTAGGAGAATGGCAGCAGAGGCCTGGAAGTGGCTGGAGGAAGCGCTGCTGGCAAAGGAGCTGGGAGCTTTGTTGGGAAGCAGGCCAAGGTCGGCTGTCGGGACAGGGGTCCAGAGAAGACCCACGGGTTGACGTGACTAAGCCCACCCGCAGCAAGACCAGCGCTGCTTCGCCCAAGAACCTGGCCCGGGTGAGCGAGGGGCGCGCAGGGGCCAGGGACACACCTGCTCGCGGCGAGTGGCCGGAGAGGGACACGCCAACGACCAGCGCCTGTCACGGCGGGCAGACCTCTCAGGAGCACCGGCCGTGGCGGGTACGGCACGCCCCTCACCAACACACACACGGCCGTGACGCGGGTACGGCACGCCCCTCACCAACACACACACACGGCCGTGACGCGGGTACGGCACACCCCTCACCAACACACACACACACACACCAACGTGACGCGGGTACGGCACACCCCTCACCAACACACACACGGCCGTGACGCGGGTACAGCACACCCCTCACCAACACACACGGTCGTGACGCGGGTACGCCCCTCACCAACACACACAC
>JAGFMF010011662.1:3480158-3507934 GCA_019455555.1 Galemys pyrenaicus
CCCTGCTCTCTGTGGTGAATCCTCTCACCCCCCACACCTCTGGCCTGTACCCCAGTGCTTGTAAGCATAAATAAGTAAATCTTTAAAAAAAAAAAAAAAGAATGTTCTTTCCATGTTCTTTCTCACTTGTGTCCCCCTTTTTAAAAAATGATTTATTTTTATTTATTTTTTTAAAGATTTATTTATTTATGCATACAAGGGCTGGGGTACAGACCAGAGATATGCAGGGGTGAGAGGATTCACCACAGAGAGTGGGGAGCAGAACAGGCAGATCAACTGAAATACACTGCTGAGGGGAGCAGCGGGTACAACAGGAGAGGTCTGTCGCACCATGTGGGTCCCCTCCCTGGCCGGCAGCAGGGATTGAACTCGTGCTGCAGTAGCTGCGGTTTGCTTCATAGTGCGTTGCTTAACCCACTGTGCCACCAGGGAGGCCCTGATTTATTTTTATTTATGCATACAAGCACTGGGGCACAGGCCAGTGGTGCAGGGGGTGAGAGGAGTCACCAGAGACAGTGGGGAGCAGAACAGACAGATCCACTGAAGCACACTGCTGAGGGGAGCAGCGGGCGAGGCAGGAGAGGTCTGCTGCTCCATGGTCAGCTCCTTGGTCAGGGATCAAACTTGTGCTGCAGTGTCTGGAGAAAGCTTGATAGCGCTGAGACTTTAACCCCTGTGCCACCAGGAAGGCCCTTGTGTTCCTCTTGTAGGAATCACAGCTTCATCCTGAGAGCCAAAAGCACCCATATCCCAGGGAGGCTGCCCCGGCTCGACTCAGGACCAGGCTGAGTAGCTCTGTACTTGCAGTTCCCCACACATTATACAGCCAGGGAAGCCTGCCATTAAAACCTAATCCAGGGCCTCCCTAGTGGCACAAGGGGTTGGGCACCGCACTGTGAAGCATCCGCAGCCACTGTGGCATGAGTTCAATCCCAAGCCAGGGAGCTGACCCCATGGCACAGCAGACCTCTCCTCCCTTGCCCGCTGCTTCCCTCAGCAGTGTATTTCAGTCCATCTGCCTGTTCTGCTCCCCACTCTGTCTCTGGTGACTCCTCTCACCCCCCCATACATCTGACCTGTACCCCAGCTCTTGTATGCATAAATAAATAAATAAATAAATAAATAAATAAATAAATAAATAAATAAATCTTTCTTTAAAAAGCAACAACCCAACCTCAAGAAGGAACTCAAGACAGCAGGAATGACATTCTCATCATGTAATTTCTCTATTTCCTTCCTAACAAGCATCGTTCAGATTGGAGAAATCTCAGGAAAGAAAAGACCCCCATCTTCTCGCTGGTGATTGGTCCAAAGATATGAGCATTCTTTCAAGGTGAGTGTCAGTCTCTGGTGCTCTCTAGTCCTCTGTACATAGAAAGATCTAGAGTTCAAGTTAGGAGTAACAGGGAGAAGAGGGGCTCTGGTGGTTTCCTGGACTTGCCGTTGTGAATTTGGGGTTCTTCCTGAAAAGCACTTGCCTAGAATCACTTCTTGACTTTGCCCCTCAGAGGTTCAAAAAGGGAAACCCAGCAACCCCTGAAGCTGTAGGGTCTGAGTGCAGAACGGGTGGCCCACGCTGAGGCCGCTGCCCGCCCAAAAGTTTTTCTCGGTGACACAACCAATGCTTGACCCAGGCCGCAGGTTTTTCTAACACTTGCTCTTTGGGTTCAGTTTATTGCGGAAATGGCCAGAGCAGGCAAACTTTGCCCTCAGCTGGAAAGGAGAAAAACATTGGCATAATCCCTCCAATTTCAAGGCTCTCATGGGGCCTCCTTAACTTTCCCTGACAAGGTGTGACCCAGAATGAGGTTGCCAGGAGCCGTGGGGTTCGTCACAGGCTCTGGCTCAGCATCCAGGGTACCTTCCAGGTTCTTGTCAGGTAAGAAAATGCTACCTGTAGGGCAGGTGAGGAGAGAAGCTGGTGGGAACCCTGCTGTTGAGATAAGACAGGCAGGCAGGGCGCCTCTTCGTGCTCAGGCTAAAGGACCCAGGCCCGATAAATAGGAGCGAGTTGGAAGTGTGCCACAGTGTGCAAGGGAGGCCCCTGGAAAGAGGCCGGGAGCAGAGCAGACGGCTCCCCCCATGGCAAGTGGGCCCGGGGAGAGGGTGTCAGCGGCCTGTAGCCCAATAAGGGTGGAGAAGGGAGCCTGGATGGGAGAGACTGAGTGGGTTCAGAGCTGTTAGGACTTGGAGCGAGAAGAGTTGCAGGAGGTGCCTATCGCCAAGAAAACACAGAGATCGATGCAGCCAGCTTCCAGATTTTCCAGATGAACTGCCTCACCAAATTCCCAGACAGCTTATAAAATGCTCTCCTGGCTTTCCTTCCCTCCTCCAAGCACTGCTACTTTATTAAATGGTTGGGGGACTGACGTGGGGAGGCACGTGGAGAGAGAAGGAAAAAAATTGCATTTAAATTTTATTTCCGATGTCGTCGGGCTCAGTCTGCTTCCGTGCAGGCTTCCTGAATTTGGACAGGCCTGGTGGTTTGCCAGCTGCCGTAACTGTGAGTGTGTGTGTGTGCTCGTCACTCAAACAGACATTTAACATGCGTGGGCAGCCCCATCCGAGGCGGAGACATCACGACAGGATGTGTTAGTGTTTACCGTGGAAACAGTCAAGAAACGGGGTTGTACATCAGCCTCCCTGTCATGCACGCTTTGGCCCCTCATTCTGCTGAAGGGCCGACCAGCTTCCATTTTGGGGGGAAGAGCTGGGACAGGTTTCCAGGTGCCTATGTGGGAGAAAGCTGCTTCTCCCAATTGCACGGGTCCACTCTGGAGCCCTTTCCTGTTTTTCAGGCTGACACGTTCCCAACTCGGGGGTGAGTCAGCAGCAGCTGGGGACCCCAGTGAGATCCCTGCCATTTCAGGGGGCCTGTTTGAAAAAGGAGCCAGCTGCCGCCTGGTGCAGCGGCTTTGGATGTATGGACCCTGGGGCACCCAGCAAGTGCCCTGCACGTGACCTTGGCCAAAGGACAGAAAGAAAAGGAACAGAAAGAAAGACTGGGGGAAAGAGGAACGAGGAATCAGGGCCTAGGAAGATGGTGCTGAGGACACCCTCCTGAGCCCCAAGCTCTCTCCTGGTTGATCAGACAGAGGCCTCAGGGCCAGGCCGCGCCCCCCATCCCAGTCACCTAAGAGCACAGGTCACACTGCACCCCATCCTACACCCCACTGGCACCCTGGCCAGAATGTTCCCAGAGCAGCCACCCACGGAAGCCGGGCCCTGTCAGCCCACAGCCACAGGCCAGAAAATCACCGGGGGGCAACCGCCTTCACATTCAGTATCCCCCAAACAGGAACCCAAACCGGCCAGACGCGGGCACGAAAACCAGTAGAGAAATTCAAGACGGCTAGTCAAAACTCAGACACAGGGACACATGGGGTGCCCCAGGGTACAGGCAGCGCTGGGCCTAGGGCGCTTCTGCAAGTACCTTGGGAGGTGCTTGGGGGTGGGAGGGTGGGGTCGTGCATCCCTCGGGGGCCTTCTCCGAACCACGTAGTGGTTCGCACTGGCCCGCTCCCGAGAGAACCGGAACCGGATCAGCAGTGACCCCTCGCCTCTGCCCTCCCCGACCCCTCAATTTCCTGAGTTGGGAATCACTCGCAGAAGTTGAGCGCTTCCTGTGCTAGAGAGACTGCTCAAGTCGCAAAGGAAATCGGCCTGAGCCGGACGCAGGGGTGCGTCGCCCCGTTTCGGGGCAGGGGAGGCGAGACTCCTGGTGTCCCAACGGGTTGGGCCCGCTCTGCCGTGCGTGCGTGGGGGACGCTGAGGCCCCTGAAACGAAATCACTCCTCCGGGGCCGCTACTCCCCTGCTCCGCGCTCTCGTAGGTCTGGCCCGGCTTGCGGCAGCCCCCCGCGGGGCTCAGCAGTGGCGAGGCGCCCCGCTCCTGCGGCGGGACTCCCAGAGGGCTGCCCCGTGCGCGCCAACCTGGCCCCTCCTGCGGGCGCCCGGTCTCTCGGCTCAGCGCCCGCGGCTGCCTCACGCACAGCCTGCGCGCACACACACGTGCGCACACACGCGCCCCCACGCCGCGCACACGCACGAGCCTGCAGGCGTGTGTGCTCGCTCCTCCAGACGCGCCGGCCGCCCGCTCGCCGCTCCGGGCCTCCTCGCCTCTCCCGCTCCCTTCCCCAGGCCCCGGGCTGGCTCCCTCCCCGTGGCCCCCGCCTGCGCCCCACGCCCCGCGCCGCGCCGAGCCGGGCGTTCCGCGGACGAAGGGGCCGCGGGGCTGGCGTCCGGCCTGCTCTGCTCCCTGTTTGTTTTCCCTTCGCCCCTGAACGCTAGATTAAGACGTAAAGATTACCCGGGCCGCATAATGCCGGGAGTCAACACTCGAGCAAACAAAAGTCCTCGCACAAGTCCGCCAACCCCGCTGGGACGCGCGGCGGCTGGGGCGAGAGCGCGCCGCTCGCTGCTAATTACAAATAAATGATGATGTGCTCACTAAGTAATTGATTTAATGAAGTTCCTATGAAACTATTAAACCCGGGTGGAGGTCAGCCCCGAGGCGCCCCAGAGCGCCCATTGTGGGCTCTTTAACTCCGCCAGGCTCCGCCGAAAGACATCGGGGCTAATAGGTGAAGGCGCAGCTGCTCGGCTGACTCCTCCGCGCCGCCGGCCGGGCACCCTCACCCCCGCCTCCCGTCCGCCCCCGGCCCCGCCGCCGCGCCCGCGCCCACCGCTTACCCACGCCACTCCCAGCCCCGCCGACGCTCCCGCTCCCGAGGGCCTCTGCACAGGGATCCGGGCCTCGTTAAGAGCGGGAAGTTGAGCTCTGGACTTGTGTGCGCCGCTAGCAGTCGGCGGCATCCGCCGCCCACCCCTCCCTCCTCACCCCACCCCTGCCACTTTGTGCTGGAACTTCAGCCAGTGTGCCACGCAGGGTGCTTGCGCTCTTGGCAAGGTGCCTGGAGCCTGGGCGTGTGCCCAGTGCACTGCCCGGGGCGGGGGTGGGGTGTGGAAGGTGGGTTTGTGCACACGCTTTAGGCCAAAAGGTCATATTTGTGCCTCCCTTACCCTGTTAGGAGAGAGAGAGAGAGGGATGATGGAAGGAAGGAAGGAAAAGAAAAGGAAAGGAAAGGAGGAGGGAGGGAGGAAGGAAAGAAGGAAGGAAAAGGGAAGGAAGGAAAAGGGAAGGAAGAAAGGGAGAGAGCAGCGAAAGGAAGAGAGAGAGAAGGGGGGGCCAAGGAAAGAGGTGCCCAAAAGATCACCAAGAGTGGCTGCGCCTGGGAACACCAGTCAGGTTTTGCAGGCAAACTTTTGGGGCTAGGGTGGGGGAGTGGAGGTGCTGGTCTGAGACACCCCGTTATCCTCCCCATGCCCACCTCTGCCAGCTGCTGAACCGGCCAGACGGCCCCTCCTAGACCCCTCGAGCTGCCGTGGAGCAGAGGGGGTAGGCCACAGCAGAGGGAGTCCTGGGGTGACCAATCTTAGCAACCCCCCCATCCTCCCTCCCCACAGAGCCCAGCCTCAACAGGAAGGTGGGAACTTCTTGGTGGGCAGGATTGCTCCTGAGAGAGAAAGAGAACATGACCAGCACACAGCCAAGAGCCAGAGGAAGCTGCACGGACACGTCTCCAAGATGGACAACCAGACGCTGCACGGTGGATCTAAGCTCAGGGCGCTCAACCCCCTGCCTGCAGCCAGGACCACATCACACTCGCACACAGGAGAGAGCTTTGCCCACATCTCTCCCCGCCTCCGGGGACTGGAGAGACAGGAGAGGCCTGTGTCCATCTGGAGCGCCTCACCGGGAGACAGAGGCCCTGTGGGGTTTCTGGCTGCAGAAATCAATCTGCCGGGGTTCTCTGCACCCCTCTGTACCCAGCCAAGTCTTGTCTCTTTTCCTCAAGAATGGGTAGCTAACAGTTTCTGAAAGCATGTTTCTTTTATGCCATGTTAGCTGGCAGTAAACGTTCTCTTTTTTTAAGTTAGAAGTGTCCAGCTGCTGAAACCAACCTCCATTTGATTTTTAACCCAATGCTGGGAACTGAGAAGGAGAAGGAGGAGGGTGACTGGACCCCACCCAGAGCCGCACCCCTGTCTGTGTGCCCTTGGGTGCGGATCTTAACTTCAGACCCCTGCGGGGACTATTGACAAACATCTTTTCTGAGTTGGCTCGAGGTCTCAGTTTCACCATCTGTAAAATTGGATCAGAGGCCCTTGACTGAGGAGCTCTGGGGGGGCCTTCTTGGCCATGTGTGCAGAGGAGCAGGGGCTGGAGGAAGCCAGGAGGAGGCCTGTCTGCACCAAGGCTTGGTCTTCCCTTGTGGAAAGTAGCCCTTTTGGAAGATCACGCCTCCCAGATTGGGGTTTTCATCTTCCCCACGCAGGAGCCGACGGAAGAGAGTGGGTGTTCGACCCAGCGAGTCTCCCAGTGGCCAGCCCTCTCCAAAATGTGCGCCAGTCGGCCCCCGACGAGCTCCTCCGGCCCCAGGCAGCTGTTCCCATTTTGCTCCCGCCTCCCCACCCCTCCCCCAGCCCCTCGTCTTCCTGTAACGCCCGCCCCGCCGGTGCCTGCATCCCCGCTGCCCTCAGTGCAGGACGGGCCCTTCTCTTCAGCCTCCAAATGAGAAGTGACATTTGCACTCGGCCTGGCCAGCGCGTGAGCGCAGCGCGGGCACAGCCCCGTTGACCGAGCGCGCCAAGGGGCCGTGCGCGGCGGCACCCGGAGCTGCCTTAATTAATACCATCTTAAATAGTCCAGCAGCCACCGAAGACAAAGTTGAAGAGAGACTTTAAGGCTGAGTGCCCCTCGACAAGCGCTTTCTCCCCGTGTCATTCAGTATTTAATGCGCCTGCTTCCAATGCTACTACTGGTGTTCCTTTCTCAGCAAGGACATTATTTTTTCACGGTGCCCATAGCCAGGGAAAGCCCTTTAGGCAAAGAAAATCAAAATGTTTGTTGTTTTGGATGACTTATAACTCTTGTTTAACACAAGCACTTTCAGCCACGTCTAACAGGCACAGCCTCCAAAGCAAACAACACAATCCTCGTGACAGGCCCGCACACAAAAAGCACATTGTCTTGCGGACTACCCCTTTTCTCTGCCTCTGGATGGGGGCCTGTCTCCGAGTGAACACCACGATGCCATTTCACTTTTGAACTATTGTTTTTGAGTTATGCCATGTGGTCAAAAGGAGCGAGAAGGGGCTTGTTTCCAGGCTCGTAAGACAAACGAGTT
Organism: Galemys pyrenaicus; assembly: GCA_019455555.1. NCBI lineage: Eukaryota > Metazoa > Chordata > Mammalia > Eulipotyphla > Talpidae > Galemys > Galemys pyrenaicus. Next base: position 3,487,348 of record JAGFMF010011662.1, read on the forward strand.
GCCTTTTCATTGAAATCCCCCCGCGATCCTTGAAAACGGAGTTTAAATGTCACCTCCGCCTTTCTAATGGGCACAGGGCTGGAGGCGACCCTTCAAAGCGCCTGGGTGATAAACGACCCTTATTAAATATGGCCGGGACTGGTGAGAAAATCCGGTGCCCGGCCCGTGCGCAGGAGAGCGCCCCTCGCTGGAGAGGCCAGGAGGAGCCAGGGTAGGGGGGGCGGGGGGAGGCCCTGCAGCCTAGGGAGGCTCTGGCAGCCCAGGTCGCTGGCCTAGCCTCGGGGCTCCCGCCCAGGGGTGGAAGCTAAGGGTGGGGAGTCCGGGTGAGAGGAGCCGGTTGTAGTACAACTTCTTATCTGCCGCCCCCTGCACGCCCGTGCGCCCCCGTCCACAGAGGCTCGCGTGAAAGCTCCGTGCGTTTCCCCCTGACTTCTTTTTGTGGGTGGCGGAGTGGCGTCTGGAAGTCTGAGCTGCGGAGTTACTGATTTGCAGGCTGCATGTTAAGGCAGTCCATGTAAGTAATTTCTCCAGGCACCCCAGCAAAGGAGAACAAATCGCTGACAAAGGCGAGTGCTTTCGATTCAGCGGCGTCGTTAAGGCAACCCCAAAGTATTCCTCCTATAATAAGTTCCACTTCAAAGGGTTTCTCATTCAGCGGTGACTGCTTCGCACTTTTATTAAGTCCGGGCTTTTTCACTCCGAGGAATCATCTGTTTGGTTATTTTTCATCGTGTTTATTTTTCACCATTCACACAGTACTTGTATTAAATAAACAAAGAACAATCGCTCTGCAAATAAAAGTACTTAGGTGGGGAGAGAAGGAAGAGGAACTGGGGCTCGCTAGGGCTCCTGCCCCCCGCTCCCCCCTCTGCCTACACCTCCCACCCCCACCCCCACTCCGCGCTCTCTCTCCCCCTCTTCTCATTCTTTCTCCTTTCTCTTCCAGCTAGGAGGTTCTAAGGGGAATCTTAACGTAAAGTGGATGGAAACACACGTCCTTGTGTTTCGTGGACTATGTCCACCACTATGCCCGTGTAATATTACCGCAATACAGATCTCTTTCTGCGGTAAGAATTGACTAAACTTATTTAGCTCAAGTAAAGGTCACTTTACTTGAGTCTACATTCGCTGCCTGCCCCTGCCACAGCAGTCCTGACTCTCAAAGGGGATGTTCCATAGAAGCACCAGTTTGAATGTCAAAGAACAGAACGCACCTTTGGGCTCAGGGCCTGGTTTGGCACTCCTTTGGTGTGCGTGTGATCGAATGTGCATGTGGACATGTGTGTGTTTCTGTGAATTGTTGTGTGCTGTTACTTTTAGGGTGGTTTGACTGTGGGTCTCCTTCACCATCCCTCCAACCCAGGAAGGGGTGGGGGTGGGGTGTCCTTGGCCAAGTGCCCATTTTGGTAGATGAGTGGATGGCAAGGCAAGAGTGTGATGTGATCGATCGGCTGAGAGTATTAACAGCGTCTGGGTGGTTTCTGTTTCTGTTAAGTTCAGGTGATCTGGATAAACCAGATCCCACACAGTTATATTCCTAACCAAGCAGGTATAAAGCATAGTTTGGAGTAACAGCTCTTGTTCAGTTTCACAGAGAAAAAGAAAATAGATGTAAGATGAGAAAAGTGATAGGTAGGTAGGAAGGTAGGTAGATAGCGATAGATTCACAGGTGCTTGGTGGATGATGACAGATATAATGACTCTTACTTCTATCAAGTATCAAGCCAGTTTCTCCGAAATGCAAGCTGTAAACATCAGGACTGAAATACAAACATGAGCCGGGCACATAGCTGGCCCTGACGTTCATGGATTTGGCTTCTCCTTTTCCTGTCCCCAATGCTAGCCCTCTTGTGTGACCATCTCCAACTCCTTAAAATAACGTAATTCCCACCCTCCAGCTCTTTCTAAGTACTTTACGTTTGAGGAACATTGGTTTCACCAAAGAACATCCTGAATGGGGAGAAATACACATAGACTACAAATAATCCTGATGTGTTTGAAGACTGTCCTAGCTTGGAAAACAAAGGTAGATGATTTAAACAGTGTTCTCCGAGGCCACGAGGGCCACGTTTTGCCTAGGAAAGATGAAGTCTTTGATGATAGCCAACTTCATGTCAATAAGTGGCTTTCTTTGAAACATATTCAGATGGGAACGTCCTGCTTGCCAATTGCCATAGAAATCTTAACACACCATGAAGCTCGTCCAGGCGCCAAACCTTCCGTTCTGGACAAAATTGCTTTGAAGTGGTGCAGGAGGAATAGTGGTCAATTTTAATGCTATAGGCTGGACAGAGAACGGCTGGGAGTGGGAGTCTGTGCGTTTTAAAGCAGAAAATAAGAAGGGAAACTTGTTTTATACACTCTATACAAGGTTCTGCTCATTGTCAGATATCTTTTATCTTTGATCTCTCCCATGAACGATTCATGTCTGGTGGCTTTGTGTCACCCCTTCTTTTCACAGAAAATTCATTAGAGAGCTATAAGTTTCCCCATTGATGGGGCCCTCATTTATGAGCGCTTAGCTCCTTCCTAGGCTGGTTATTGTCATCAGCTGAACACAAGTCTTTGCAACCTGTTTCACCTTCCCTACATTTAACCAACCTGACTTTAAAAAAAAAAAACCCTCTAACCTTTTGGGGGACTGCTTGCCCTTTACCGGTTTTGTTATCAGCAAACTTAGAGGAGCCAGCACATAGCCTCATCAGTGTGGCCAGCCAATTACCTTCCACTTGGAAATGTTGTTGCCAGAAAAGAAACCTCCTTTCTCCTTGACCCCTGGCCACCCCCTCTAGTACTAAATAACTTACAGCCATTCAACTTCCAGAGGAACCACAAAAAGCTGTATTGCCATCCCCGCACCTGAGGGGCAGTTGGTAGCCACCATTTAACTTCCAGAGGTGCTGGACTCAGTGCCTAGCTCAGCTCAGCTCAATTTGGCTTCACCTTTGTGTCTAGAAGGAAGCCTCGCTGTCCCTCTGTCTTTCCCTCTTTTAGAGAGTAGGTGCCAAAGAATTGCTGGAATTTGCTTTTCACTGATTAGGATCCTAAGGACATTAATTTTGAAAAAAATGGTTATCCCTCAGATTCATGCCTGTCTGGTGCAACCAGACAGGAAGTCATCGAAGTATATTCTTTTCTACAGTAGACTGTAAACTAACCCAAATGTAAAAATGTACTTTACCGCTTGCGGAGAGGCTACGAAATAGAGATCAAGAGTACTGCTCACATCAGCCACCTGTTCCTTTTGGAAGAGAATGGCAGAAATAGGCCACTATGTAAAACGTAAGCAACCATAGGAAGAATACCTTTATTAAATTTTTTACTTCATAATCATTCTTGCTTGGTCTCTATTGGAGGTACACATTTGAAATTTTATTTTAGGTGTATCAGAAACCCATAAATCTGTGGCAAAGAGTTAACCTATGCATGGCAAAATACATAAAATACATATTCCTTTGTTTCATAATAAATAAACCTGTAGCATAATAAAGAATAGTGCAAACTACCAGCGAAAAAGTTGTATAAATAAAACAACTCATTATAAAATCAGGAATATCTTGCTCGAATACGTTTATGATACATAAATTATCCCTCCCCCCATTCATACCTTGTCTATTTGTAAGAGCTTTGAAAGTGAATCCTAGGAAAATCAAATAAACTTTAAAAAGTGTAGAATTATTTTATATTCAAGTTTGACGGTCTTTTTCTTTATAAAGGAGGGTCTGTGTGTTTCGTATTCACTGTAACAATCTGAAGACAACATTGAAGGGCTTTCAAAGTGACAGCACCGTGCACTGTACTCTAAGAATCTATAAACTATGTATAATCTCGTCAACACAATGCAAAACAGACATGCAGGAAGAGCCCTGATTTTCACATTACGTTGTTCGTTCAAGTAAGCTTAAAAATATAGTTTCCCATTTCCTTTCCTTTGTTTTTTCTCTCTCTCTTAAATAAACCATGGATCATAAACAACAATCTTTCACCAAAAGGTATAATATAATTCTTTGGTGTCTTTGAACTCTTCCAGAGGGAAAACAAAACAAACGGATGATATCTGAAAATAAATTAATTCAACTGTACAAATAATAGTGTTCACATACAAGTTATTAACAATGACAAGACTACATCAACCACTCACAGCACACAAAACAAATTTCTACAAACCCTGGGGATGGGGGTCTTGAGGGTCTCTGAGGATAAATTAGTGCTCTTTAGTATATCTGTATGATGTTCAGGATGGACTCCATTTTGCCCAGGAGATGTGTTGTACCAACCGAAAATAAACTGACTAAGAGTTATTGTCCTAGGTCCTTGACCTTTTTTATCCTAGCTTGACAGCTCTGGCAAAGGTCACACATTCATCAGTGTTTGGTAGTAACTCTAAACCTTTTAAAAATTTTAATATGTATGGCAACTCCCTCCCCTCCTTTAATGTAAATCATACACTTCACACACTGTCCTTTTCAAATGGAGATCGTGCTCTGTAAGCTTGGTGCTCAGGTGGAAGGAAATGCATGAAGATGCAGTTTCAGGCATTGAAAAATAAAGACTTTCGAACAGGTCGATTCAATTTTGGTCCAACAGTATAAAAGAGGGGCTGGCCTGTTTGAAAATCAGCTTTCCCAAAAAACAGGCACAATGCCAACTTCATACCGCCTTTGACTTGCCTGTTCTTTTTGGCATCCCAAAGAACTTAGGATCTAAAACGTAACCTCTTTATTACACAAGTTTAGACACAGTAAAGAGGCAGTGTCTGAGATTTCAGATGGAAAAAAAAAACAAAACCAAAAAACCGCAGAAGAAAAAGAAAGCACTTGAACTTCCGTTTTATAAAGTATCAGTTTCACAGTTGTATATTGCAGCAGCTTTTTTCTCTCCACTTCTGCTTGGACAATCACAGTAGCACAGTATATGGAGAGGTATGAAGGTTGCTGCCATGTTGTTTTTTTTTTTAAATCACGTAAGCAGGGTACTGAAGAAATGATCCTGTATAAAAATAGTGTTACGGTGAGATCAGTAATAAAAGGGTGGAAATTAAAATTTGTAAGTATTAGAACTTAAAAGGCTTGTACAAATATTTTTGGACACAGGTACAGTCCAAAGTCTGTTGGCAAATGCAGCAAGTGTGTGTGGTTTACAATCAAAAGGCCTTTGCAGAATTAGGGCCCAAGGAGGAGGCAAAGAGGCTCAAAGAAGCCCATCATGGTGTCAAAGGCATTCGAGAGGCACTCCAGGAGATACAGAGGGCCTGGCTGCTGTCTTGAGCTCTCACTCAATGCTCTCTCTTCTCCCCCTCAAAAAAGATATAGACATAGAGAGATATCGCATTGGCAGTGTGTATCTCGATTAACTAATCTCTCCATTTTCCTTGGTACAATCTGCTCCCAGTCCAGCCCCCTGCAACGTACAAGTCCAGCTTGGTGGTGGTTGTTTTTTGTTGTTGTTGTTGTTTGTTTTCTAAGGGAAAAAAAAAAAAGCCCAAATATCTTAATTAAATTAATTAAATGTACAAACACCATAGGGTTTCATACTGAATAAATAGGGCTAATTAGACCCGGTGGCAAGTCTGAGTCATGGGTTTGTCTCAGGCTCGGCTTTGTCTCAGGGTAGGATATGGTCCAAAGACTCCCACTTATTATTATTACTGATACGATCTAATGTATCGTCCGCGCCACTTCCGAGCTCCCGTACATCTCCTCCTCTTCTGACTCCGACGTGGTCCCGTTGCTGGAGGGAGTGTGCAGGTGGCTGGGGGCGCCGCTGGCCTGGCAAACGTACCATTCGTTGAGGTTGGTCACCTGAGGGGACAGAGTGCTGGAGCAACTCCTGTTTGGGTCCAGACCAGGCGACAGGGGGGCACCCACGGGAGTCCCCACTGCTGAGTAGCCCAGGGCCCCTGGGGAGGGCGGCGGGGACTTGCAGTGGATCTTCATGTGCTTCCGCAGGGAGCTGGGGTGCGTGTATGACTTGTCACAGCCACGGATCTTGCAGTAGTAGGGTTTGTCGCTGGTGTGGACGTGGGAATGTTTCTTTCGATCGCTGCTGTTGGCAAACTTCCTGTCACAGCCATCAAATTCACATTTGAAAGGCTTTTCCCCTGCAACAAAACAGAGGTGGTGTTAGCAATTGCAGTTTGGGGGACTCCTCATTTGAGAGATCGGGAGCAGAAATGAGGATGCATTTTCCCATTTTGTTGAAGATGAACTCCCAGTCTAATTCCTACAGTCCGGATTCAGGGGCGGGCCTGTGGGCAGCTGGATGTCAGCCCTCCAGGCCCCAAAGGGGCAACCAGCGCCTGGCTAGAATCTGGTCCAGGAAGCAACACTGAAACCCACCAAAGACCCCACCCAGGCAACTTGCAAGCAAACTTACCAGACTCATCTGGCAAGACAAATGTGGATAAAATGATCAAAGTCACATGTTTGGGTGGGGGGAGAACATCAGAAAAAGAGAAGCAAAATAAACACGCAGGCGATTAGAAATGTTGTTGCACAACATTAATAACATTTTTGTTCCCTGTGATTCCAGTGACGAAGCATGGAAATAGGAGAGGAAATAAAATCCTGTTCTCTTTAGAGAGGTACCTGTGACACACACAAGGCCCCTGCTGGGTATTTCACAAGCCTAGCCGGGCTGGACAGGCTACTGGCCTCTGTGACCCCACCAGCTTCTCCTCACAACTTGCAGGGCAATTAAGAGCCTCCAGGAACAGAACCTTAAATATTCATAAAGACCACAAGCCTCAGGCAGAACTGGCATTTCCCTAGTGCAAGGAAATAATCTAACAGCTTTCTACCTTGCTGAGAAGTCCAAAAAAGATGGGCTATTTAGCAGAGTTTTTTGGGTGGAGGTGGGGGGGGGGGCTTTAAGCAGTGCCCAACACCTCAGCTCGCTAAGCCTGGCACAGAGGGCGCCCCCAGTTCAAGAAGTGGAAATGCTTCTGAGACAACCAGAAGTCCAGCCACAGAGCACCCTGGGATTAAAGAGCAAAAAATGAAAAGGAGACACTAGGCCACCTTGGGATTCCCCCCCAAATATCCTAGGATCTATGAACTTGACAAATTTGAGTCCATAATGAAGGAAATTCTCTGATCCATATTGCACATTACCCCTCCTATTTAAATTATTTTAAAAAGTGAATCTCTCCCCATTTCAGCAGCTATTGGGGTGTTCCTAGGGGTATGTGGAAGGAGAGATTATGAAGTCAACTTAGTGGCCAGAAATTTTTGTTGTGAATTTTTATCCCCTTCATACACCTACTTCAGCTTCCTTTAAAGTAATTTTTTCAAAATCTCGCCAATCAAGGTTCAACTTGCTGAAGCTGCAGAGAGAACTCAGGTGCCTGACTATCCCTTGCTCCGCCTGGAAATAGTGTTGGGAAATGAAATCAGACGTTACTTAAACAGACCTCCCAGTGGATGCTAAACAGAGGGAAAGCTCAATACAGCCCGGCGATAATCACAACTTTAAAAATTCTGATCGTCAGCCGTAACAAAAACAGTCCATGGCTTTGCATCAAAACGCAGTATTTTGCTGTCGGTACTGTACTTTCAGTTGGAGATGACACCAGTTTAATATAGCATGTTCCCAAACCATTTAAAAAAAAAAAACCAAAAACCCACACTGCCTTTCTTCAATATGGAGGCTGCAGTGGTCCTAGTTCTCCAGGCCCGGGAGGCTGTTTTCAGCATCCTCACGTTCCTGCATAGCCAGCATTGTGAAAACACCGGGCTGGAACCCGGCTGGGCCCGACACTGCACAGGACCAGAGGGGCAAGGCACGCCAGTAAAAGGGGGGCTGCCCAGTGGAAAGGTAGAGAATTGGGGATACAGCAAAGGTGAAGGGACATAAAGGGGGGAAATGGAAAGGCCATTGAGCTGCCCATTTTATTTGGGGGTGCTTAAAAAGGGCACTGAGCAAAAGCTACCTAACTGGAGAGGGTGAGACCCCAGTGTTTATTTACATTGCAGGTTCTAGCATCAGGGCCGCATGAGAATTTGTTTTCAGCGTTTCAGCCAGCGAACTACGCCAAGGCAGGCCTGGTAGGCCCCTGTCCCGGGCAAGCACTGCCCGGTCGACCCGGAGAAGGGCAGTTATGAAGTGGATTGGGGCACGTGGGTCAGGAAATGGGCCTTTGGGAGTGGCCCAGGGATTACGCTCTTTGATCAATCTGTTCCAGGATCCCGGTAGCCCCCCCAAAAGGGAGAGCAGCGGGGCAGGGAGAGAAGTTCACGATGGTCTCTCTCTGGACACAAAGCTTCAAGGCTCGGGAGGCCAGGGCCGCCAAAAACACCGGGTGCGGCCCGAGTGCCCACAGAAGGCCCTGGCCTGGTCTAGAAGGATCCCACACGCGCTGCGGAGCGGCAGCCCCGTGTCCCGCGCGAATGCCAGCCGTGCGCACAACGTGCGAGCCGTGAACGCACCGGTCCCAGGTCCCTTCGGCGCCGGGGACCTCCATCCCTGCCCCCAGGCCCCAGACGCGGGGGTTGAGATGGAGGTGGGTGGCTGGGAGGGAGGAGGCCGTCCGGCGGGATGGCTCGGCCTCCGAAGGGTAGCCCTCTGCCTTCCGAGGTCTGGTCGGGGGAAAGAACCCGGGGTCGCAGACACAGCTTTTGGGGGTTCGCTTTGGTCAGGGCGGCCCTCAAGTCCCGCGTCCGGCCCGCCCCGACCCCTTGTCCCACCCGGCAGCGCTGGGTACGGGGCAAGCAGCTGGCTCAGCGGCCCGGTAAGTGTTTACTCCTCTCGAGAAAAGTTCCCCGTTGGAAACTCGCTAAGGCGAGCCGATCACACCTACAAAACACCCGCTGCACTGGGTGGGAAAAGGAGCTCCAACCCACTGCAGCGGCCGGCAGGACCAAGGTCCGGGGCGGGCCCCCTCCCGGCTCCTCCCGCAGATCTAAAGCCCCGGGCCCGGCCGGCCAGCATCGGGGCCCACACCCAGGCGCTGCCTCCTTATCGGCAGCCTCGCAGATAAATCAGCCGAGCAATTACTGAATGTAAACTCCACTTACTTAAGTGTCCTCCGAGGGATAATATCGCCTGTCCCTATAAATCCCGCCCGCGCCGGCGCTCAGCCGCGCTTCCGTGCAAGGCGCCATTAACTCCAAAGGGGGCACGCGCCCCACACAGCCTTCCCCCGGCCCCACGCCGCAGCCGGCCTCGCCCCGGACGGTAGAGCCCCCAAAGGCAGGGCTTGGAGGAGGGAGCAAGGGGTCCCCAAGCGCCAGGGCTTCTCCCCCAAGTTCCACGGCGGGGCTAGGCCCCAAAGACCACAGGATCTCTACAATTCGCTTGTCCCTCCGACCAGGATCTTCTTTCAAAAGACACAGTCCACCACTGCAGCACACTCGGGGCGCGTGAGAGCGCATGGGCGCGTGAAGTATTTTGTGGACAGTATGTCAGGGCATATGGGTGTCCCGGAGTGACGAGCGGGGGATGTACGTGTGAACACAGTTGTGCGTTGCTTGTGGTGTGTGCGTGTTTAGATGTGTGGGGTGTGTAACGGACGTGCGTGTGTGTGAAGGAAGTCTCCGGGGCCTTCTGAGCCCTATCCCCGGAGGCACAAGATGCCAGTCCCCTCTGGAGGGGCCACGCCGCGCAGGGCCTAGTGACCCCAACACCGCAGCAAATCCCACGCGCCCCTCGCACGCCCGCTCTTCCGGACGCGGTCCCCGCGCGAGGCCTGCCGCCGGGTGGGGAGGGGAGAGCCGCGGGGCGGCCCCAGCTCCGGCCCCCTCTGCCCATCGCCCTCCCCAAGGTCCCGGGGCCGGGCGGAGGGGGGCTGCCGACCGTCCTGGGCGCCTTCCTGCTGCTGCTGCTGCTGCTGTTGTTCCGGGGCGGCGGCGGCGGGCGGCTGGGGCGCGTTGCCGGTCCCGGCGGAGGGGCTGCGGGCGCGCCGGAGACTCCACCGTGTGGGAACCCGGAGCGGGGCCTGTGTGTGCTATCGAATTACTTATTCATAGAAAAAAAGGGGGGGAGAGAAAAAAAAGAAGTCACATGTCCGGGTTATATGTATGCGAAAAGCAGCAGCAGAAGGAGGGAGAAACTGAGGCGAGCAGGAGGAGCAGGACAAGCAGCGGCGAAGCGGCGGCGGCGCAGGCGGCGGCGGCGGCGCGGCCGGGACGGACACCCACCTGTATGAGTGCGCTTGTGGATCTTGAGGTTCTCGGAGCGCGCGAAGACCTTGCCGCAACCCGGGAAGGGGCACGGGAAGGGCTTCTCGCCGGTGTGCACGCGGATGTGGTTGATGAGCTTGTACTTGGCCTTGAAGGGCTTGCCCTCGCGCGGACAGTCCTCCCAGAAGCAGACGTGGCTGCTCTGCTCCGGGCCGCCCACGTGCTCCACCGTGACGTGGTTCACCAGCTCGTGCATGGTCCCGAAAGTTTTGGAGCAGGGCTTGGCGCCGCCGGCCGGGGGCGGTGGCGGCGGCCCGGCCAGCTCGTCGGGGTCGATCCACTTGCAGATGAGCTCCTGCTTGATTGGCTGCCGCATGTAGCGCAGGAAGGCCCCGGCCGCCCCCGGGAGGTGGGGGTGGTGCTGGTGCGGGTGCGGCGCGGGCGCCGGCGGCGGCGGCGGCGCCGGGGGCGGCGCGTGGTGCTGCAGGTGGGGCCCGGGCCCGGCAGCCGCCGCCGCCGCGGCCAGGTTCAGGTTTAAGTTCACGGCGCCGTAGCCGTGCAGGGCGGCCGCGGCCGCGGCGGCCACCGCGCCGTAGTGCGCGTCCCCGGAGCGCGGCGCGAAGGGCGGCTCCGCGCGGCCGTACAGCTCGGCCGCCGCCGCAGCTGCCGCGGCCGCCGCCAGGCCCAGCCGCATCTGGCCGTTGAGCGGGTGCGGGTGGCCGCTGGGGGCTCCGGGCGCGTCGTGCAGGGCGGGGAAGAGCGCCGGGCCCCCGCCGCCGCTGCCGTCCGGGCCCGCGTAGGTGCCGCTGGCCGAGATGAACATGCCGGCCGAGTGGGGAGGCGGGGCCGGGTGCTGGGGGGAGCCGGTGCCCGGCCGCTGCTCCCCTCCGAGCGGGGCCCCGTGCATGGCCGCCGCGGGGGCCGTGGCGGAAAGGTCCCTCCGGAGGACGAAGTCCCTGCTGTGGCCTTTGCCGCTGCTGCCGCCGCCGCCACTGTTGGTGGTGGAGTAGCCCGAGAGGGCAGGCGGAGGAGGGGGAGGGGGAGGGGGCGAAGGGGAGGGAGGAAGAGGAGGGGCCGGGGGCGGGGGCGGGGGCGCCGAGGGCTGTGCGCCGCGGTTGCCCCCGCCGCCAGGGTAGGTCCCGGCGCCGGGGTGCGCGGCCGAGGCGGCGGCCGCCGGGGCCGCGGGCTGCGCGGGCAGCGCCTGGGAGGAAGGGCTGAGGTCGGGCGCGCTCGCCTGGGCCATGTGCTCGGGTCCGAGCGGAGTGGCGGCCACGCCGGGGTCAGCGGCCAGGTCCCGAGGGCGGACGCCGGCGGCCGCGGCGCGGAGGTGGGAGTGGGCGGGCGGGCTGGCCAGCGCCGGGAAGCCTGTCATGGTCTGAGGCGGCCTGGCTTGCGCCGCTGCCAAGTCCGCCAATCTCGGCGCTGGCGGGCTCCTCTTGCTCAAAGGGGGCTCCATCAGAACCACACAATCGGACCCACAGACCCGCCCCGGGGGGACTTGTTTCCCTCTGCCCGCCTTCAAAAACATGTATATACGAGGCGCTCTTTAACTTCTTTGTCCTGGCCTCCCAACTCCGCGGCTCCCGTCCCCACGCCGTCCTCCCGCGATTGGCAGCGCGCACACCACATTGCAGCTGCACAGTGGGACCGAGATTTTGGAAATGGCGCGGGTGGGATTGGAGGGAGCCGCGTGATTGGCAGCAGCCGCGGCTGCCCGATTGGCTCCCTTTCAGGCCCTCGGCCCAGCGGGGATCCGCCCCCGTGCCCGCGGCCGCCTTCGCTTTCTTCTGGCGCCCCCTCCTCCCCTGGAGCCCCGCGTCCCCGCCTCCCCGGGGAAGCCCAAGTTGCACTTGCAGAAAGTTTGCGCAGAGCCTGCGCGCGCAGAGCCCCGCGCTCCCACGACGCGGCTAGCGGAAAGCGTGCGCCGGCACGCGGCCGAAGGGCACCGGGTGGCTGAGGGCTGGGGGCCCCCCGGGGGCAGCAGGCTGGGGGAGGGAGGCCGAAGCAGCAACTTCAAAAACCGCCGGCTCAGGCGCCTTGCGTCTCTACAATCATCCAAACATTGCCTCCTCCCTTGGAGGAGGCCCGGGCTGCTCCCAGCGCGAGGAGGGTGAGCGAGCCTGCGCCTCCGGTCGTAGGAACGGGGGCGATGCCGCAACCTGGTGTTTGGAGAGGACTCCGGATCTCCAGGGCGCACGTGCGGGGCGCGCACACGGAGAGAGAAAGAGAAAGGCCCCTAAAGTCTAACTGGTTGCAGGACAGTTTGAGTGATTTGGCTCCGCAAAACACCAGGTGAAGTCAGAATAAAAAGTCAGATCCTTTCCCAAAAGGATCTCTTTTACCTCCACGTTTTAACTCAAAGCGCTCTCCAGCGTGGCTCCGACGAGTGGGCTCGAAGCGTAAAAACCCGGCTCACGGGTTCTAGATGTGCCCCCTCCAGTTAGCTCCACTGAGGGGGCGGGAGTGAGGGGGCTTTGGGCAGCGACTCTAACTTTTGCCTCCTGGAGGTCCAGTGCAGGCCAAGCAGCCCCTCTCCAGAGAGAAACAGCTAAATAAACATTGCCCTTTAAAGCTGAATTTTCCTTTCCGGTCCAGAACACATTCCACATGTGTACCTGTTTCTTGGAAATCACTACGAATTAGAATAGCTTCATTACGAAAAATCATTTTAAAATCAAGCAATGGCCTCGCTATTTATTTACTGATAAAATAACCTTTAGTTTGGCATTTTCTAATCAACTCATCTGACCGAAAGGTGTCTTACTGTAATCTATAAAAACTGGCTTTTTAAAAAGCGGGCCCCATCCCTTTCAAGGACTTGCTACCAAATTAGTTTAAAAACCAGAACTAGTTTCCCCGCATTACTCAGGCTGGGAGGGTGACAGATGTGGCACCTCCAAAACTTGACCACCCCAAAGTGTCACTTCAACTTTAAAAAAGGGAATTATCTTTTGAGCATGCTCTAAGGTGTTCAAGTACTAAAATCAAAGCTTTTAATTCTCATTTTGCTGCCCTGCACAAAATTATCTGTAAGAAAAAAAAAAGTGATAATGACTAAAATGTGATTCCCCCCTCCCCCTTTGGGGCTACAATAAAACCTGTGACCATCTTAATTCGTTTGCAAGTTTAAGTAAAGATAGACCTAAAACCATCTGGGAGATGGTCCTGGGGTGCTGTAAGAAAGATTTTCAAAACAACTGATTCCATAGTCCCATTTGCATGGGTGTGAACAGTGCTTAGCAAGGAGCTTCCCTGTGACCCTTGGGAATGTCATTTCTCTTATAAAACTGACAAGCACACAAAGACAATACTGCAATCAAAGTTTAAAAGGGCTTTTTCCTTAAGCCTCAATGGAGCTCAAAATATGGGGAAATAAGAAAGGCTGGAGTGCAAACACAACGAAAAAATGAAATAAACAACAGTGACCAAACCCATGTCTGTATTTGGAGAGGACAAATCCTTTCACAGTTTTCCTTTCGGAGATGCTAGAACAGCTCACGACGACCTTGCAAAGGTGGAGAGAGGACTGTGCCACCTCAACTGATGGTTTACGGAGAAAGCATCCTATTTGGAATTAGCACCGCAATCTTCATTTCCTCTCGGAACACTTCAAAGGAATTTCCTTTATTTTAATTCCATGGCAGTGAGCACCAGCACATCCAGAATGGCAGCATCGCCCTCAATCCCGAAGATTATGAGAAAGAAAAAAAAAAACAGAAAAAAAATGGATGAATAAAGAAAGAAGAAATTAAACACAACCTAGTCTTTAATATGGACTGTCGGGCATTTTTATTGTGCAATAAAATGGGTACCTCCACTCCCTTCAAAATAGCTTTTCCTCAAAATTATAACTGCTTTGTTTTATTGAATTGCTGAAATTTAATGGTTTAATGGGTGAAGGCATGAAGGAAAAGCTGTAAAAATGTGAATAATGGTGCAGCAGAGCTGTGTGGAATCTGGAACCCGCCTCCTTGTACAACTCTTGTTAAACACAGCATGATATGTATCTGTCATCGATTTAATATGTCTTAATTCAAATATAGCTCCCTGATCAATTTCTTTTTATGGAAGCCTTAAAAGAGGAGACTTTCTTAGGAACTAATGGAGATTTGGGTGGCGACTGACAAAAGATATTTACAAAGTGACTTTAATGAATATTTGCAAATTTATGACCAAACCCAGGCCCTAAAAAGATAATTGACTCAGGTAAATCGACTTGTGATGCTAATTCTTAAAAGAAAGAACTGGGAGCAAAATTTCAATCAACACCAAAACGGCGCCAATCAACCGCCTGCCAATTAACCCTGAGAATAGGCCTAGCGAGATGGTGATGGGGAGGCTAGCTGTGGATTTCCGGGATTGCCTTTCTTTATAAAAGAGCTTTTTATTTTGTAGACGTGCTTTTTGTTATTGTGATGACCCCAGGTGCGCTGTTTCTTTTTCAAGCCTTTTGGGAGCCAGATCAAGCCCCCTCACATCCGAGTTTCTAAGGACCCAGTAACTGTGTCACACTTCCTAAATAAACACCACCAATTTCCAGGGTGTGGAAGAAAATAATACTGGTCTTGCTGCTGCTGCTGCTGTTGTTTTTAAGCAGGGGACTTTAGACACAGTTATGCTCGCTCTTCCAAATTTCTGAGGTGGTACTGGCAATCAAGGTCGACCTCAGAACTCCAGCCCTTGTCTGTGCTCTTGCAGCCAAGGTGCTTATGTGGGAGCAGCACTGTGGCAAAGCCATGAAAATGCCCTTTCTGGAGCCAAGAGTGCTCCCGGGGGTGGGGGAGGCATTGATTTCCAGACTTCTCTGTTGCACCCCCAACCCTAACCTCCTCCCAGCCCCGGGGCCCGAGGAGGCTGGGGCCGTGGAAAGCACAGTAAACACAGGTCTGCCCAGGCCTGGCGCCCACGTCGGCTCAGCGGCCTAAAGACAACAGTTCTGGACTCTGGGGATGCCCAGGCTGACGCTTACGGCTCCCGCCGCGCTGAGGGGGGCACTGAGGCTCCCCGTACCCTCGGCTCCTCACTGAACACAGCCAAGTTCCCTTATGATGGGTGTGGGCAATTAATAAACTCGAAGGGAAGTGAATTGGACATTTCCTGGCTTTTGAGTCTTTGTTTGTTTCTGCAAGGGGGGGGAGGGGGGACCCGGGGATGGTGAGGTGGACAAGAAAGGAGCCGGGGGACCCACCGAGTGGCCTTTTATTGCCTTGCAATTGCCTTCCGGCTTACGGTCCCGCGTGGTTTTCGCGAGGGCCGCCCCCTTGCCGAGGGCTGGGTGCCGGGCGGGTTAGGAGCGTCCAGGCCACTCGGGCCACGCCAGAGGCGGGTTCAAGGGCTAACGGGGAGCCCGAGTTACCCGAGGGATCAAAGGCTTTGAAGCCCAGCCCCAGGGCCACAGCGAGTGCTCAACTGCCAGAAGGAGAGTTACTAGCAGATACTGGTAAAGGGGGGCGGGGGAGCTGGCCTCAGACCTCTCTGAGGCCCGAGCGAAGTGGCCAAAGGTGCGTTTCAGTTGAGCTTGGTCACGGCCGGAAGTGATGAGACTTGGGTTCAAGCACTTTTCCCCTGCAGGCTCGCCGGGCAGTGAGGCCCCGGGTTGCCTGCCCCAGTGGCGCTCGGCAGGGACGAGAGTCCCCAAGCTCCAGCCTCACCACTTGGCGCTGGGACCCCGTGGGAGCCGCATCCCGGCCCTCGGGCCTTAGATCCCCAAGCGCCGCGCGATTCTCACCCTCTGGGCACCTCCCCAGGGCCGCTTCTCCTGCTCGCGCCGAACCCCCGGGAGCCACCGATCCTAGTGGGCAAAGAGGGTGCCCCAATGTGCTTCTTGTTAAAGTTTATGATCCTTGCCCCGCGTACCTGAACTTAACGATAAAAAAAAAAAGGCTGGAGTTTGGGACTAGGTGGCTCATGGGTTTAGAGTTTCTTTTAGTCAGTCAAGAATTAGACCCACGCATGTTCACTTGACCTTAGCGGTTAAAAGTTTTTGAAAAATTATGACTCCCTTTACTCCCTACTAAAAAATAAGTTGAGTAAAACTGGCTTGTCTTCAAATATTCTTACTTGGTTATCAATCATTTTCTCCCTCCAAAGACGGGGATTGTTGGAGAATGGCCTTTGATCCAATCTTTTGGTAATTTCTTGGAAAATGCCTAATTGTTGTGTTTGAAAATATGCTTAGAAGGTCAAAAAAGAAACCACAAAACTCCCTAATGTGTTCACGCTTCGTGTAACCACCCAGTATTTATTTATATTGGCTCTAAGATGTTCTTCCTTCTTTAACCTTTAGGATGTTTTTGGATGGGGGATAAAGGAGGAGCAGAGGTTTGCGGGGTGTTTTTTTTTTTAACTCAAATTTCATGGGTAGTTCCCCCTGGGTCCAGACCCTTTCCAATATCTATACTTCAATATTTGAAGAAGCTGTTGAGATAAATCAAATAGTGACACGTTGACGGATTTACGTGTGTAAGCAATATGGCTGGCATATGGCATTGTTATTTATGAATGACAGCATAAATTGTATTACAAAGTCTATTGCAATAATACTGCAGTTTATTGGAAAGCTGCTCATCTGTCACCGGTATTCAGCCTCCCTGGATGTTGAATGTTCGCCTGGGAGCCCAAA
Organism: Galemys pyrenaicus; assembly: GCA_019455555.1. Lineage (NCBI taxonomy): Eukaryota > Metazoa > Chordata > Mammalia > Eulipotyphla > Talpidae > Galemys > Galemys pyrenaicus. The sequence continues at coordinate 3,504,088 of JAGFMF010011662.1, forward strand.
GAATACCAGTCCCCAAAATACTTAAGCACATGTAGGTAAGCAAACGCCTCCTGTTTCCCTTGGGTATGTGTGTGTTTTATTTTCACCTTGTTTTACAGCAGCAGAAACGACCCTGTCGGGGGACAAAATAAGAACAATTAGTTCTCTTCTTTTGCAAAAACACAGCCACTGTCACCTCTCTGGTGGCTTCTTCTTCTTCTTCTTTTAATTTTTGGACCCCCTAATGGCAAATACACAAACTTTACATACCTATCACAAAGATGCTGGTGAGCATCTATTTTATAGAGGGACTTTTTATAACCCAGTTACAGAACAGTAAATTTTAAGTGTAGGAAGAAGAGAAGTTCTTTTGGTGGATTAGCCTTATCCTATACCTCTCCTCTCCACGCCACCTCCCCCTTCTAAAATATGGTATTTAAAAGTTACAACATTGGCTGAGATTTTCACAATTTCCCCTCCTTTTACATTACGATTCCCACCCCCACCTCTCCCCTTTACATTACACTTCTCTAAAGCTTTGACAAAGAACTTTTGTTCTAGGTACGGTATGGTCAGTTTGCAGAGTAGGCTCCCCCACCACACATGTGGTCCTTCATGGGTCAGAGGTCACCCGACCCAGGAGTGGCTGAGAGGGCTGAATCAAAGGTGACCTGCAACTTAATATCCTCTTGATGATCTTGTTGAATTTATGAGTCTGATACACAAGATGGTGTTGAAATCCTGTAAAATCTTCTCTCTTTAAATCTGGCGTGTATAGATGGTTGATGCCACATGGTTTATCCTGTGTCTTTCCATTTTCACCCCTTAAGAGGAAAATGAAAACGATGAATGGAATGGTCACCAAGGGTTTCTGCTCCCTAATGTAAAGCTTGGTTCTGTTTGCTTATTTTTGCTTCTCCTGGCCAACCAGACCTGTGCTGTATGCACACACTGTTTGTACGTATATGGACACAAAATACTCATCACACACAAAAGAACCCAGTCAGCCATTCACACAGGCCCACACATCTCCAGGAAGCGCTCAGTGACCGGTGTGCCAGTGTTGGAAGGGACTCTGTTTTTTTTAAAACAACCCAAATTCCCTCTCCCACAGCCCTTCCCTCTACTTGCAGGGCATGGATGCCTGCCTGCCAGCCCAGGGCCCCTCCAAGCAAGGGACACCCACATTCCGCAGAAGCTCTCCCGGCCTGCCCACTCCAGGCTGCAGCCCAAGCGGGTGCCGGCTCCAGGAGAGAGCCCAAGAATTTTGGAAAACCTAGAGGGGACTGTTTGTCGGATAGGGACAGTTGTGGGTCCCCTGGGTGGACCCGGGTAAGGACTGGCCCTCCCAAAAACCTGTTGAAAAATGGAATTCAGGGCTGAGTGCCGAATGCAGCTTTCTGCTTTCCCCTCCTTGTGCCAAGGAACCCAAATCTACTTTTGAGGCCATGGCTATGAAAGCCTATGCGGGTCCCCCCACCCACCCCCCTTGCTTTCTCTTTCTTCCCTTTCCTTCTTAGAAAAAAAAAAATACTGTGTCATGAGGGAAAGGAGTTTTGCGGTTTGTAGTGAAATAAAGCACTTCTAAGAGGGGACGGCGACGTGACTTTGAACTTGGCTCAGCTCCTCTGTGTCCTGCAGAGAGAGGAGAACTGGAGCCGGGAAAGAATAGCCAGGAGGGCCCAGCCCGCGGGGTCTCCGGCGGGAATTAAGGCGTCTGCCCCACCGCCGGGCCGTGCGCGGGCCCCGGAACCCAGCGCCGGCGAGCGCCCAGCCGCGCCAGCCCGAAACGCGGGCGCAGCGAAAGGAGAATCAAAGTGAAAGGCGAGAAAGGGTCAGGGAAGAGAGGGACAGAGGGGTGCGGAGGGGGCCAGAAGGTGGGAAGGGAGGACAACTTGAAGTCGGAAAGCTTGAAAGAGGAAAAGGAAGTGAGGTTTCTGGCTGTGCAGGCCTCGGATTCTCACCACCAATCTCGAAGGAAATATTTCCTTTTGGAGATATTTTTGGAGGCGCTATTCCAATTATTTTTAACCCCCACCCCCACCCCCACCCTGAAGACTAGTATAAACAAGTGTTGAAGGCTGTGCATAGGGCAATTTTAAAAAACTAATTCAATGGGCAGCTCTGCCTGGAGATTTTCTCTTTCGGGTGACTCTCCGCTGGGGGTGGGGGCAGCTTGGCATATGCCACCCCCCTCTTTATGCAGAGAGAGGCGTGTGAACAAGAGGATCATTTCCTGTTTCAGGGAAGGCAAGAATCTCCAGCTCCCAAGCAAATTCCAGGGCTCTTGACAAGATCTTCCTAGCCTGCCCCTCAACGTCCCCCGCCCCCCATATCAGAGAAAGGGGGAGGAGAGGCGGGAGGGCAAGGCCCCTTATGCCAGCGGCCGCGGCCAGTTCCCAACTTCAGAGTTCCGACCTCCGGAGACCCCATTAAGCCGGGCGGCCGCCAGTGCGGGCGGGAGAGCCGGTCCGCCAGCTCCTGCGGGCAAGAAAGAGTGCTCTTCCCGCGTTTTTTATCTCATTTCAACACGAAATTTGGAAAAGCATGTTGATTGTTTTCTCTTACTTGAATTTTATTGCAATGCCCGGGGATTTGTAAATAACAGTAGTGCTTCTTGCCAGCTAGCGAAGAAAGGCCTTCCATTCATGCCTCTGGGCCTGCAGTTCCCTCTCCGGCGACCTCCCGAGCTCGGGCTTTCAGCCGCGGTGCATTTAACGTCCGCAGCGGCCTGGAGCCCGGTGGGAGCCGGTGGGTGGCGGTGGGAGCCTCGGCGTGGCGAGGCAGGCCGGGCGGGGTCCGGGCAGCAGCCTCCAGCCCAGCCATCGCCTGGGATGGGGGGCGAGGGGCGTTCCCCGCCCTGAGAAAAGGAGTGATAGGCGTCTCCTCGAGCGTTTAGGCGCTCATCAGTCCGGGGATTTCTTCTCCGCAGGCCCGGAGCCCGACCGTGGCCACACTCCAGCCTGGGGCTTGCTTGGGCGTGCGCCGTGGGCGTCCCCGCACCTTCCAGCCCACGGTGGCAGCGGTCCGGGCTTCTGGGCATCCGCCCCGAGGGTAACATTGTCTTTAAACGACTTCCAAACAACTCCCTCCCTCGCGGGGGCCGCTGCCCAGTGTTTACTGCTGTAATCGGAGCAGGACGCGAGCAGCAGGGGGAGCCGGGGGAGCGGAGCGCGCCGAGCCGCGGGTGGGGCCCCGGCCCAGGGGGTGGGCGGCGTCTGGGTGACAGTCCGGAGAGCCGGAGGAAGGGGGCTCGCCCGGCTAGATCCAGGCCCACCGGCCTGCACCTGCTTTGTAGAGCCGCAGAGCCAGTTGACGGAGTATGTGCTGGGGGCGGGGGGAACGGCTCACAGGGAGCGTGCCCGGTTGCTCAGGGGACGCCGGGCCGAGGTCGGCGGCGCGTTCCCGGTGGGACCCCGGGGCCCGAAGGACACGCCGCCCGAGGCCCGGCTGCTGGCCGCCTCCTCGAGCGGCCCGGGCTGTCCGTGTTCGGTGCCCGCCGGGAGCAGCTCGGGGCCCCGGGGAGTCGGCACGCTCTTCCGAAGGGCGCCGGGCCGGGGCCACCCCCTCGCGGGCCGACCAAGGGCGCCGTGACCCCGCCGCCGGGCCCCGCGCGCTGCGGCCCTTCGGACGCCCGGGTGCGCGGCGGCGGTCGGCGCGAGGAGCCGCGGCTCGGGTCGCGCCGGCGAGGCGCGGGAGGTTCGCGGGGCGGGCGGCCACGATCCGCTGCAGCCCCGGCGGCGGGGAGCTTCGGGGGCGCGAGGGAGGAGGGGCGGCCGGCCTCGGGGCGGGGGCGCCGGATTGACGGGGCGGCGGCGGCCAATGGCGGCGCCGGGAGGGCGGGCGGGGCGGGAGTCGCCGGTAAAGG
>JAGFMF010011662.1:3514998-3526592 GCA_019455555.1 Galemys pyrenaicus
GGGGGGGGGGGGGGGGAAGACTCCAGCCTCTCTCTCTGCGTGCGTGTGTATATGTGTGTGTGTGTGTGTGCGCGCGCGCGCGCATGTGTCCCAGACGGTGACCGATGCCGCCGGGCTAGCCCTCCCCTGCGGCCCTGCGAACTGCCCAAGCGCCAGCTCCTGAAGCAATCAACCCCCTATTAAAATCAAATTTATAACCCCTAATAATATTAAGTAAAATTATTAAAATAATTGGCATATGTTACTGATCCTTGGGAGATTTCATTGAACACATACATAAGCTGTGAGGAAAATCGTTTAGAGCGTTCCAGAACCCCACGGACCCGGGGGAGAGGAAGGAATCAGATTAAATATTCGTCATAACTCGAGCAAGAATGAGACTGTCTATTCGAAATGTTTTAAACTCTTCCGGGGGGTGGGTGGAAATGATTGGCTTTGAGACATCCCAGGCCTAAGAGGCAAAGGCTGGGGCAGGCAGCAGAGCATCAGCTCAGGGCTTTGGGGCGCTTCACTTGGGGAAAGAAGGAAAACGCAAGACGAGGACGACCTCAGCCTGCAGTGGGCCGAGTCGCTCTCCAGGTCTGAGTGTGGGAGAGCTTCGGGGGAGGGGGGCACTCTGGGGCTTGAGGGCGCTGATGCTACTTCACAGTAGGAAATAAAAATGGGAAGGGGCCTGGCTGCAGGAGGAAGCTCTCAGCCGGCTCCCAGTCCTCCGGCCTAGGATGTGAGGAGCGGATGGGCGCAGATTCCCCGCAACATGGCTTCCAGCTCTCCAGCGGGTGCGTCCCACCGCTTTGTCCAAACAAGTCGCGAACCCGACTGTGTGGCCGGTCTCCTTCTTTGAGGTCGGCCTGGGAAACAGGATGGGGGGAGGGGGAGACGGCAAAAGTGTAAGAGTCTCGAAGATGTCAGAAATGCTCAACTTCGAACGTGCTCAGGACTGGCGGCCCAACAGCCTCCGCAGCAGCCCGGGGCTGAGGGTGGGGGTGCAGGCCTCCCTCTTACCCCCCCCCCCCCCCCCGCCTAAACGGCCCTGATTCGAACCCGCTCCAGCCTTCACTCCAGAGTCACCAAACTGAAGCGGGTCTTCGCAAGGCTCCGGGAACCCGAGCTGCGCCTCCCGCAGCGAGGCCGACTGCAGCGGCCTGAGGGCCGTTTTTTTGCCGGTCGTCGCCGTCAACTTGAACTTCCGAGCGCCCAAGCTTGCTCCCTTCGCGCTCCGCTCCATCCACCACCGAATAACTCCCCGGAGCGCGAGAGTCGCTTTATCCGGAGGCAGCTGGAGCCCCCTCGGGAGGCCCATCATTATTATTATTAATTATCGTGATCCTCACTGCATTATTAATGACCAAGATGATAACTGGCGTCGGTATCAGCTTCTCCGGTGTCCGCGATGCCCCTTAGTCCCGAGCAGGCGGGAGGTCTAGCCTGCAGGCCAGGCCGCGTCGGGTTTGCCCTGGGCACGGCCGAGGGGAGGGTGCCGGGGCGAGCACCGGCGGGTCGGAGGAAAGGAAACGGGCCCAGCAAACCCCATCCCACGCTGTCCTGGCCCCTTTCCTTTCTGCCGGCACCCTCTCTTCCTTCTCCTCCCCACCCCCTGGCCCTTTGTCTCTTTTTCAGACGGATGTTTTCAGTCTCGAGTGGTGTATTTTCCGCAAAGTAACTGAGATCAAGGGCAGATCACAGGCTGGACCGGAGGCTTGGGGTTCTCTGTGTTCTTTGCTGCTGTCCCAGTCCCGGGGGTGGCAGGGTGGCCGGGCTGGTCAGGTGACCGGCCGCCTGAGGGTCGGTAGGACGTGGGAGATGTGCCCTGGAGGGGCTCTGGGGGCGCCTGGGCCGCGGACCGGGACGCGCAAGGACCCACTGATGCGCACCAGGGATGGGGTCCTACCCTTCCTTCCCCGAATCAAGCCACAGAGATAACCCCGAGGGCTGCGCCCAAGTGCGAAGGGATAAAGGCCTCAAATCACACTCCACCAAAGACTTGTCGACTCCTCGGGTGCGTTTTTACTTGAACGCACACGTGCCCCGGAAAGCGGCCCTCGAGACCCTAAGTAGGCGTGCAATAAATCCGGGTGGATTGATTGATTATAGTTTGATACCGCTCTGGTTCCTCGGGAACCGGGAGCGCCTCTGCCGACCGCTACCCCCAGCGGATCGCAATGAATAGTTTCTATTTTTAACTGGCAGCTTAGCACAGGGCCAGAGAAACGTCGCCCTCCTCTCTAACCAATACCCTTCCCAGCCTCCGACAGCTTGTTGCTGGGTTTTCATTTCAGGGAAGAAGCAGGACCCCTCCAGACCCGGTCGGACACCCGCAGCAGCCCTCTGGCGGGTCGGGCTGGGCGCCAGAGGACGGGAAGGCGGCCGCAGCAGTCGGCACTGGGTGTTACGAAAGAGAACTTCTGAAACCATCACCCGTCCAGCCCGGGGGATCGAGTTCACGGTCAACGCTGTGGGGCGACCCTGGCCGCAGTGTCCACGCCCCGCCCCGCCCCTGCACCCGGCGGTCCAGATCTCGGGCGGGTCGGCAGGACCGGGGTCTCTGCCTCCCACTCCCGCCCCGCCCCCACAGGGCCCAGACCTCGAAGCGCCCAGGCTGGGCCCCTTCGTCACCTCCCATGTTTCGCTTTGTTCCGAGGGGCCCACGAGCTTTTGAAGAAGTGACACCTCGCTTCATCTCCAGCCCTGCGTGCGTCGTCCAGCGGCCCGCGTGCCCGGCCGTTGGGCAGGGGGAGGTTCGGCGCGGCCGCCCGCAGCAGTTCCGGCGCCCCTTACCTGGCTGCGCAGGGGTCTCTCCCTCACATGTACTCACACGTGCACCGCCTTCGGTATCCCCAGCCACCAGCTCGCGGGGGGGTCAACCCAAGTCGCAGAAATTAAGGGTGGAGGCTGGAGGACCGAGGAAGAGATGGTCCCCTCACCCCTCTGCTTTCCCCAGCCCCTCCATCCACCTCCAGGGTCCCCCTAGGGCCAGGGCTGTCCCACGCTAGTCCTAACTTAGCTTTTGAGAGGTGCTGGCCTGGGCCAGATTCCTGAGGCCTGCACCTTGGGGGAGGGAGGGCTACTCGAAGTTGGGGTCCTTCAGGCCCCGTGCCCGAGAGAAGTGCCGGGCCAGATGGTCCCGCCAGACCACGTGCCCTCGGAACCCCGAATGTGCCTTTGGGGTCGTCCCGCACCTCTCAGTTAAACCTGAAGGGGGAGGGGAAGGAGGAGCTGGACACCCCTCCCCCACCCACCCCGGCCTCACTTAGCCTCTTCCTCTCCTAACCTCCCGGAACCAGGTTTTTTCTGTCCCCGAGGCCATCCTGGCGGCCCCGAGCGCAGCGCCGCTGGAGGTGGGGGGTAGAAATAATAATAATGTTAATAATGTCAAAGATAATCACCACAGTTAACGCTCCGAGGCTGGATTGCTCCTCGGAGGCGGTAGAGGCCTGCGGAGCCTTGTGATCGCGCCGTGCCAAGGGTGGGCGAGAGGTTCTCTCTGGGCGGGGGGCGGACGGGGAGCTCTTAGGTTCCTCTCCCCCACCCCCCCAAAACCTGGGGTCTGACCCAGGCTGGGCCCAGGCAGGGGCCGGCCTCTCGCTGCAGACGGGACTCCTCGCTCTTCTCTCTCTCCTGGGCCACTGGGCCCACCGTGGTTGGTGTGGCCCAGTGTGGTTTCTCGAAGCTCTTTGGAGTCGGTCGGGTCTGCTTGCCCGCTGCCCACCCCCCACCCCGCGCCCCCCCCGGGCGTGCTCCCCGCCGGCAGAAGAACGGCGGCTGTAGGCGCTGGGGCGCGGCGAAGGCCGGCGGGTCCTGAAAGCGCTCTGACCTGTGGGGAGGGCGCGAAAGGTTCAGGCGCACGCAGGGCCGGGCTCGGCCCCTCCCAGACCCAAGCTGCTGGGATATCGATCCTGGGAGAAAGATAAACAGAAAAGCCGGACATTCGGCCGTGAATACTAATGAGCCAGGGTGGGGGTTTTAATTGCTGTGGACTTCCCTTTTTTTCCCAGCTAATCTTTATTGCAGACTTCGCTGGAGCCCGTCTTTGCGAGCTGCGTTTTGTCTCCTTCTCTCTCCGCCCTCCTCCTTATATTTTCATTTGAAATGCCCAGGCGAAAGAGACCCGACTCAACTTGACTTTCTCCCTCTCTCCGTGCCCGTGTGAGCGCGAGAGCCCACAGCCTGCGTTCCCAGCGTGGCGCTTCTTCTGCTCGCTAATTCTGGAAATGTAGGGGATCCTATAAAATAAATTGTTTCAATGTGGCTCTGGCGAGTCTGCTTCTTGACTTCCTCACCCTTATTGTTTCAAAGACTTCGTGTGTCCTTGGCCTTTCAACTTCCTCTTGACAATTGCATCTTTTCTCCGGGCGCTGAGCTACTCTCTCCTCCCAAACCGGCACATTCTCCCCCTAAACGTTCGGTCTTCTCGAGTCGCCTGGATTTGGCACTGGCTTTTGCCAACCGCGGTGTCTAAGTATTTCACCCTAGCAGTTAATTCTTAGGCAAGTTAATTCACCGGTTTACACACATGTCGTGTTTTCTTTGGTACTTACGAGTAAGGATGAAACCTGAGACAGGAACCTAAGGGAAGTTCCAGAAAGATTTCAGCCTTCATTCTTGGTGTGCATTTGATAAGTTGGTTACACTGTTTTTCTTAAAGTCATTCTTAAATTGACTTTTCTCTTGAAGCTGTATGGAGATGGACTGTAAATCCCATAAAGCAGTTTCTGTGATGGATCTGGGGAGGGAAATTAAAAAGCAAGCCCATTTCTGCAACAGACCATGCAGAAATGCGTTGAAACAGAGGCAAGAAAAAAAAAAAAGCAAATAACTGTACTAGAATAGTTTCCAGCATTATTCTGATCCTTCAAGTTTTGAACCAAATAAGCCCGTATTTCACATCATTGCCAGTAGATCCCAGCACTGAAGTCTCCTGAGGATTCTGTTTCACTTACACTTTTCAGTCCAAACTTTTTTTTCTTCACACAATGATTTATTATGTAGGTAATTTTAGGGGATACAGTTTACAGCTTGAATTATTAGACTGAACACCTCTGGCTGACACTACGACGCCTTTCTTTCTTTCTTTCTTTTTTTTTGCCTGCAGCTGTGAGCCACAACCCCATTTCATACCCAACCCTGCACATTCCTTCACAATGTATATTTCCTCCTTGCAAAGATCAAACATGCTTTGGTCAAAGTGTTTATTTTAAAATACAGGAAAATTAAAACTAAACACAGCTCCACTGACAAACCCCCAAATGTATCATATTTTCCTCCTCCTGTGCCCACAAAAAAAAAAGTAACAAATTGCACCACTTTCTGGAATAAAATTTCAAATCTAAGGAGGAACACACAGACTCCTACGAACACAATTTTTATTTTATTATTGAAACACATCAGGAAACCTCCCACTTCTCTTCATATTTGGATTGTGTTTGGGTGTCTTTAGTTTTTTTTATAAAAATATCACAAACAACATATTTTAAAAGATGCTGAAGGCATTTACTCTCTTCACCAACCTACACACTCTTCCTATCTAGTTAATTTTTCCATCTGAGTGTTTTTCTTTTAATTGTATCTTCCAGAATACAACTTTAGGGGAACCGCTATTTTAAAGTATTTGCCAAATAGAAGCCTGATTTTTAAAAGTAACTTAGAAACAAGGCAACATTTCCCAAGCACCTCAGTAGGTCTTTAATGTGTGCATGTATTTCCTTTTCCCCTTCAAACTGAGGTGAACCTTAGAACATAGAATTGCTCTTTCTAATCACCCAATCAAGTAAAATGGACTTTAACTTTGGGTTTTGGTGGGCAAGTGGTCCTTCTGCACCCAACGGTATACTGCTTTTTCTGAGCTTTCTCGACCCCCATATGAAGGGGGTATGTGCACTTCATCCTCCTCTCTCAGCAGTGCACTCAGCTTCTCAAGCCACACAGTTCTTTAACGGTTTAGATGTTGTTAGGCTGTTTTTAATCAACTTTGGAAGCCAAGTCTTTTCCCTCTGACCACTGTGCCCAGGGGTGGATCCTGGTTGAATGTCTAGCTCTGCGGGCAGCGGGCTTGGCCACCCTCCTTTCAGATGCAACAGCAGTGAATGGCATTGAAATAATTGCATGTGGCAGGAATGATTTAAAAATATTAACAATTCGTACATCTCATACTTCTGAGCTAAAAGGCAAAATATAGCAAAAGGAAATTTGCAATGATTCTCACTTACCTAAGACAGGACCGAGAAGCTAAAAAAAGACTTGATCTTTGAAAATAAACTCTGCAGAATCTTTCAAATTAAATGTTGATTAGAATCAAGGATTGGATTAGTTAAAACTTTCCTAGATATTAAATAAATTTAAAAGCTAGAGATGTCTTTCTAGGAAGAATTTGGGAACAAAATAATCTATAAATGAGCTCTTTCTTCCTGTTCTTTAGGGGAGCATATATTATAGTAATAAATTATTTGGAATTATTTTTTACTGTACAGAAATGAATTTAAAAGTCAACTCTAATATATCATTGCTAGTTATTTAAATTAGTGGAGAATCAAGGGTTTTCAAGATGAAGAACAAAATAAGGAGTCAGATTACAGTCTTCCTTTAAAATACTTTTCTTCCTCTCCTGGGTTTTCAAATGATCTCTTTGGTGATTCTTTGTTTATTTGAACAATCTCTTCAAATTAAAACGCACAGAATATTTCCTCCTTGCTAGTTTAATTTCTGAATGCAAATATTTTTAAATTTTGTAAATGAAAATCAAAGACTTTTTATAAAAACTTAGTAATAGCATTTCATGCCATGGCCAAACTAACTTATTGTCAACTTCCTTTCATTTGGGCAGATTACCTGGTACATCAAAAAAATCTCACCTTGAAAATGTCAAATCTTCTTGTCAATCTAATGAGAAACTCATTTCAAGAAAGGCAACTGAGATTTTATGATTAATTTTCATTGTTTTAAGCCCAAAGGTAGTAATCAAAAAATCGATTTGAACTAGAGAGGAGACACTATCAGTGAAAAATCTTAATGTATAAATCAAATATCTCTCAACTGCCTTCCAGAAAGTAGCCCACATACACCTTTCTTAAGAAAATGTTTCAACTGAAGAGAAAAGTTACATCAACCCATTACTTAAAGTGTCATGGTGTCTTTTTTTCTTTTTTCTAAATCTTCATTAGAAATGTAAAAGAATTACTTTACTGGGCAAAATACTGCTTCAACTACTTGTTAACATAGATATCTCACGTAGGGTGTTATTGTCATTTATGTGAGTTCTCTTCCTTGGACAATTGCATTCATTTGTAGGCAGTCTGTTCTCTTATCTCCCAACTTGAGAGTTGAATGGGAAACCTCTGAGGTTGGAAAAAAACTGATTGCTTTCGTGGAAGTAAAAGATGTCTCCCTCTGACAGATGCTACTTTGGGTGTCTTTTCTGCTAAAGGAATCTCAGAGCTAAATTAGCTTCATTATTTGCCACTGTTTCTCTGAGGCTTGTGATCCAAGTGGCAGCTCTCCCTGAAACCTGCCATAGACTCTGTCTCCTGGTGGCAAAGTTGCCTATTTCTTTGCTCCAAGTTTTGTTTTGTGTTTAAAATACAATAAAATAAGTTTAACAAATCATTTTCAGGAGCGCGCTCTCAAGAAGCACTTCTGTCCTACTGCCAGACAGCGCTGCTCCCAGCTCCTTGGCTGTAACCCTTGCTTTCGATTTATTTGTTTCACGCATTTCCCTAAAGAACCTGACTTACTGGGTTAATTGTTTGAAAAATGCATCAACTCTGCTCTGAACCCGTCTCTGAAATAAAGTGCTATCAAAAGTGTATCAGATTCGTTCCAAATATGGGGTTTGAACTAATATTCCCATGCTAGAGATATTTTTAAAAATTGTTTTGTTGCAGGAGTTGTCCATACTTTGGCAATCTATGTTCAAAAGAAATAGGGCTGCCTGTTTTTCTCCTGATAAACAAAAAGTAGCGATTACCCTCTGCTTGGACCTTCCCTTATTATTATTTTAGCCTGCGTATCATTACCTAACTGGTATGTGTTCTTCTGTCCAGCTCTTGATGATCTAGTTGAATTCTAGACATTGTGCCAAGTGTATTTGAAGCAGATAAGTATGTATAATACAAATGCGTTTTGTTAGACCTGATGGATGCTATTTTTCTTTTAATAGGTTTGTAGCAAACTAACACAATAACACAATGTATTCCTTTTCAAGGTACATTGTTGAAGCAGGTCTATTAAGACCGCGTTGAGCTATTTCTCGCTTCTATTGAACAGTCTGTTGCTCAAACACAACAGCCAACAAACGCCAGCTGCCTCAACAAAAGTAGAAACCTAACCCTTTTATGTAATGTTTTAACAGAAAGGGTAGCTCTGTTTAATTAAAAACATTGATGATTCAGTGAAACAATGGAAACTCAAGTTCAAGTGGTGCTCTATTGATTTAAGATGATTTTTACTAGCAATGGGTATAATTCATTTTTTCCCCTCAGCTCTCTTGTGTAAAGGGGTTCCTTCTTGGGGCATTATTTGGGTGAATAGGAAAAGACAGAGATGGCTATTGCCTTAGAAGCCTGATTAACGCACGTTGCTTTGAGGGTAAGGTGTTTAATTTATAAGCGCACCCCACATTTTTTGTCAGTTTATTCGCGGCGGGGAAGCTTTGAAAGTAGCTCCTCTCAGCAGGTTAAAAAGTGAAGTCTGCGTCCTGGCATTTAAATGTCTTTGTTATTGTGTCAAGCAAGTTGTTGAAAACCACATGCCCGGAATACTAAGGCTGGGCGGCTAGGGGAGGCAAGTTGTGTGCGTGTGTGTGCGTGCACGCGCCTCTGGGCGCAGGGCTGTGTGTGCGAGGACGACAATGACTTTCCTCTGCGGCTTGCCAGCCCGCGCACTGCCCCTCTTTGCAGAACCGACGGCCTCGGGGCTTTCGACTCTGGGAGCCAAGCCCGAGGCGTTTCTCCACAGAGTCTCCCTCCTGGCGAGCGTCGAACTCTCCGCCTGGGCAGCGGGGCTCGGTCTCGGCCCCGGACGCCGCCCGGCCGGGAGCGCCCCTGGGCCGCCAAGTCCTCTGTCACCCTCCGGCCCCACGACCGGGGCCGGGCGCTCCGCGGGGGACCCGGGGGTCGGGGGTCGGCGGTGGGTGCTCTCCAGTCGCCGTCAGTCGTCGGGCCGCTCGGCGGCCTCAACTCGCGCTCCTCCCTCCCAGGCCGGCCGCAGGCCCGGCTGCACCGCTCCGGGCAGGTGAAGGGCTCGGCAGCTCCGTCGCCCTCCCCTGCTCCCTCCCGCAAAACCCGGGCGGCGAAGGCGAGGAGTCCGGGAAGTGGGGCGGCGGGCCGCCCCGCAGGGGGACCCCCTCGGCGCCCTCTGCACCAGCGCAGCCTGGCTGGCCAAGGGCAGTGACGTAGGTCCTGGCCTCTCCTGCCTCTTGCTGAGGTGGCCCCTGTCCCCTGGGGCGGGCAGACTGCAGGGCGCCTCGTTTGGGGTGCCTCGGTCAGCGCCCCCTCTCCCAACTGCCCCCCTCGTCTGGGTCCACGGCCTGGGGCGCTTCTTCCAGGCCGCGACTACAACGACGACGGCCACGGAGCCACTTCCGGAAGCTCCCGGCGTCCATTGCGCCCGGGGTCAAATGGCGCAGCCCCTCTCCCAGGGCAGCAGCTCCAGGACCCGTGGGCCCGACGGTCGGGGGTCCGTTGGGTTGGAGGCCTGGAGGCCACAAGTGGTGGGCCTAGAGCCGGCGGGGCCCACCGTCTGGGATGAAACCTGGGGAGACCGCCGCCGCAGAGGTAAATGTCCACAGGGCCCCCAAGGCCTAGAGTGAATTGTTTAAGCTGTTCCTGGTGTTTAAAGAGGTTTTTCAGTTTTTAAAGAATGTTGTAAAAAAATATCAGCCCTTGTTAACTCCCTCATTATATGCTTTTTCCCCCTCAGCTGAACAAGTCATATTTCCTGAAACTGAGGAGCTTTGTAAGTGTTTAAACATGTGTCAAGTGTCTTATAAATAATACGAATTCATAAAGCAGAGGAGGAAATTTAACTGATACCTGAAGTCCGTGGCCTAGCTACGATTCGTTCGGGTTATTTTTGGCCGTGGAATCGTAGTAAGGAAACCACTTTGAGATCATGTGGTATCTCATGCAGCCGGAGCCTTTTTCTTAGTTTACTCATTTTGAATCTGTATTCATGCCTGTCCAGAAATGCCTTTATGCAGCCCATGAAAAAAGTTTAAGTGTTCTGCTGAGTCTATAGAAGATAGGGTTAATGCTCAGTATTTTGGAGCTACTTTTCTGTCTTGACCCCCAGCCCCCTTTTCTTCAGCATTTCTGCAGTTGTGACATTGTAGTGACTTCCCCATCTCTCCTGTTAGAATGAGGGCTGTTAGCTCTGCTTCTGGCAAAAAAGACAGAAAGAGAGTTGAGGCCTGGACTTTGACTTGGGATCTGGGCTGGCAAATCATTTAAGTTTTTGTATTCATTCTCTTACCTAGGAAAGCTGAAGAAAGATGTTGCCCTAACACAATGTGAGAACCTCTGAGGCAGGCAAGTAAGTACCGGGTATTATTTTACAGTAAAATGATATAGATTGTTTTGAAATTAGGTTAAACTGCCCCATACTTTGGTTCCTTGGATGACATTTTTCATAGTGATTGTCATTTACAGAAATGTTTCTGTGGACATTCTACTTCAGGCAATTTAAAAATGTCTAAACAAGAAGAAAATATAGGACATTTCAGTTATTAAAATAGTCAAGTATTTTCATAAAGTCAAAAGATCTTTAAAATGTCATATTTATAGTGAGTCTAACGATCTATCATTAGTGTGATAAAAAAAATTGACTACATTGAGGATTTGAGGTTAGGTTGTACATTCACCTTCCTAAATAATATTCCTGCAACATATTACTGTACCTTTCTCTCATACCCTGATCATGTTATTAAATTAGCCCTAATCCTTGAACTGCATGCATCCCAGTCTCTTGTCATTGGCCGCTGGTAAAACTAGTTTTGCTGGGTGGGTATCTTCTGTTTGCATTTTTTTTTTTAAGATTTGTTTATTTTATGCATACAAGAACTGGGGTACAGGCCAGAGTTGCAGGGGGTGAGTGAGAGTGAGAGGAGTCACCAGAGACAGAGTGAGGAGCAGAGCAGGCAGGCTGACTGAAATACACTGCTGAGGGGAGCATCAGGGAGACAGGAGAGGTCTGCTGCGCCACGTGGGTCACTTCCCAGGCCAGGGATCTAACTCTTGCTGCAGATGCTTCATGCTGTGCTTAACCCCTTGTGCCACCAAGGAGGATCCTCTAATCTTCACTTTGCTTAAGATATTAACTTTATTCCCAGGAGGTTTCTGTTGTGTAAATAGATTTCAGGTGGTTTTCTCCTTTTAGAAGTGCTCAGATGTGTATGATCCCCAGTAATGGGAAAACAGCTTAAAACTGTTTAGTTGGGGAATAGTTTGATTGTTCTGTTCTTCTTCCTAGTAATTCTCTTAGAGTCAGATCTATGTACTCACTGAAAAATCCCCCTGTTGGCAGATGAAAACTTTGCTGCGCTTACAAATACCTTTTTGTTTTTTTTTTTTTTAAGGTCTTTCTTTTTTTTTTTCTTTTTTTTT
>JAGFMF010011662.1:3543582-3573526 GCA_019455555.1 Galemys pyrenaicus
CCCCTCCCTGGCCAGCAGCAGGGATTGAACTCGTGCTGCAGTGGCTGCGGTTTGCTTCATAGTGTGTTGCTTAACCCACTGCGCCACCAGGGAGGCCCTTAATTTTTTTTTAAATGGAGCTTTTGGTATTCTCTGTGGCTTTGGTTTTCCGCTTTGGGCTCTGTACAGTCATCTTCTTCCTTTTTATAATTAAATATTTATTTCTTGTCTGCCATTTTTTCCCTCAAGTATTTAAAATCACTTTCTTCATTCCTTTTTAATTTTTTTCTTATCTCACCTCTATTTTTCAAAAGTAGCCCAACCTCCCTAGTAGTGCAGGGGTTATAGTCTATTAAGCTATCCCCAGTCACTGTGGCAGGAGTTCAATCCCTGGTCAGGGAGCTGACCCACATAGCACAGCAGACCTCTCCTGTCTCCCCGCTGCTCTTTCATCAATGGATTTCAGTCTATACACCTGCTCTGCTCCCCACTCTATCCTTGGTGAATTTTCTTACCCCCCTATACCTCGAACCTGCACCCCAGTTCTTTTTTTTAAATATTTTTTAAAAAATTTATGCATACAAGGACTGATGTACAGACCAGAGGCACAGGAGGTAAGAGGATTCACCAGAGACAGAGTGTGGAACAGAATAGGCAGATCCACTGAAATATACTGCTGAGGGGAGCAGCGGGGAAGGCAGGAGAGGTCTGCTGCGCCATGTGGGTCTCCTTCCTGGTCAGGGATCTAACTTGTGCTGTGGTGCTGTGGATGCTTCACAGTGTGGTGCTCAACCTGCTGCACCACCAGGGAGTTCCTGAACCCAGTTTTTATATGCATAAATAAATAAAAATAAATCTTAAAAAAAAGTAGCCCAGAAGTTGTGCTACATCTAATATAATCTTCTGAAAGTTTTTTGTGATGGTCATTATATTTTCCTAACTTCTAGCTTATTTTTTTTAAAGATTTATTTATTTATGCACATAAGAGCTGGGGTACAGGCCAGAGTCGCAGGAGGTGAGAGGATTCACCAGAGACAGAGTAGGGAGCAGAACAGGCAGATTGACTGAAACACTTTGCCTAAGACAGTAGCGGGTGAGGCATGAGAGGTCTGCTGCGCCATGTGGGTTTCCTCCCGGGCCGGAGGCAGGGATCGAACTCGTGCTGCAGTGGCTGCGGTCCACTTCACAGTGCATTGCTTAACCCACTGCGCCACCAGGGAGGCCCTTTTTCAAGTTTTTACTTGTCAAATTTTATATCATTTTACTCATTTGATATAGGTCATTTTGAATTATTATTTTTTTAAAAAATTTATTTATTTAATGCACACAAGAGCTGGGATACAGGCCAGAATCGCAGTTGGTGAGAGGATTCACCAGAGATAGAACATGGAGCAGAACACGCAGACTGAACGAAACACACTGCTGAGGGGAGTGGCGGGTGAGGCAGGAGAGGTCCGTGGGGCCATGTGGGTCCCCTCCTGGGCCAGCGGCAGGGATCCAACTCGTTTGCTTCATAGTGGGTCGCTCAACCCATTGTGCCAGTAGGGAGGCCCCTGAATCATTATTTTTGATTTTCCTGTTTTGTGGGCACGTTTTCAACTTTTTTTTCCTTGTCATTGGGGCTACAGTGGATGTTATCTTTTTTTTTTTTTTAAGATTTATTTATTTATGCATACAAGCACTGGGGTACAGGCCAGAGGTGTTGGGGGTGAGAGGATTCACTACAGAGAGCGGGGAGCAGAACAGGCAGATCAACGGAAGTACACTGCTGAGGGGAGCAGCGGGCACAGCAGGAGAGGTCTGCTGTGCCATGTGGGTCCCCTCCCTGGCAGGCAGCAGGGATCGAACTTGTGCTGCAGTGGCTGCGGTTTGCTTCATAGTGCATTGCTTAACCCACTGCGCCACCAGGGAGGCCCTGTGGATGTTATCTTAACATCATTTTCCATAATAACTTTGAGAATTATCTGCTTCCCTTTTTGTTCCTCATTTTCAAGTGAAGTAGTTTGCCTGAATTTTTGGTAGGAGAATGGGTCAGAATAACTTTTTTAGATTCAAGAAAGATCCTCTTTCTTGTGTTTACAAAAC
This sequence comes from Galemys pyrenaicus, assembly GCA_019455555.1. Lineage (NCBI taxonomy): Eukaryota > Metazoa > Chordata > Mammalia > Eulipotyphla > Talpidae > Galemys > Galemys pyrenaicus. The sequence goes on from JAGFMF010011662.1 coordinate 3,545,647, forward strand.
CACTGCCTTGTACTTTTGGAGATCTCTTGGCTTCACTTTTTATCTAGACCCTTCTCTCTTTACCCTGTATCCCTGTGCTGGTAAATTTGGGTTCTTCTGCCCAGTTTCATCTCGTTGCGAAGCTTTATTCTGTCCTGTTGCTGTTTTCACGTCCATTTTCTCACGCTTTCCAGGTCTGTGGCTCCCGCTGCCTCTTCCTCAGGCGCTCAGATCCTGCAGAAGCTGCTTTCTTTTTTCCCTGCCCCTTTTTATTTTGCTATTTGTGGACATGGCTTGCTCATTAGTTTGTGACTGTGCCTAAGACTTTTTGATTTGTTTATTTGGGTGGATTTGGGGAATTAAAACCACATCACTCTCACTACCATCTTCTGTTAATATGTTAAAATAAATCATTCTATGGCTTGTTAGGCCCCCGTTAAGGTAATGTTGTGTTGGTAACGTTGTGTTAACTGGTAAGTATAAATTCTCTCCTTTTGCTTTATCAGCAAAAGTTCTGTCAGTTGATAAGGAATTAGCAAATCTTAGCTTACAGTCCTTGGATTTCACAAGTCCTCAGTACATATCTCACTTTTAAATTGGTGTCTCTGCTGGAGATCCTACTACCCTAATCATACTCTTGGAGAAGAAAATTAGCTGCCTTTGCCTCTGAGTCCAACTCTGTTCTTTCAAAAAATTTTTTAAAAGATTTATTTATTTATGCATGCAAGAGCTGGGGTACAGGCCAAAGTCCCGGTTGGTGAGAGGATTCACCAGAGACAGAGCGGCGAGCAGGACAGGCAAATAGACTGAAATACACTGCTGAGGAGAGCAGTGGGGGAGGCAGGAGAAGTCTGCTACGCCATGTGGGTCTCTTGCTTCATAGCGCATTGCTTAACCCACTGCGCTACCATGGAGGCCTCAATTTTTAGTATTTTTAACCTATCTGTAAAAAATGCCATAGGAGTTTTTTATTGTTCAAGATTGAAAGGGACCATTTTACCAAGGCCATCAGATCTCAGCTGCTGGTCTGCTGTTTGGGCTTGTTATTGTTAAGCTGTTGCATGTTTCAGGTTACATTCTGTCGCACCTCACTTGTGGACACTAAATGATGTACTGGGGTTAGGATACAGTTTTGATTGCTGTTGTAAAACCAGAAATAAGAGTGATCTAAAGAGGGAGATGAAAGTTTATATGTCACTTAACACTCCATATCACAAGCAATAAAGGTTGACAAGCTGGCTCCACAGTGCCAGGGACCTGGGCTTCTCCTGTCTTACTGCTCTGCTCACATCAGCACAGGCTCCTATCTTGTGGGTTAACATGGCCACTCTGGAGCCACCCTGGTGGCGCAGTGGGTTAAGCACTGCACTATGAAGCAAACCTCAGCCTCTGCAGCACGAGTTCGATCCCTGCTGCCTGCCAGGGAGGGGACCCACATGGTGCAGCAGACCTCTTCTGCCTCTCCCCCTGCTGCCCTAGGCAGTGTGTTTCAGTCAGTCTGCCTGTTCTGCTCCCCGCTCTGTTTCTGGTGAATCCTCTTACCTTCCACGACTCTGGCCTGTACCCCAGCTCTTGTATGCGTAGATAAATAAATCTTCTAAAAAAACAAACAAAAAACAAAACATGGCCACTCTGGCACCCACCTATATGTCTCCTTTCAGGGAGGAGAGTAAAGAAGATGGAGGACATACTCTTACTCTTTAAGGAGCTATCTTCACAATTCACAAGTCAGATCCTGGCTACAGACCTTGGTCGCTTTGTGTAACAGAGGCCAGAGTCATGAGCTGGGTGTGTCAGTTAAACGCCAGGAGATCTCACTAGAGGAGGAATGGAGGGTAGATATTATGGGACAGGGAGCTTCTGCCCCAGAGCCTTTCATGAAGATAACTTCTATGAGACAAGACAGGTTGGAAGGGGAACTAATCTAAAGGGTTAAATTAAGAAGGAGAAAATCAGATAAATAAATGTGACATCTTGTGGAACTGATACTCCTTTCTGTCTTCATGAAAAATTCTACTTACATTTTAAAATTCCAGTAAAGGTCACTTAACTCTTTGATGTCCCTGAACAGTTTGCTTGGATCTCTGTCAGCACTTGCCATGCTGCCACACAGTCTAGGTCCTTCCTGGCTTTGTAACTCTCTCAAGGTCACTCTATAGTAGCAAAATAGTTAGGAGCAGAGACTTTGATGCTGGTGTATTTGTTTATTTTTTAAAGATTTATTTATGCATACAAGAGCTGGGGTATATATAGGCCAGAGGTGGGGGGGCTGCGGTTCAGTGAGAGGGTTCAGCAGAGACAGGGTGGGGAGCAGAACAGGCAGATCCACTGAAACACACTGCTGAGGAGAGGTCTGCTGTGCCCTGTGGGTCAGCGACCTGGCCGGGATCAAACTCATGCTACAGTGGCTGCCCATGCTTCATAGTGCCTAGACTCACCCCCTTACACCACGATGGAGGCACTGCTGGTGTATTTGTGAGATGACCTGATGTCTGAGATGTGCTTTAAAATACTTCAGCAAAAAGTATAAAGGGCAACAGAAGGAGGAAGACTGACAAACTGCTGCTGTGTGGAAGCTGTGTGTGGGTGCCAGGATTGATCATATCATGATTCTGTTTTGTGTATGAACAAAATTCCCATAATAGAACAAAAGTCCAATCCCTGCAGACTGGCCTGCTTCTAGCCCCACTATCACCATTTACTAGCTGAGTATAGCTTTTCTGCTCTAGGAGCTCAGTTTCTCAACAGGGAAAGAGGCCACTCGGGTTTTCTCAAGATGAAATGAGACAAGGTCAGGTCTGCTTGCGCCGCAGAAGCTGACTCGGTTGCGGCCGATTCCCACGGGCAGACGCGCCGGGCAGGGGTGGGCTGGAGAGCCAGAGCTGCGATCTCCAGGCCCAGAGCCGCGTCCCCACACTGCCCCTGGCCTCGCTGTGTTCGGGGCCTCGCAGATTGCGCCTGCGACATGCAGGAGGTAGCCTGGGCACTCGTCTGCCGAGGACACTCCGGCCTGCGGGTGGCCCTGGCTGAGGGGGTCCGGCGACGGCGGTGACTGGCCAAGCTGCGCGCTGGCCGCCCGGTGGACGCTGGTGCGGCCTGGGTCGACCCACCGCAGCCGGCGCTGAAACAGGACTGCCCCGCCCGGCTCCTTCCCGGGGTCGGATCGGGCCGGCGGGCCCCGCCGCGGGGACGCGGGGCGGGTCGCCGCCCGCCCCGGCTCGCCTCCCTCCGGGTCCCAGCGCGCGCCGTCCCGGCCGCCCCGCTCGCGGGTCCCGCGGGGCGGCGGGTCCGGCTCTGGCCCCGCCCGCGCGGGGGCGGGGCCTCGGGCGCCGGCTCGTGATTGGGCGCGTCCGCGGCACACCCCTGCTCCGCCCCGTCCGCGGGGTGAGAGGTCAGGGGAGCGCCGGGCTGCGGGGCGACAATGGCGGGGCTCTGGGTGGGGACGGCGGCGCTGGCCGCGGCTGGACGGCGTGGGCGACGGTCGCTGCGGCCGCTGATGCGGAGCGCGGCGCTGTGGACTCTGAAGGTGAGGCGCGGGGGGGCTCCCCGTGGGCCCGGGCTTCCCGGGGCTCCCTGCCCCGTCGCCTGGCGGTGCCGGTGCCGGCGCGGTCCGGAGCGCCCCGGCGGCTCCCGGCGGCTCCCGGCGGTTCTGGGGCCATCCCGGGCGCTCGGCTCCCGCGTGGGTCCGCGCCCCTCACGCTCCCGCCTCCCTAGTGCGCGCCGAGCGCGCCAGAGTGGGCGTCCCTCGTCGCACGGGTTACTCCGGTCTTGGGGGGCCGAGGGCCCGGAAGAGCCAGCCGGCGGCCGTGCTTCGCTCTCCCGGGCGCTGACAGCCGTCAGACTGTAACGTACCCCCACTCCGAGCCCGCGTTCCCAGCCGTGCGGCTTCGACCTCGTCCTGAGCTTTCCAGACTGTATTTTCACTCGTCTTTACAGTTTCCACTTCCTCTCGCCTCTGCAGCTCTGGAAGTCAGCGCCAGGGCTGGGAGTTGCTGGCAGCCCCTTTCGTTCTCACGCGGTGCCGTGACTGCGGGTACTGGTGGAGGCTGAGTCGAAAGCGTATCTTGGTCGCGTGACATCGCGGTGTGTGTGCACCCGGAGAATTTTTCTTTTGGTGTAGGGATCAGCCTGCCTTTTGCATTGTTCCAAATACACTTTGCTACTGTTAATGTTTGTCCTGGGGTTTGCTGGTGGCCACCTCCATGCATCTGTTGGAGTTTGTGCCTGTTAACACTTTCCTGTCAACATGAGTTTCTTGTCCTTTCTGATGAAAGACTAACTTTCTTTATTAGCAGTGCTTCTGAAATCACTTGAAGACATTCTCTAAAATGAAGGGCTTCCTGAAAATCACTTGTCATCTGCTTCAAACATCTTGTTAAAATTTCCTTTTAAAAAGTCTTTAACAAATTGGCACATAAGTTGGTTTATTGTGAGTGAGCTTTAGAGAGGAAGACATTTTAGTGAGGATCTGGCCCTACTCGAAAATCTAAAAGAGGGCTCCCAGGTGGGCGATATGGGAGCTGGACTGGTCATGGAAATTGAAGTCCAGCACTATGCTAGCTTGGTGCCAGCTTCAGGATGCCCATTCTGGGACACCCCATGTTCTTTGTGTTGCTACACAGCTTCGTATTTCTTAATCTCTCCTTACTTTTATTTTTACTTATTTGTTTTTAAAAGATTTATTTATTTATGCATACAAGCACTGGGGTACAGACCAGAGTTGAGGGCATGTGTGAGAGAATCTACCAGACAAAGTGGGGAACAGAACAGGCAGACTGACTGAAACACACTGCTGAGGGGAGCAGCAGGCGTGGCAGGAGAGGTCTGCTGCACCATGTGGGGCCCCTCCCTGGCCGGCGGCAGGGATAGAACTCGTGCTGCAGTGGCTGTGGTTTGCTTCATAGTGTGTTGCTTAACCCACTGCGCCACCAGGGAGGGTCCTCTCTTTATTTTAATCTTTACTGGCCACATCAGTTGCAGCCGTAACACTCAAGCTTGGGCCTCCCTGGCTGCGCACGCGGGGGTTAAGTATTGCACTATGAAGCTATCAACAGCCACTGCAGCACCAGTTCGATTCCAGCTCAGGGAGCTGACCCACATGGCGCAACAGACCTGTCTCAGCTGCTCCCCTCAGCAGTGGATTTCAGACAATCTGCCTGTTGCTCCCCATTCTGGTGAATCCTCTCACCCCCCCCCCCCACACCTCTGGCCTGTACCCCAGTTCTTATATGCATAAATAAATAAATCTTTAAAAAGTAAGGAAGTAAAAATTGAAATAAGTTTTGAAGGACAAAATGACCTTTCTAGGCAAAGCAAGAAGAGATGAGCTTGACTGCATGTGAGGGGTGGTACCTGCAAGTGTCCTGTGATCAGGGGGAGCGGCGGGCTGGAGGAACAGAGAGGAGCCTCCGGAGGCTCTGGCGCTGGGTCTCCAGGCAGAGCGGTCGGCTTTGGTCTCTTACGGCAGTGCGAAGCCTTCCTGTTGGGGGAGAGTTATCTAAATGCTCTATACTTGCTGTATAATTTATAGTGGCCCCTCTGTACCCAAGGGTTGTGCACCTATGGATTTCTCCAGTAGTGGATTAAAAATACATACTATGTAATTAGGCCTACTTTGTTGTCTATGTATGATCAGGTACACATTTTTTTTTGGGTCATCATTCCCTAAACAATAGTTTTAACACCTAGGGATACATGGTTAACAGCAAGTGAGAAACATGTCACTAGACTATTTCATGGTTGTGTGCACATCGCAGAATGTAGTTATGCAAACCTAGATTCTCTGGTCTACAGCATGGAGCATGTATACGGAGACTGCTGTCATGTGTACTGCCCGTCGGTGACTGAAACATCGACAAGGTGATCCACGACTGTGCTTACATGTAATTTACATTATAGTAGGAATTATGGGTAATCTAGAGATGATCAACGGACATAGTGGGACCTGTATAGGTTATATAAATTTAATAGAAGGGACTCGACCAGACGTTTTTGGTATCCACTGGAAGTTCTGGAACTTTCCCCCAAGTATACCGAGGGACAACATAGAACTTTGATATTTCTTGTGTGGTTTCTTTCTTTTAACGAGCTGGCAGAGACTGTACCATGTCTTGTGATTCTGTGTTCCTGGCAGGGTTTGACATAATAGGTGCTGAAGGTGCAACAGTACTGGCTGCAGTAGAGACTGATGTTTGTGCCAGTGAAGCGTTTCTCTGGAGTTGGGAAGGATCTCTGAAGTTCACTGTCGTTTTAGGGGAACTTGAGCTGCTGGTTAGCTCCTCTCTATGCTTCTCTTTTGTGAACTTGAAATGTGCTCCACTGAGTCTGTTTGAAGCAGAACCTTTTGAAGATTTTATTCCTCCCTCCACCCCTGCAAACCATTTGGTTGGTTGGGAAGCCGACTGCAAACTCTAGGACTATAGTCTAGAGAATTCTAGCTGTTAGAGTATATATAGAGTTCACCTTTTCTACTTTGTGTGTGAGTTGCTTTTTAAACACTTTCTGTTTAAATACTTAGTGTTTTCTTTGATCTGTATTTTTCTGTGCCTCCAGGGTATTGGTTTATGCTAATTGGAACTTTCCTATGTATGATGTGGTGGTGGTGTTTATATATTCTCTCATCCCTGTGTCAACTAAGATTCCAGTTTTACACAGAGGAAGCAAAGCATAGAGTACACAAGTAACTTGCTTAAGGACACAATTGGCTGAGCTAATATTTGAACCTTGGATGGTTTGATTCCCAAGCTTGCTTTTCCAGTTCCAAAAGGTGCTCATTTGTGGGGCCTCCCTGGTGGCGCAGAGGGTTAAGCAACGCACTATGAAGCAAACCGCAGCCACTTCAGCACAAGTTCGATCCCTGCTGCCTGCCAGGGAGGGGACCCACATGGCACAGCAGACCTCTCCTGCTGCTCCCCTCAGCAGTGTACTTCCGATGATCTGCCTGTTCTGCTCCCTGCTCTCTGTGGTGAATCCTCTCACCCCCAACACCTCTGGCCTGTACCCCAGTGCTTGTATGCATAAATAAATAAATCTTTTAAAAAAAAAAAAACAAAAGGTGCTCATTTGAGTGATGGTTTTATTATATGTGCATCCTGGAGGCTTGGTTGCTCAAGCTTTTTGTTCTTTCAAATCTGAGATATCTTTTCTAGTCATGGACAAGAATGTTTAAGCATGCCGGGATGTTTTAAAATGACCCGAAGGTAAATCTTTACAAATTGCTTACAGATTTCTGACAATCACTTGGGAAAAACATCTTCTAAGATTATTATTGAACCCAGTTTCTGATATAATAAACTGTGTATGGACATTTTTGTATTTATACATCTGTGTTTTAGAGTTTATTTTGTTGTTTAGACATTCCAAACAAAGGAGTTCTTGATAAAATCCCTTTGTAAATAAGTGGGAAATATGGTGACTTTTTGATCAAAAGAATGAAGGGAAAGGAGTTGTTTATGTTAGCACATGACTGAGAGGTGCCCAGGGGCCTCAAACTATTAAGGGGTGCATTCTCTAAAAGTGGTAAAGCCATTCATGTGCACAAAGACAAAAGAAGCAGATTCTTAGTGTGAAAGATTTTTTAAATAGAGTTGGTGTGTGTGGGAGGAGGAGGAGAGAGAGAGGGAAAGAAAGGATATTCTTAATAAAATTCTGAAAATTACCCATCCCCTCTCAGGTAAATGCCCATCCAAATAGATTCAGCCCCAAAAAGGGCTGCTGAGGCCACAAATTTAAAGTACCGTCTGGCAAGGAACCACACAAGAAAGGGGGTAGGCGTCCTCAAGAGCTGAGACTGAAGGAGAGACTCCAGATTCAAAATATACCTCATCAAGGTAATTACTGCCACTGTCTCTGCCGAAGACCAGGAACAGCCTCCACATGTGTCTCTCATCCACATGTCTTCTTCAAGTATCTCTTCCAAGTGTCTCTACATGTCTCTCCTTCATGTTATCTCTTTCCAGCAGTACCAGGGTGTATGTCAAAGCTAGAAAAGAGCAAGAGCCCACATGTGTTCTGTTATATGCCAACCATGGTGTAGGGTAAATGGAAAAGTGATCAGACTTTTCTGCCCTCCTGCCATTGGTGTGATGATGGACACCTGTGGTGCTGCATGCATGTCTAGGTGGGCATGCACAAGTGGGTGCACATGAGCATATAAGAGTGGCATCATGAGGACACCAGAAGAAGAGAAGAAGCAGCAGCAGCCGCCGCCGCCGCAGCCTAGAGAGTGAAGATGAGCCAGGGGCTAGGAGGCCTGCCAGTCTCCTGGACTGTCCCCCTCCCCCGGCCCCCAGCCTGCCATGTACCTGGTTGTCTCTGATATCATGATGCAATAAAAGCCTGAAAAAGTCACCAAGGGCTCCAGGACTCCTCCTTTACCCATCTGCTCGGATCGTAGATAACCTGCCCTGTGCCCTTCCTGCCACTACAACTGGCGAAGTCAGCAGGATGATTCGATGCAGACAGGTGTGGAGACTTCAGGAGGAACTGAGAGGTGGCAGACCACGAGCATGTGACAACGCTGGAGGTACCACAGCAGCAAAGGAGGTGACCAAAGTCCAGGAGCTACAGGAAGAGCCAAAGATGGTGCAGGAGCACAGGAGGTTGACACGGTCCAGGAGCTATAGGACAAGACCTCGAGTGGAGGAGGAGATGGGTCCCAAGGACCAGCGCATGACCCCTGTTGGAGAAGGAAGAGAGGACTGCCAGTTGTCATTTGGAGCTCGCCCACTGCTGACGCCAGGAAAGGACTGATGGACTTGGACTGACAGTCCCGCCAGAAGGCTGGACCTTTGGCAGGTTAATGTTTTGTTTATAGGACCCTGGGTGTGGATGGTATTATTTGTAAACCGCATGAGATGGGAATAGAGGCATGGCCAGTGGGCCTTGGTGGCCAAAAGCAGCCTGTGCACTGCCTGACGTTCCCGGGCCACAGCCCAGAGGGGCAACGGCCAGAGTAGAGGAAGGGGCAGGCATGAGAAGAGTCCAAGATTGGCTGAGGGAGGAAGCCCTCACCAAGTTCTCTGCAGCCAGGCAGAGGCGAGATATCAAAAAAAAAAAAAAAAAAAAAAGCCAACAAGAGNAGAGGCGAGATATCAAAAAAAAAAAAAAAAAAAAAAGCCAACTAGAGAAGGCAAAAGCTGGTGCTAAAATTGGGAAGCCCTGAGTGGCTGGTAAGCAGTCTAAGTTTGTTAAAGAAGGCCCTTGAATTTCTTAAAATCACCTGTGGGTGATGAATGAGGGTAAGGAGCTGAGGAACTGTCCTTGGGGGAAGGGAATGTGGCTTGTGGTGGAGTCCACAGCCGAAAAAGGGGACCCAAGAGAGGCCGCATGTGGAGCTTGTATCCACGGATCCCCGACCTGTGTGTGTGTGGGGGGGGGAGGGGGTTGGGGAGGTGAGGAGGGGACAGACTAATTCTGTAAAAAATGTGACTGAATTGCATAACACTGGGGGAGAGGGGTGGCAGATCCTATTTGTGATTTGTGGGGTCGTGAAGTGGATGTGAAAGGAGAAGTCTGGCAGACTTCTCAGACTGGCAGATGATTTGGGGTTACTGAAGATGGCAGCCAGGGAACACCTTGTTTGCATCGACCACCTTCAGATGATTCTCCTCTTCACACCTGAGGTTAAAAGTAACTTGCTTAATGTAGCGGCAGGAAAGGGGCGGCACGGGAGCAAGGTTTAGGATGGTTCTGGGCAGATGGGTCAGGGAAGGAGAGTTTTGGAGCCCTTGGTGGCTTTTCATGCTTTTATTAGTAGAGGTGGCCAGGTACATGGCAGGCATGAGGTGCCAGGGGGCCGGGAGGCTGGCAGGCCTCCCAGCCCCGGTGCATCTCACCCGGTGCATCTCACCCTCGGCTGCTTTCTACTGTTGCTGCTGCTGCTGTTCGCATTGGTCAGTACTGTCGGTCCTGGCGGTTCTGTTGGTCAGTCCTGGAGTCCTCATGACGCCGCCCATTTAAGCCCGTGTCCCAACTCAGGTGCGCCCACTTGCGCATGCCCACCCTGGAATGCTCGCAGCACCGCAGGTGTCCATCATCACAGTGGTGGGAGGGTGGAAAGACCTGATCATTCTCTGACCCTCCACCTAAGATCACACAACAATTCAGTGGTAGATCAACATTCAAACTCAGAGCTGACTTCATCTTTATTATACCTTGTTAGCAAATTTAGCAAAAAGGAGAAGGGACAAATTCCAAATTCATGTATCTGAGGGGTAAAAACTAGCTAGTGGCCATGAAAAACAGAAGCAGGAGTTCACAAAACTGCAATCAGGACAGACTTCTAGACCTGGGTGGAAGGGACAAGGGCAACTAGTTATCTAATGAATAACTTGTTACCTGTTTTATTAAAATAAAAGGCAGTGATGTTTCTGGTCTCTGGTTGCTGTTAATCTGATACTTTGTGAAAGTTACAGTAGCTATGTAAAAACACTTATTTGGAGGTGGGATGGTTAAGCTTCTTAGAATCAGTCTGAAAAGGGACTTCTGTGCAGTTGGTGGTCAAAAGAAGTGTGAAGTTAGCAGGACAGAGGAGGGGGGAAGCTGAGCCAGGAAGGCGCTCCAGCTGGAGACATGCTTTCTCATACCGGGAGCTCTGGAGCAGCAGGGGAGAAGTGACTGGGCACCAGCCAGCAGCAAGGGCAACATTACTTGGGAATTTCTTGGGGATGCAATTTTTCATTTCCTCCTTAGACCTGCGGAATTAGAAACTTAGGGGTGGAGCCTTGTAGGCTTTTAACTTGCCCCCAGGTGATGCTAATACAGTTAAGTTTGAGAAGCACTGTTCTGGATCAGCCTGGGCAATGGAAAGGTAAAAACCTCATTTTTACAACGGAGGTTAAATAACTTGCCCGATGTCACACAACAATTCAGTGGTAGTTGGGGAGTTGCAGGTGTCCTTTAAAATCTTCTAGCACTTGCATTAAGAGAGGGGTAAAAAAGGGCAGAATTAATATTTTATTTTTCAGCCCAACATAGGCAAAATACCATTTACATATAAATGTAAAAAAGTTATAGGTGAGGTTCTTTTCTGTGTGTTCAGTCTTCAGCCTTCAAATCTGGTGTGTATTTACACTTGGAGCTTACTGGAACTTGGAGTGGACCTCTCAGCGCTCTGTGGATAGCCAGCTCTAACGCACAGATTGCAGAGATCAACTGGTCCCGGTGGAGGGGCTGGCCTTTTGAACTCTGGCGTAATCAGCCCTAGTGGGATGGGCGAGGATGGCCCCCAGGCTTGCTGGAGAACTCCTGTGAGGCCGGCAGAGGGGTTGAGGAGGAGCAGGTATGAGTCATGAGCAATCAAGCACCAGCGTGTGGTTAATGCACGCTGTGTGCCTGCTGGAGAGGCTGGGTGGGCACCGCCATTCCCTGCCACAGGGGCCTGGTCCGGAGCCGCGTGGGGTGGTGATGTTTAGAGGTGACACCACTGTTATCTGGCCTGCTTACTGTGGAGGAGAGCTGGAGCACCTGGTAGTTTGATCTCTCTGCTCTCAGGGGTACAGCCTGTCTTTTAACAGATCTTGGCAGATAGCTGGAGACTGGGGTGGCTAAGATCAAAGAGTCAAGATCTTGAAAAACTGGGATTAAGTGGAAAGGCTTCTGTCAGGGTACCAGTGGCACTTCCGCAGGGTGCCTGCTTTGGGTGCCCTGTGGAGGAAGAACACGTAGCAGATGATGCCTGGCTAGTGAAACAAGCAAGAGAGGACCTTCATCTAGAACGCTGGGAGTTGAAGCACTTAGTACTGCTGGTGTTTAACTTGGCATGCTCAACCGATGGCTTCCTTAACCACAATGTTGAGAAGGGAGGCTTTCCCGCCCTCCCGCCATGGGTGTGATGACGGACACCTGCGGTTCTGCACGCTGCCTAAGTGGGCATGTGCAAGTGGGCGTACCTGGGCTGAGACATGAGGTGTATAATTTTAGCGTCACGGGGATGCAGCGTGCCGGAGGAGAAGCCGAACTGTGGCGGTGGGGTATGTAGATAACATGAAGACGGTTTAGACAACAAGGAGACTGCTTGAACCGGTGATGAACCTACCGGCTCTGGGATGGTTGCAAGACAGAGGGTTTCTGCGAAGTAGATTGCATCCTGGTAGCAAATGACTTTCAACAGAACTGTGTTGATACTATATCTCAGTCATCAGAACGTGGTTTTGATAAGCACAGTACTTTTGCTCTATTTAGAATAGAGTTGTGTTGTTCCTCAAGGCCACGTCCACGTTGGAAAGGTAGGTGCTAGCCTCTCTGGGGAAAGGCTCCCCTGTTTGCATGAGCTGGGAGGCAGGCATCCAGTTTGTCTCAAAGCTGTTCCAGTTCCCCCTTGCTTGGTGTGGTGCCAGCAAGGGGCACAGAGCAAGTTCTCGATGTTTCTGGCAGACGGGTCAAGGAGGAGTCCTGGAGCCCTTGGTGGCTTTTTATGCTTTTATTATCAGAGGTGACCAGGTACACGGCAGGTAGAGGTGCCAGGGGGCCAGGAGGCTGGCAGGCCTAGCCCCCTGCGCGTCTTCACTCTCAGCTGCTTCTACTGCCTTTCCTCTCTGCTCCGCTTGCCTTCTCTTCCGCCCCTTCTGCTTCTCTTGTTCTCTATTCTGTCTCCTGCTGGCATCCTCGTGATGCTGCCCTTTTATGCCTGTGTCTCAGCCCAGGTGCACCCACTTGCGCATGCCCACTTAGGCAGCCTGCAGGACCACAGGTGTCTGTTGTTACACCCATGGTGGGAGGGCGGGGAAGCCTGATGACTTTTCCACTTACCCTGCACTTGGTTGCCAGCTCTTGTTGCAGCTCTTCTTGCCATACTGCCTGGCACTTTCCCCATCTTCCTTTCTCTTCACAGTGGCCTCTGTCGTGGGTGAGTGGCGAGGTTGCCCAATTTAGATATGAGAAAGTGTGTGTGTTAAGATAGACAGCACCTAGTCCGAATCTGAATGTGGGCCAGCGCTCTTAACTGCTGGTAATACTGTGATTAATGGTGATTCCCAGAAAGGTCTGCTGTCATTTTAAGAGGGGATAGCTGCAATGGGGTTGGTTTTGTGTAAGACCTCACATTTTCTCAGTGCTTTACAGTTTATAAAGCCCCATTTGATCCTTTCAGCAGCATTGTGGGAGGGTTAGGGAGGTGCCAACGCCTACATTTCTAGACAGAAATGACTTGCCCAGGGCTGCAGGCCACAAGCAGTGGAGCTAAGTGCTAACCCGGGCCTTATGACTCTGGAGGTCACAGAACTCACGGGACTGGCTTCTCCTGTCTATGCTGTTTGCAGGCCTTTCTTTCCAAGTGAAAGTGGAGTCTTGCTTCTGGCAGAGGAGAATCGAGGGCATTGTGTTCTGGCATTTTGTGCACGCCAGCCTAGCTGAGACAGGCTAAGTTGTCTTTATAAACGGGGTGGATCAAAAGTTTTTCCTTAGACCTCTGGTCTCTGGGAAGTATCTTCAGAGATACTCTTGGACTGGGCTTGTCAGTTTGTTGGATGCTTAACAAAAACAGTAAGGGTTAAAAGTCTGTGTCCAGATCCAAATTAGCAGATTCCTACCAACTTGTTCGTTGCATTTAAAAAGAAGTCTTATGTTGTAGTTCTGCAAAATGGCTGATTTTTTTTTCCATCTATTTTGTCATAATTTTGAACTTCTAGAACGTCTGTCAGCAGTAAACTGAAACAGAGTCTTCATGGGGCCAGTTCCAGGCCAGTTCTGACTTTCTATGGGAACTGCCCAAACGCTGTTTTCCTTTGTCATTGTTGTGTTAACATTTCCACCTGCTTGTGCCGTTTTAACTTCTAGTTACTTGGCTAACCAGGGGCATCCGTGGTTTGTTTTTTTTAAAAAACCTTGGGCCACATTTAATCACAAATTCACATATACACAAGCTATAAGCTTTTTGGGTAATGGTGGCAAAATACAGTCTGTTAGATACTCAGGATCGAGTAATTTTAAATAGTGAGAAAGATTCCAAAAAGCCAGTTTGCTCAGGTCGCATGCTACATCGTGGCCTACATTTCAACCCAGGTGTAACTTGTAACAATTCATGTAGTTTTTTTTTTTAAGATTATTTATTTATGCACACAAGAACTGGGGTACAGGCCAGAGGCATGGGGGGTGGTAGTAAGAGAATTCACCAGAGATAAGAGTGGGTGTAGGATCAGTGAAAATTATTAGGCTTTTCCGCCCTCCCGCCATTGGTATCGATGATGGGCACCTGCGGTCCTGCACGCGTGCCTGATGGCAGCACCTCAAGTAGGGGGTGGGCATGCGCAAGTGGACACACCTGGGCTGAGACATGGGGCATATAAGGGTGGCGTCACGAGGACACCAGCAAAAGAGCAAGGCAGAAGCAGCAGCAGTAGTGGCAGAGACATGAGAGGCTAGAGAGCCCAGAGTGAAGATGCGCCGGGGGCTAGGAGGCCCGCCAGCCTCCTGGCCCCCCGGCCCCCCACCTGCTGTGTACCTGGTCGCCTCTGATGTAAAGAGTAATAAAAAGCCACTGAGGGCTTGAGGACTCCTGGACCTGCCTGCTCGCTTCATAGGTAACCTGCTCCGTGCCTTGCTGGCTCTATTATCATTTACGCTCTCTTGTCTTAGAGAGCAGAGGGCGTGGGTGCGCTCACATTAGAGCTCAGTGTCCTTGGTTCCTTCTCCTTGAGTTCTTTCGCAGGTGGCATATGCTACTTCTCACAGGTTGCCTTCATCAGACAAACTGCTGTTTATCCTCACTCTCCAAAGGTAATTCCAACATCAAAATGCCTGTCCCGGCTGTGCTTTGTCTCTGGAAGACTCAGCTTTGGTTTTGCCGTAGAGTGAGTTATACCCTTTGTTAGTGATTGAAGACACATGAGACTTTATCCCCCCCCCCCTTTTTTTAAAGATTTATTTATGCATGTGAGAGCTGGGGTACAGGTCAGAGGTGCAGGTGGGTGAGGGGAGTCACCAGAGACAGAGTGGGAAGCAGAGCAGGTGGATCTACTGAAACACTGCTGAGGGAGCAGCGGGGGAGGCAGGAGAGGTCTGCTGCGCCATGGGTGTCCCCTCCCTGGCCGGGGATTGAGCTTGTGCAGCAGAGACTGTGGATGCTTCACAGTCTGCACCTTAACCCTATGTACCACCAGGGAGGCCTGAGACTATCTTGTTAAAGGTTCTGTTAACGCGTTCTTCACAATATGAGGGAGAATGTGTCAAAATGCAAATGGTGGTTGTTCCATTAATAAAATTGATCAAAATTGATAGGAAGCTGGCATGTGCTTTGCTTTTTTGTGCAATATCCATGACCACCTCAAAGTAGAATTCATGTGAGGAATTGCCAGATAGTGTTTGCTTTTCTTTGATCTTCAAGTTTCTCTATCAACTGGGCTGAGGCTATGTCAATACGGGGCTTGGTGTTTGGGGGGGTGTCATCTTTATCCTGTTAAGTTGCTCAGTTACAATTGTGCTGCTCAGGACAGTGGGGGACAGTTTGTATTTGAACAAAGGGTGTAGCGAGATCCTCTTGGTAAATTTTTTTTTTAACCTCAGATCCCATCTTGGTGTAGACATGTGAATGTGGGCGGTGTCACTGTTATTTCAGTAAACATCAAAATGCTTCTATTTATTTATGCACACAAGAGCTGGGGTACAGGCCAGAGTCGCAGGAGGTGAGAGGATTCACCAGACAGAGCAGGGAGCAGAACAGGCAGACTGACTGAAACACACTGCTGAGGGGAGCAGCAGGCGAGGCAGGAGAGGTCTGCTGCGCCATGTGGGTCCCCTCCCTGGCCGGCAGCAGGGATCGAACTCGTGCTTGTAGAGGCCGTGGTTTGCTTCATAGTGCGTTGCTCAACCTTCTGTGCCACCACGGAGGCCCCAAAATGCTTCTAACAGACCATGCTTAAGTCTTGTAACCTTTTTTTTTTTTTTTTAAGATTTATTTATTTATGCATGCAAGCACTGGGGCACAGGCCAGAGGTGTGGGGGGGTGAGAGGATTCACCACAGAGAGCGGGAGCAGAACAGGCAGAAGTACACTGCTGAGGGGAGCAGCGGGCACAGCAGGAGAGGTCTGCTGCACCATGTGGGTCCCCTCCCTGGCTGGCAGCAGCGATCGAACTCGTGTTGCAGTGGCTGCGGTTTGCTTCATAGCGCATTGCTTAACCCACTGCGCCACCAGGCAGGCCCAGTTTTCTCATTTTTAAAGTGGGTGTGAAAACTCTTGGACTCAGAGGGATGTGGAAGGAGTAGGAGAGTGAGTTAGGTCTTTAAAAACTACAAGTAATAGTCTAATTTCTTCCCATTCTCAGTTCTTTTTACTTTGGTAGTGTTGGCTTTATTGGGGGACCCTATTTATTACCTTTAGTTTTTGTAAAAAGTGTTACATTTTATTATTTGGGGCTTCATATGTGAAAAATACTTGTGTACGTCTTTGAGTTCACTTTAAAATGTTGCTATAACACATTGTGCTTATTCGAGCAGTTAACTTGGCAAATTCCAAGCAGTACTACTTGTAGTACCTGTGCTGTTACCCCTGCCCCCTTTCTCGTTTCATCAGTGACTTGGGTAGATTGTTTTCTTAAACTTTGCCTCTAATTTTTATTAGTGATTTTTAATGTTTCAAAATCTTGCTATTACCTTCTCCCTAGACACGCATGATAATGAATTGGAAGTGACCTTGATTACTAGCCTTACCTTTTAACTTCCTTTTGCCAACTCACTTTTGTACCAGAAAAAGTAAAATAAGGACAGGACATCTGCAAATAAAAACTGCTGTGTTCTAGTGACTGCTAAGCTGGAAGCTCTCTGAAGACCGAGTCGGTCACGCTGTGTCAGCCCTGTGTGGTGTGTGGCACTCTGGCCCTGCTGTGCCAGTCTGTGGGTCAGAAAGGTCTTTCTTCAAATGTTGCTTGACCCAGGGACTTCTTGTTACACTGTTCTGGCTGGTTTTGATGGGTGTTTTGGTTGTTCCTGTATGCAGAGGGCATGCGTGGCAGTTAAGATTTCTCTTCCATAGTCACGGCGTGTTGCTTTAAAAGTTATCTATTGGTTGATAAAACAACTTAGCCAGATGCATACTGAAAGAATTATGTTGTAAAAAGATATATTTTAAATTTTATTTATTTTGTGTAGAACTGGGGTGTAGGATCAAGGTGTGGGGTGGGGGACGGAGAGGGTTGAGCAGAGACAGAGCGGGGAGCAGAACAGGCAGATGGACTGAAACACACGGCTGAGGGGAGCAGCGGGGAGACAGGAGAGGTCTGCTGCACCCTGTGGGTCCCTCCCTGGTGGGGGGTTGAAGCAGAAGCAGGCCATCATGGTGATCGCACTAAGACTTAACCCTTGGGCAGCAGGAGCCCCCCCCCCCCAAATATTTTTAAAACCCATTCAGGGCTCAGTAATTTATTTTACTTTTTGTTTTTTGCAGCACGTACCATATTGCTCAAGATTGCGCTCAGTCGTGTCCCTGAGTCTCGGGTCAGTAGGATATGATACTAATGAAAAAGTAAGTCTTTGGGAAGTCCTTTCCATGGCCCGCTAGGACGGTTTTACTTCCTGACTCCCCTCTGTGTTCGGTGGGCAGACCAACTTTTATCAATGCTGTGTGATTATTGCTCATAGATTTTATGGGTGCTCAGTCTTTGTGCCACTTTTTTTGTGGGCCACCACCTTAGTCTCTTTAACATTGTATCTATACTAAAAAGTGAATAAATTTACAATGTGTCTTCTTTGTTCTTATCAGAATCACCAATGTAACATTCCTTCTTAAAGGCTGGGCGTTAAGAAATTAAACTCTTGACTTTCTTTCATTTGATATTTATGTGATTTATTTTGATTGAATAAAGTTCATTGTATTGTAGATCTTAGGACCAGGGAATTCCAAATAAATAACATTCTGATAGAGAGTAGACTTCCTGCCTTGAACTGAAGGGACGGCGAGTGAGCAGTGAGCAGAGCTGAAGCCTGACTTAGTGACAGTGGACGGTTGCAGGGCGCGGAGAGCTGAGCGCCGGTCTAGACAGTCCCCTGCCCTAATTGGGGCTTGAAGGTGGGCCGCGAACATTTCCTCGCGGAGAGTTTTGGTTAAGATGGTCTGAGATGAATGTTGTGAAAGCAGTCCCACTGTCGGCTCTCTGCAAGCTGGAGGCCCAAGGGGCTGGTGGTGTGGCTCTGATCTGGGTGCAAAGGACTGAGAACCAGGAAGCTGGTGGTGGAGGTTGCAATCCAGGGGCGTACTCGTCCCGGCCCAGTCAGCAGGTGGATGAACCTCCCTGTCCTTGATTCAGGTGCTGGGGTTTGGCTGTGCCCACACTGGGTGTGCGGGGGTAGTGTACTTCACCACGTCTGCAGTCCACGTGGGAGTCTGATCTGGGAACCCTGTGACCCAACCAAGTTGGGCACAGAGTGAACCATTCCAAGGCTTGAGGAGAGACGATATGTCAGCTGCACATACTCAGTATTTTCTCTCGGACAGGTAGTCGCACTTCTAGGTGCGGAGCAGCTTGGCATGTGATCTGAGGGGGCGGGTAATGTGATGGCTGACACCTGCTGGGTTTCTGTGCATGCTAGGTGCCATTGCTAAACGCCCTAAAACAAGGGTGTTCATTCATGTTCTCACTGTGCTGGCAGGCGTTATCTCATTTGCGTAGCAGGAAATGAGGGCTGGGAAGGGCGATGTGCCCATGGAAGAGCACATGGCTGTGTTGGGGTTCTAGCAGGCAGTCTGACTCCAGCTGGCTCTTAATTATTATTCTGCCTCTTGGCTAGAAATTAGGTTGGAGTTCTTTCTTAAACTCTATGATGGTCTCATGATTTAGGATGTTTGTTATTAAGTTAATGTGTATCTTAATGTGTATCTTCAGTGTTTGTACTGCTTTTTATCAGAGGCTGTTTGATACTTAATACAAATTGACATTCAAGAAAGTGTGAGCATTTGGTTTCTTATATGCTCACTGTTTAACATGGGTTTAGTGTGAACATTTAGGTACAGAAAGACAGGGGACTTTACACTCTCAGGCCTGAGGTGAGATTGGATATTTTAAGGGTCCATCTGTTCCAAGCTGGAGGATTCAGGAGTCTATCAAATTAGGAAGCAACCAGATTTTTAGGCAGAGGCTCGTCTCATGTTGATGCAATAAGCCATGTGTGATATAAAGGTTAGACCACGGCTTTGAAGGCTTTTCCCAATGCTGAGATTCTATGACTCCCTGTTGAGTTAAAAATATTGCTTTCAGTTACATAACTTTAACTTTTCTTTTAGAAATAGAAGTAAACTTTTTTATAGTTCCATTTATAACAATTCACTGACCTAGAAATAATTGTATATGAAAATGTATTGTGTTTAAATTACTTTCAGTTATATACTTCTTTAAAAGGGTTAGCTTGTACAATCTGAAGAGTACGATGAGAACATTATTAAGTAGGTTCTCACTGGAATGCTATCAGTTTATAAACATCAAAATTGAGACTGATGGAGATTGATACTTAAGGTCTAGTAGGTCATTAGTATAGAATGTAGGTCCCCAGCCCCACAGAAAATGAAACTACTCTTTTATTATGCAGCCTCAGCTGCTTCAAAATTTGATGGCTATTCAGACTTAACCTTGTTTTCAAATAACATGACATGCTTGGCCTGGGAATATTTGGCTATAAGCATAATTGATATCTCTTCTGAGTTATTGAAACTATCATCTCATGCTGTGCCCCATCCCAATGGAGGACGTATGAATTGTACTTATGTCTGACTTTCCTTTGATAAACAGCTCGACGCTTAAAATTATCCTGAATTTAGAAAATAAATGATCAAGTGAATTGTTAAGCAATTTTGTCTTAAGTACTTTAGTATTCTGAAATATTATTTGAAGATTGTCTTTTGGCAAGAGAATTAATAATATCCCTTTAGCCCATTACTGTGAATTACTGAAGCTAGTCAGCTGATGCTTAAGCAGAATGATCAGGAGCCAGACCCTTCCATTGGTGAACATCTGTCCTTGCATTTGACGCCATTCTAGGAAATTACATTTGTGTTAGTATTATGTCCAGTGGTGACTGTGGAAAAACTTGCTATTTTCTGGTCCCAAATGAGAGTAACACTGTCTTTTTTTTTTTTCTCCTTAGACATTTGATAAGATTCTTGTTGCTAATAGAGGAGAGATTGCATGTAGGGTGAGTAGAATTTTAATCTTATTTCCCATTTACTCTGCGGATTTTATTATTATTAAATCCTTTTAACTATGAGTCACAGTTAATAGATAACATTAATGTGTTTTAAAATAGGTTATTAAAACTTGCAAGAAAATGGGCATCAAGACGGTCGCCATCCACAGCGATGTTGACGCGAGCTCTGTGAGTTTATTTTCGCTTTATTTGAATCAGTACCCGATGTTGGCTCAAGTAGGAAAAAAAAAAAAAGAAGTAGGTTTATTTTCCAGGGCCTGGAAGGACACACAGTTTAAAAGTCTCTGTTTGGGAGAGGGAGAGCACAGTGGACAGTGGTGCTTTGGTGCGGTGGGAGAGCGGCAGTGACCACACCTGAAAGGAGAAAGCCTGTGCTGTCAAAAATCAACAAAGATGTAAAATATCGGTGCTTCATTTAAAAAGTAGAAGGAAGAAATAAGGAAAAAAAGTCTCTGTTCACTGGTAGCAAGCACTGCGGGGGCATCACATGTCTCACTGTGTGTGGTAACTGCCCCTTGCCCCCCGTGCCCCCAAGTCTTTAAAAATCTAAAATAGAATACATAGTCGTTAGGCCCATTGCTCATCATCAGATTGAAGCAACGCGTGAGAAGGCTGGACTCGGATGAGTAAGAGGTTTACACAGCGCTGCTCATGAGGGCAGCCAGCCTGAGGGAACGCTGTCCTGACCTCGCCTTCCTGGACCTTTGCTGCGCTCAGCTGGGAGCCTGATTGGTGCGATGGGCTGATGCTGCAGACGGACAGAGGGTAGTATGCATAAAACAGCCGGTGCTTCATTGCTTTGCTAGGGACTTTTAGCACAGCAGGCCGTTTTTTTATCTTTTAGCAATGATGAACTATGAATAGGTATATAAAAAAAAATCTCATGGGAAAGGAATGTAAATTATTGGAATTTTATGGAATGAAATACAAGTAGTTGTGCGACTAGATTGTTGCTATTGCTGCTTTTCATAGTACATTTAATACAGGCCTCTTGGCAATTAATGTCTGATTTTATCATGTAGTTATCAAATACAAACTATTTTCAATCTTTGTGATTTTTTGTTGTTGTTAAAGATTTATTTATTTGTGCATACAAGAGCTGCGGTACAAGCCAGAGTCCAGGGAGGTGAGAGGATTCACCAGACAGAGTGGGGAGCAGAACAGGCAGACTGACTGAAACACACTGCAGTTTGCTTCATAGTGTGTTGCTTAACCCACTGCGCCACCAGAAGAGGTCCTCAATATATATATATATATATATATGTATATATATATATATACCTGCAGCGGGCGAGGCAGAAGAGGCCTGCTACGCCATGTGAGTCCCCTCCCTGGCTGGCAGCAGGGATCGAACTTGTGCCACAGTGGCTGTAGTTTGCCTCATAGTGTGTTGCTTAACCCACTGCGCCACCAGGGAGGCCCTCTTTGTGATTTTTATTTTAGCTTGTTCATTTTGCCTTATTGTAACTCTCTTCCATTAAAAAAATGGATGCAGTTACAGCCTACCTTAATTTCATGAAAATAAAGGTTAAGAGTTTATCTTACTGAATTTGACCAGTATATTGGCAAGATTTATCTCTTAAGAGCAATTAATTCAAGCAGTTAAACTTCTTTTACATATATGCTACTTGATTATTTTGGTTATAGGTTTCTAACTTCTTTACTAATAATTAGTTTTAACTGTGATTATTTCAGTAATGGTTTATATTCCTCAAAAGATATTCACAAGGGGGCCTCTCCCTGTGATATTCACACAGTGGCAGCGGGTTAAGCAACACACTATGAAGCAAACCACAGCCACTGCAGCATGAGTTCGATCCCTGCTGCTGGCCAGGGAGGGGCCCTCTCCTGCCTGGCCTGCTGCTCCTCTCAGCAGTGTGTTTCGGTCAGTCTGTCTGTTCTGCTTCCCGCTCTGTCTCTGGTGGATCCTCATTGCCCACACCTCTGGACTGTACCCCAGCTCTTGTATGCATAAATAAATCTTAAAAAAAAAAAAGAGGGCCTCCCTGGTGGTGCAGTGGGTTAAGCAACGCACTATGAAGCAAACCGCAGCCACTGCAACACGAGTTCGATCCCTGCCCCTGGCCAGGGAGGGGACCCACATGGCGGGGCAGACCTCTCCTGCTGTGCCCACTGCTCCCCTCAGCAGTGTACTTCCGTTGATCTGCCTGTTCTGCTCCCTGCTCTCTGTGGTGAACCCTCTCACCCCCACCCCACACCTCTGGCCTGTACCCCAGTGCTTGTGTGCATAAATAAATAAATCTTTAAAAAAAAAAAGATATTCACAAACTAGTGGGAAAATTGTTACCTTGACCTATCTCTTGGTTGGTAAACTATGGCATTTATCAACAGTAGACTTCTTTAGAGAAAAGTTTTGTTCAAGTCACCATCGAGCAGGTAATCAGTACAAAGTTCACACTTACCTTGTGTTGATTCTTGGTGTATTTAATGAGACTTTCCATGGTTCAGGTAAAAAAAAAGTTTGGGATTGCAGATAATCACTGCTTCTGTAAATTCTAAGAGTGACCTTTCACTTTATTTTTTTCTATATCAAAATAGTTTTTTTTAAAGATTAATTTATGCATCCAAGTGCTGGGTGCAGGCCAGAGGTGCAGGGGGTGAGGGGATTCACCAAGACAGAGTGGGGAGCAGAACATGGGGATCCACTGAAATCCACTGCTGAGGGGAGCAGCGGGGAGATAGGAGAGGTCTGCTGCGCCATGTGGGTCAGTTCCCTGGCCTCCCTGGCCGGGGATCAAACTCATGCAGAGGTGACTGGGAATAGGTTGATAGTGCTGAGACTTTAACCCCTGCGCCACCAGGGAGGCCCCTTCATTCATGTGTTTTCTCAAATATTTGTTGAACCAACATGGGAAATTGGAAGAATAGTCCAATGAATGACCTTTATACCCTTCGCCTGCGTTTGACAATTGTTGACAGTTTGACAGATTTGCTTTATCTCTGTCCATATATATGTGTATGAACAATCGTATCCGTATGTGTGTATGTGTTTTCTGCTAAGGAGTTTAGAAGTAAGTTACAGACATTGATGTTTCATTCCTAGACACTTAATCTTCATTTCCTAGGAATAAGGACATTCTCTGGAAAGTCCTTTACCACACCTAAGAAAATTACCAATCATCCTATAATACAAAGTCATGTGTGACCCACGTGAAAAGTTTCCCAGTTGTCTTCCAAATGCCTTTCAGAATATTTTTGTTTGGTCCACAGTTCAGTTAAGGTTAAAAATTGCATTTGGTTATTATGTCTTCGTAGTCTCATTCTAGAAACAGTCCTCTTTTTCTTTTTTTTTGGTTTGATTTTCATGATGTGAACGCTTTGAGGAATCCCAGCCAGTTGATTTACAGATATCCGAGATTTGTCTGATTTTATAGATATATTCCCAGTTAGATATTTGTTGACAAGAATACTTCATAAGTGATGTTACTTCTTACTGTACCACATCAGGAGGTTCATAATGGGTTGTTTTATTGTTCATGCCAAGTTTGATCACCTGGCTGAGGTGACTTTTGCTAGATCTCTCCATTGTAATGGTGCATTTCTGCCCTTTTTAAAAAAGGGGTGAATCTGAATCCATTTGTTTATTTCATCCCCCAACAACCTCTCATCTAACATATTGCATCCACTGATGAAAATTGCCTGACTCATTAATTACACTGTCGTCTGTGCCTGTCCGTCTCGGCTCTGTTTGCTCTCTGCCTCTCTTTCATAATCTCTTCTTTCTTATATATTTGCATCATTCCTTCATGTGGTTTGAGCAGCCTTAAAAATTCTGTCATATCATCGTACTTCAAGTTTCCAGGCATTTATTTCTGTCACGTCCTCACAATGGGTGGGTTTACTTGTGTGTATTTGGTATTTTTGTTGTTGAACTGGGTTCAGAGTTGCATGTATGATCCACCCTCTTGGGTGGGTGCTGTGTTTGTTTCTACACCCTCAGGGTGTCACTGATGTGGAACTATTTTTATATTAATTTCTTGGCATGAAGATTGCTGAGTTATGAGAATAGCAGTGAAAACAAAAGGAAAGCTCTTTTCCTCTGTCCTCTCTTCACCCCCGCACTTCACCCCCTTGTTGAATAGGTCCCTGTTTCTCATTTCCAGGGGGAACTTTTTCCTTCACTTTGAACCACAGCAGATAATAGGTATTTGTATTCTCCCTACTTTGTAGATTGGCTCCTCCCCACCCTCTTTTCACCCAGGATGTAATCTTTGAGCAACCTGGTTTATTTAAATAGGGCGGTTTCCTCCTAATCTCTGATTTACGCGTGACTTCTTTCTTTGTGCTTTGAAACTGAGTCCTGCAGGTTGAGATCCCCACTTCCACACGCCACGATTAGTTGTGGTATCAGGTCGAGTGGATGCTGTCTGGTGTTTGGCTTCCTCTTTGTTTTCGATCCCTGGGGGTTACTCGCAGTTTCTTGTAAATCAAGCTATTCATTTACAGGATTTTTGTTTTATTTATTCTAGGCTTTTAGGTGCTTCTAGGAAGGGTTTGCAGGTTATCTAGTTGGATTATTGGTTATTGTTCGATTGTCTTGAAATAATACGGCATCCTATTCTTTGTTGAGGAAGTCTCTTGCTTTCTTTGAGAAGTAAAGACTGATCTAGAGCAGTTTCAAAGTCAGACTTTACCCAGGAGAACAGTTCATATACACTGATGGAGATGAGTGCAGCTGCATCCAGGCGAGGAGGCCAGAGTCAACGGGCTGTGTAATGTACTCCAATGGGAGGTGGGTGAGGCAGGAGAAAGCAAAATGGAGTCAAGCTTCTTATCAAGTCATGAATTGTCTTGTGTGTCATTCTTCAGGCCCTTATTACCTCTCTAAAGATTTACAGAGAATGGTTTATGATGGGAAGGTAGTCCTAGTGGAAGATTGTGTCCTGCTGGGATTTTGATAGGGATTGTGTTGTATCTGTAGGTCAATTTGGGAAGTATTATTAGCTCAACATTTTAAAGTCCTATCCAAGAACATGTGTATAACACTTGAAGTTTCCATTTATTTAGGTCACTTTAATTTCTTTCAACAATGTTTTGTAGTTTTCTGACTACAAGTTTTATAACTTTTTTTCTTCCCTAGGTATTTTTTTTATTATCTTTGGTGCTATTAGGTGTGTCATTTCAATTTTAATTATTTGCAAGTGTATAGACATGCAGTTGATTTTGTGTAGGGAGTGTGTTCTGCAATTTTGCTGAACTTGTTTATTAGTGCTGATAGTTGTTTTAAAGTAAGGTCCTTTGGTCCATCCCTGGTGGCGCAGTGGGTTAAGCAACGCACTACGAAGCAAACCGCAGCCACTGCAGCATGAGTTCGATCCCTGCTGCCTGCCAGGGAGGGGACCCACATGGCGCAGCAGACCTCTCCTGTCTCGCCCTGCTGCCCTCAGCAGTGCATTTCGGTCGATCTGCCTATGCTTTTCCCCACTCTGGTGGATTCTCTCACCCCCCACACCTCTGGCCTGTACCCCAGTGCTTGCATGCATAAATAAACAAATCTTTAAAAAAAAATAAAGGTCCTTTGAATTCTTTTTAGAAGATCATGTTAATGTGCAAATAGTTTTAGTTTTATTTCTTTTTCATTTCATTGTTATTTCACATTTTAGCCTAATTTACCTGGATTTAACTTCCAGGAAAATACTGAATAGAAGTAATGAGAGCAGGCATCCTTGTTTTGTTCATCTTAGAGGGGAAGCATTCGATATTCCCCAGTGAACTTTGACATTTTCATAAATTGACATGGGCAGAGTGAGGAAGTACCCTGATTTTCCTACTTTGTTTAGTGTTTTTATCATGAGTAGGTATTGGAGATTTTCAAATGCTTTTTTGGGTCTATTTGAGATGATGATGTTGTTTGGTCCTTTATTGATTCAATATATAATTTTTTTTAAAGATTTATTTATACATACAAGAGCTGGGGTACAGGCCAGAGTTGCCGGAGGGGAGAGGATTCACCAGAGTAGGGAGCAGAACAGGCAGACTGACTGAAACACACTGCACTTTGCTTCATAGTGAGTTGTTGCTTAACTCACTGCGCCACCAGGGAGGCCCTCAATATATAAATTTTTGGATGTTAAACCAGTCGTGCATTCCAGGCATAACTCACACTTGATCATGGTGTACAGTATATGCTGCTGGATCCAGTTTGCTAGTATTTTACTGAGACTTTTAAATCTACATTTATGAGGGTTTCTTGGTGGCGCAGTGGGTTAAGTAACAACTCACTATGAAGCAAAGTGCAGTGTGTTTCAGTCAGTCTGCCTGCTCTGTTCCCAGCTCTGTGTCTGGTGAATCCTCTCATCTCCTTGGACTCTGGCTTGTACCCCAGCTCTTGTATACATAAATAAATAAAATCTTAAAAAAAAAAAGTTTAAAAAAATCTACATTTATGAGAGATACTGGTTTATTGTTTTCTTTTCATGATGTCTTTGTTATTGATATGAGTGATGTTAGCTTCATAAGCTGAGAAGTGTTTTATTATAATCTATTATTTTGGAACAGTTTGTGAAGAACTGATATTATCCCTTAAATATTCAGAAGAATTTACTAATGAAGATTTAGGTTTGGACTTTTCTTAGTGGGTAGTTTTTGATTACTAATTTAATTTCTTTACATGTTTTAGGTTTATTCAGATTTTTTAGTTTTTCTTGAGTCACTGTCCATAGTTTATATCTTTTTAGGAATTTAATCTAAGTTATATACTTTACTGGCATATGATTATTACTTGTTTATTTTCCCCTATAAAATCAGCAATACTGTCTCTTAATTCCTGATTTTAAGCATTCTTGCCTTTTTTTCTTGGTCAATTTAGCTAAATGTTTTCAGTTTTATCAAAGAGCCAACTTTGGGTCTTATTGTTCTCTCTTTTTAAAATTCGACTTAACATTTGATTTATAACATTATAAACACCTTATAGCACCTTATAAATCCACATCTATATATACTATTTTGTGTTTTCTACCAGGCTTCTGACTAATTATTTTTCTTTTCAAAATTATTTTTCATTTATATCTACTCTAGTATCTGTTATTTCCTTCATTTTCTTGTTCTGATTTTTGTTTCTCTTTTAGAAAGTTGTTTCTTAAAGGGGCCCCCTTCCTCCCCACCCCTGACCCCCACCCCCCTGTGGTGCAAGGGGTTAAAATTTGCAGCTCTGGCCAGGGAGGTGACACATATGGCACAGCAGACCTCTCCTGCCTCCCCCGCTGCTCCCCTCAGCAGTGTATTTCAGTCACTCTACCTGTTCTGCTCCCCAGTCTATCTCTGATGAATCTTCTCACTCCCTGAACCACTGGCCTGTACTCTAGTTCTTGTATGCATAAACAAATAAGTCTTTTAAAAAAAAATTTATAAATGGAACCTCTAAAGGCTAATAAAAAAATCGAAATAAAAGAATAGTTTAAGGTAGAAGATTAGGTTGTTGATTTGAGGTCTTTTTTCAGTGTTTAGCTATACATTTTTCTCAAGTATTTTAGCTGCATCCCATAAGTTTTGGCATGTTATAACTTTATTTTCATTTCTCAAAGCATTTTCTTATTTCCTCTTTGATCATTTATTATTTAGGAGTTTTATTTAATTTCACAAATTTGCATTTACCAGGTTTCTTTTTTTTTTTTTTTAAAGATTTATTTATTTATGCATACAAGCACTGGGGCACAGGTCAGAAGTGTGGGGGGTGAGAGGATTCACCACAGAGAGCGGGGAGCAGAACAGGCAGATCAACGGAAGTACACTGCTGAGGGGAGCAGCGGGCA
>JAGFMF010011662.1:3573576-3601990 GCA_019455555.1 Galemys pyrenaicus
GGCACAGCAGGAGAGGTCTGCTGCACCATGTGGGTCCCCCTCCTGGCCGGCGGCAGGGATCGAACTCATGCTGCAGTGGCTGCGGTTTGCTTCATAGTGCGTTGCTTAACCCACTGCGCCACCAGGGAGGCCCGCATTTACCAGGTTTCTTTCTTTTCTATTAACATTTTACATCATTCATTGTTCATTTTCATACAGTATTTGCTTTCTTTTCTCAGGTGTAGTCCCCATAGAATTTCCACCACCAGTTCACCCGTGCACCATAGTCCCTCTCTTGTGCTTGCCCCTCCCTCATTTTGATTCCTTTCCCTCTCCTTCTTCTGCAGAATGTCTCTGATTTGTAATAGACTGTTTATTTTTGTTTAGTTATGTTTTTATTGTTTTTTTTTTTTTTTTACCAAATGCCTTATTTAGTTCTCACATTCCTCCTATAAGTGAAACCATCTGCTATTTTTCTTTTTCCTTCTGACTTATTTAAGAGTATAATCCCTTCTAGATCCATCCATGTTGCTGCGAATGGCCTTAGTTAATATTTTTTGATTGCTGAGTAATATGCCTTTTGTATACGTACCACATCTTGATCAAGTCATTTATTTTTGGGCATTTGGGTTGTTACCAAGTCTTACCTATTATAAATAGTACTGCAATAAACATAGGGGTACAAGTAGTCTTTGGAATTAGTGTTTTTGTGTCCTTTGGGTATATCCCTAGTAGTGGAATTGCTGTGTCATATTCAGTCCATTTTCAGTAGTCTGAGGAACCTCCACACAGCTTTCCATAGAAGTTGGACCAGGGGCCCACCCTGGTGGCGCAGTGGGTTAAGGAACGCACTATGAAGTTAACTGCAGCCACTGCAGCATGAGTTCGATCCCTGCCGCTGGCCAGGGAGGGGATCCACATGGCGCAGCAGACCTCTCCTGCTGTGCCCGCTGCTGCCCTCAGCAGTGTGTTTCAGTCAGTCTGCCTGTTCTGCATCCTGCTCTGTCTGGTGGATTCTCTCACCAGCACCCCCACACCTCTGGCCTGTATCCCAGCGCTTGTATGCATAAATAAATAAGTCTTTAAAAAAAAAGAAGTTGGACCAGTTTGCCTTCTTACCAGCAGTGTAGGAGGGTTCCTTTTTTACCACATCCTTACCAACATTTGTTGTTGCTAGTTTTTTTTTTTTTTTTTTTAATATGTGCCATTCTTAGTGGTATAAGTGATATCTCATTGTGGTTTTGATTTGCATTTCCTGGTTATGAGGGATGTTGAAAATTTTTTCATATGCTTATTGGCCATTTGCATTTCTTTTCTGGAGAAGTCTCTTCAGTTCTTCTACCCATTTTCTGACTAGATTGTTTTCTTTGTTTTTGTTGAGTCATTTGAGTTCTTTGTAAATCTTTGTGATCAGTCCCTTATCAGTTGTATGGAGTGCAAAAATTTTCTGCCGATCAGTAGGGTGTCATTGTTTTGGTTAATATCTCTCACTGGCTGTAGGAAAGCTTTTTAGTTTGATG
Source organism: Galemys pyrenaicus (assembly GCA_019455555.1). NCBI lineage: Eukaryota > Metazoa > Chordata > Mammalia > Eulipotyphla > Talpidae > Galemys > Galemys pyrenaicus. The sequence goes on from JAGFMF010011662.1 coordinate 3,575,076, forward strand.
CAATCCCAGCTGTTTATCATTTCCTTCACTTTCTCTGCTTTGGGGATGGGTTTTTAAAGATATTACTGAGATGTATGTCTTGTAGTGTTTTACCTATGTTTTCTTCTATATGTTTTATGATTTCAAGTCTTATGTTCAGATCTTTTATCCATTTTGAGTTATTTTTGTGCATGATGTGATTACCAGCTTTCTTTCTATTAATGACTTCTCATGTCCTTATGCTATGGTTGGAGAATGTTTTCTATTATTTCTATCCTTTTAAATGTCTTGATGACTTGTTTTCTCCCCTAGCATATTATCTATCCTGGACAATTTTCTATGTGAACTTAAGAGTGAGTATTCTGCTGTTGTTGGAGGGAGTGTTTTATTGCTTGGTTCATAATGATTGATAGTCAAGTCTATGTCCATGTTGATCTGCTGGTTCTTCTATCAAAAGTCAGTTTAACATGTTTATCAGTCTTTTCACAACATTAAGTATTTGTTTTGCTCAATTTATAAAGTTGGTGACAGGTAATTACGTATACATCTATAACTTGTGAAAGAACTTGAATAGGTAAGAAGTCACTGACTAATAAAGTATGACCTACACATAGTAAGATGGACACAATCTTCCCACAATAAAGCGATTATACCTCATAGGAACCATTCTCATGCAAGTCAGGGTGAAACTGATACATTACTATGCAGTTAGGTATGAGTAGTAAAATGATAGACAGGAAAGCAGAATTAAGTTTGTATTGAATTTCTATTTACATATAGTTAACGGAATAACTCTTTATTAACAGTTAAAAAAACCTGTTATAGTTGGTATAAAAGTTATAAAGGAATCTGTAGCTTCCCAATATATGTGAATATAATAGAAAACACAATTTATAAAAATAACTTCATAGAAGCAAGGAGAAGATAAAATACTTTCTGATATGAATTAAAAATGAAATTTGTAAGGCTTATCTGGGTTCTTATTTTTGTGTAGGAATATTGAATATTGTGGAATGCTAGCTATTTCTAAAATTAACCTACATTTTTTTCTATTGAATCCTGAAATAGTGTAAATTTGGGGGTGGGGATTCACAGAGGAGTAATCATGCAGTGGTAGTCTAGAAAATTCTGAAGAAAATTGAAGAGGAGACGATCTTAAAAGATTATAATGTCTTCTAAAGTGGAAATAGTTAGAAATATTTCACACAATTTTGGAGCAAGTCTGTGAAGTAAACTATTAGATTTTAGGCAGAGGGCTGAATCCCCATGTATTCCCCACCAGTGCACCATCACCTCAGTCCCCCGTGCTCCTGTCTGCCCTCAACCCTCCCCCTCTTCCCTCCTCACCAAGTGTCCCCAATTTGTCCTTGTCTTTTTCATTTTTGGTTTTTGTGTCTTTATTGTTATTATTTTTCTTATTCCTTTCCTTGATTGATTAGGACTTTTTAGATGGGAAATTGGGTCCTGTTTTTTTTAATTTGGTGAATAATGAAAGAACTTCTGATTATTGTTCTTGTACTCCTCTAAAGTTAACTTTTAGATAACTGTTATTTTTATGCTTTCGTTTTCAAGTAAAAAGACTTAAGAGTGCCTTTCACAGGAAATAGCAAAATAATGATATACTTGGCTTTTTAGTGGGATTAAATGTTTGGGTACTTCAATCTTTGCCTAGGCTTCAGCTTTCACCTATAGGTCCTGTCTAGACCACGAAGCTGAATTTACCCATCTCTGGTTGTTGTGTCTGTGTTCCATTGCATTGGATTTAAATAAGAGGTACCTGTTATTTACCTCCTGAAAACCAAAACCTAAAATTGGGGAAGTAGTCATTGTGTCTCACATCTTGACCAGGCAGCCTGCTGGTTGAAGTATGATTCCTGGCGAGTATTGTAGTCTTATCCTTAGGGTTCAGTAATGCGATTGAGAGGGCCTTCCTGTGAGCAATCCGGGGTGATTGACAGTAAGGTGAGGGAATCATCACTTCGCATGCCTACCCTTGGTAATATTTCCCTGCTGTCTGGGGAGGTACCCAGGACAAATAGGACTTCGTGATGTCTGTGTAATTAGTGGATGTTGGTTCCAGCTGAACAAACTGGAGGGTAATGACCAGGTAAATGGAGATGGAATACATTAATGTAGGCTAAGGTATAAAGACCTTAGGGAAAAGCTTATCAAAATGTTATGGGGTTGCTCAAATATCTTTATTTTACATCTCGTATATATGTTTATCTTTGTATATACTTATCATTTGATATCTTTGTTAGCATATTCTCAGTTTTCTCCTAGATATAAATACTCAGAGATGAAAGCAGTTTATAGGTAAAAGCCTCATTTATGTGATTACCTTTAGGATAGTTTTCAGTCTTTTTCTATTTGGAAAAGAGTTAAAGATCTTAAATATTAACAAAATCTGTCAGTGAATTTATTTGCAGCTAATATAACCACTGATGCTCAGATAGGTTGACATGAGAAAGTTAGGTTTGTAGAACTTTTTGGGGGTGATAATTGAAAAATCAGGTGACTTATTGTTTATTTGTGTATAGTTGAGATGGTATATTTAAGTAACATTTTCTTAAATTGCCTGCATCAGCCTAGAATGTTTTATGATCATGACATGACTATTATGGTCCTTGTTTCCCAGTTACTCTTAATTAGGTCAGGACCATGTTTAGTATTGGAATTATGACTTGTGATTCCATAGGATTCATAATTCATTCTTGCAAAAAATACTTGTAGTTGTCACTGTTCCACATGAAGTTTCCTTACTGGCAACATTAAGCCCGAGACAATGTCTCAGATAGTTGCTGAAATCCGACATTTAACGGGAAGAAAGGAACTGGTTTCATTAATGTGACTTTGAGTCTTGGAGTTCTGGTAATTAGGTAATTAAAGTGTTTTTTAATGGTATGCTGGCTTTAACTTGTTATTGCTCACTCTTCCCATAAAACTTAGCTTTCAGTAACCATTGTGGATTAAGCATACAACTTATCTACCTATGCCAGTTGAACACACTGTACTTTACAGTGGAGAACTAATGGGGAAAACATTTAACAGGTTTAGACTTTTCTTTTTCTTCCCTTTTTTGCCTTTATTGTCTTTGGCAAAACATATTTGCAGAAACATTATACTATCAATTTAAAATGTCTTGATTATCTTTGGCTTGGCTAAATTACGTTCTCTGTATTTTTGGATAAAATGGAATAGGATAGGATTCCTGGTAGGAATTTGTTCACATTAATATGGCTCATCAGGGACATTATATTTAATTGGAGATCCTGCAGAATAGTAGCAGGAGGCTGAAGAGAATTATTTAGCATTAGCGATGGCTCGTCTGGGAGTTGTGCACTAATCAAGGAGCTTGAGTGTTAGCAGTGGGGATGATGGGAATTATGACGATTATGACATGTAAGCATGTCTGCGCGAACTGGACAGGCAATGAGTTAATCAAGAAGTATATTAAATGGCTCCCATGCTGATTCATTATTATCCACCATAGTGCCTGTCAGGTTGTGTATTTAAAAAATACAATTATTGCTGAATTCAGTATGTATAAATTCAGCCACCATTTTTTTTTGCTGTTCAATAAAATAACCTCAGATTACCTAATACATATGAAAATGGATAAATGTCAACCTGCTGACTGTGTGATTAGTGTATTAAGGCACAGTATTTCATTTTTTAAACACTTGAGAGTGAACCTTTAATTTCAGATTCACTTAAAAATTTGCTTGCTTTGCCCTCTTATATATTCATTGTAAATACTTTGGCTTATTTATTTTTATTACATCAGGGAATTGGGTTTGGAACCAATACTTTTATCTTTATTTTTCAAGAGGAAAAAATAATTCCAATATTTCAGAAAGACATTAATATTTCACACATGCAACTGTAGACAAATCAAAGCAGTAATCATTTCCACCATCAAAATGCTCCAGAATCGGGGGGTGGGTGTGGTGGTGGCGGAAATCATCTCTGCTCTAGTGGGTGGTCTCTTTGTGCCAGGTAGACCCATTCTGTGCCCAGCATGGTTAGAGCCATCTGTCATGGAACTATCAGTTAGAAGGGCTAGAAATGTACATATTTTGGGGAGATGGAACTAATAAATTGAATTCCTTTTAAAAAATAAATTGAAATGCAGCATAAATCCTTGAGCAAACTGGATTATAGCTATAGGCAAATTTATAGAGTTCCTCTACAGATGAACACACAGAGGTGGTTTTTTTATTATTATTGTAAGCAGAACCAAATTTAATAAAGCTCTCTACCAAACTGTGACCTTCATTTATTAACTTAATTAAAGCAATACTGTGGGTCCTACTCAAAGTGTTAACCTGTGGGTGGTGGTCACTGAAGTCCATTATCTATGAAGTCAGTGTCGGTGCTCAGCTGTATCAGAAATAAAACTTTGCAACCAAGACCCTCCCTTGGGTGCTGTGAGCCCAGCAGGTTCAATTGTCAAACCTGCCAAAGCTGCTTAAAAGACTGGTAGTTTGAGCCCCCTGGAGCTAAAGGTAAACCAGTCATTGCAGCCCGGGAGGACTGACTTTATTTAGCGGCAAAGCAAAAATTGCATTTGGACAGGAAAAAAGGATTGCTATCAGTCTCTTCGCATATGAATTTTATTCAGATGTGTTTGTGCAGTGTGCTACTTCGCTTTGCTTTAACAGAACGTTCCAGCTGCTTTTGATCTATGCAAAATGAAAACTTTCCTATATAAATGGAGACGAGTGTCTCAAGACTGTCTCGGATTTTGGTTAGGAATAAGAACTTTGTCCCTTAATAAAAATTTTAATCAAGAGGCTCCAGTAAAATATTGAGAGTTATAGCTTCACTTTAAAGTTTCTGGTGAATGGAAGCATAGTTCGAAGGGGAGTATGTTGTGCTGAAGTGTAGTTAGTGCCTGGTATAATGACAAAGAACCTGACCATGGAATTATTATTTGTCTTTAAGCATCCGTTTATGGAGATTATGAAGCTCTGTGGTCTCACTGGAAAAGCATACTTTAATTGAGATTTGGAAACCGCTTACCATTATAGTTATTCTTGACATCGCAGTATGTATGTACGAAGTCATGACTTACTGTCTGTTGTGGCCTTACTCAGGCTTTTTAGCGGTGGGACAGGTTTGGTGATACGGTCGTAGGTTATTCTAAGTAATAACAACAACTTGCTGAATACCTATAGTATATTAGAAGTCATAGGGGCCTCCCTGGTGGCGCAAGGGGTTAAGTCCCAGCGCTATGAAGCAACCGCAGCATTCGATCCCTGGCCAGGTAGGGAACCCACATGGCGCAGCAGACCTCTCCTGCCTTGCCCGCTGCTCCCCTCAGCAGTGTGTTTCAATTCATCTGCCTGTTCTGCTCCCCACTCTGTCTCTGCTGAATTCTCTCACCCCACTGTCGACAGTTGCTGAGCTCAGCGAGCTGTGGGCCAGAGGTGAGAGGAAGGCCGTGTCCGGGCTGCTGTTCCACTGCCTGTGGCTCCCCACGTTTGGTGTAGGGAACAACCCCTTCTTCTCCCAAAGAAAGTGAAGCTCTTACTTTGAAGTCTGCTGTGTGTCTGGGGTGGGGTGGGGGGCCTGGCCTGCCAGGCCAGCGTAGGCCCTGAGACGAGCATGGTGGCCACAGTGACCTCATTCCTGCTCTCATGGTGCTGGGGCTCAGTGGCACGGCCGTGAGGCTTGGTGCCTGACGCGTCCGTTCCAGGATGACTTGTAAGGCACCCAGTAGTCAGAGCTGCCTGATTACTTCCCAGCACCCTAACTAGTCCAAGGGCTGCATCTGTCTGTGGGCACTGCGCGGCCTGTCGCAGCTCCTGCGTGCAGGGCCGGGCTGCATGTCCAGTCCGCCAGTGAGTGCGCTGGCCGCGCCTAGGGCAGCTGCTTGTGCTGCGCGCTGCCTCTGCTTCTCCGTGGGCAAGATAGCAACTGTAGTTGGAGCAGCAGAGGGGTGAGTCAAGCAGGGTTTTTTTTTTTTAACATAGGACAACTGGGTGTAGGCGGTGAGAGGGTTCACCAGAGACTGAGTGGGGAGTGGAACAGGAGGATTGACTGAAATGCACTACTGAGGGGAGCAGCAGGCAGACAGGAGAGGTCAGCTGTGCTGTGTGGGTCAGCTCTCTGGCTGGGATAGAACTCAGGCCACAGTGGTCATAGCTCCAGACTTACCAGGGAAGCCCTCAAGCAGGTATCTTCAGGAAGATATAAGACTGTCTAAAGAAAGAAGATGGCAATAATGAATTGATAGCTGATGCCTTCATCTGATTTGGAGCAATTAAGGAAGAGAGGCTCCAGCTCAAATACCTCAGATATACCCCTGTTACTGTCAGTTATGCTATTACTCACTGTGTTTTCTGTAAAACATTGTCTAGGTGCTGGGCGTGAGACATGGTTTCCCCAATGGAGAATTTGTATCTTGGGACATAGGATTGGACCTTGTCTTTCTGTGTAGGAGACTTTTAAGTCCAGAGAAACTGCTTGTAAATAGTACTTTTAAATATTTTATAAACAATCAAGTGTCTAGCCTTCCAAGTCTTCCCATGAATTAATCATACATTGGTTTAGTTTTCGAGTCTATAATGTATTCCCCAAATGTATATTAGGTATTTTAGTAGGAGGAAATTTAAAATTAAATATAGCAAAGTATCTTAAGTGAACTATTCCAATTAAATCTGATAGGTCCCTAAGCTACACTGATGACATTCAGCTGGGATGCTCTACATAGGGTAGCGCAATTTCAAAACTAAACAAACCTATTTGTGAAGAGCTTCTTATAATTTTTCCTCTCAATAAGAAGTGCTTCCACATACCACACTGCAAACTTGAGAGATAGGTACAGAGGTTTCCTATGGCCCTGGAAACCTCTATACATGCGCAGCCTCCCCTGCTACCAGTATCCACTATCAGAGTGGTGTGTTTAGTGCAGGTAGTGAACCTACACGGACACATCGCAACTACCGAAAGACCGAAGTTTATGTTCAGGTTCATGGTGTTGGCCATTCTGTTGTTTCCAGGAAATGTGTGATGACACATGTCCAGCATCATAGTGTCATACAGAGTATTTTCACTCCCCTAACAATCCTTTGTGCTCTGCCTGTTCAGCTCCCTCCCCCACCCCCCAAACACTGCTCTTTTTATTGTTTCTGTAGTTTTGCCTTTTCTGGGATGTGACATTGTTGGAATCACACAGTATGTGGTCTCCTTAGCGTGGTTTCTTTTACCTAGTAACTTGTACTTAAGGTTCCTCCGTGTATTTTCATGCTTAAACTGGGGTGTAGGCCAGAATGTGGGGAGTGAAAGGATTCAGCAGAGACAGAGTGGGGAGCAGAACAGGCAGATCCACTCAAGCACACTGCTGAGGGGAGCAGCGGGCAGCAGCAGGCCAGCAGTTGAGACTGGAGAGGTCTGCTGCGCCCTGTGGGTCAGCTCCCTCCCCGGCTGGGGTTCGAAGTCATGCCACAGTGGCTGGCCATAGCTTGATAGTGTAGTGCTGTGTCTGACCCTTGCCCCACCAGGGAGGCCCAGAATGTGGTTAGTTTTACAAGACACTACCAGTCTTTCTTCTAAAGTGGCTGTACCATTGAATGAATGAGAGTAACAATGAATGAGAGTTCCTGTTGCTCCACAAATCTTGCCAGCATTTGGTGGTATTAAGTATTCTGTGTTTTGTCCTTTCTAATACATGGTAGTGGCATTTCATTGTGTAGTCTGTATTTCATTGACTATGCTTTTGGCATTGTATCTATCTAAAACAGTCATTGCTATACCCAAGGTCATCTAGGTTTTTGCTTGTTACCTAGGAGTCTTACATTTTTAAATTTAATTTATTTATTTATGCATACAAGCACTGGGATACAGGCCAGAGGTGTGGGGGATGTGAGAGGATTCACCACAGAGAGCGGGTCGCAGAACAGAGAGATCAACTGAAGTACACTGCTGAGGGGAGCAGCGGGCAAGGCAGGAGAGGTCTGCCGTGCCATGTGGGTCCCCTCCCTGGCCAGTAGCAGGGATCAAACTCGTGCTGCAGTGGCTGCGGTTTGCTTCATACTGCGTTCCTTAACCCACTGTGCCACCAGGGAGGCCCCTTACATTTTTTTAATTTGAAATTTAGGTCTGTATTACATGTTGAGCTTGTTTTTGTAGTGGGTGTAAGATCTGTGTCTAGATTCGTTTTTCTAGTGTGTGGATGCCTAACTGTTCAGGCATCACTCATTAAAAAGGCTTTCTTTGCTCTGTGTTACATTGTCTTTGCACCTTTGTCAAAGATCAGTTGATTGTGTTTATGGGGTTTAGTTCTGGTGTCTCACTTCTGTTCCATTGATGATGTATTTGTCTCTTCTTGTACCAGTACCAGATTGTCAACATACAGTACTTGATGTTTAGTGGTGTCAGTCCTTTAGCTTTGTTCTTCTCCTTCAGTATTATATTGGTTATTGTGGGCTTTCTGTCTCTCTAATAAATGTTAGAATAAGTTTATTTTAGAATAACTTGTTTAGACAAAATTACTTGCTGGGATTTTGATTGTGTCAAATTTATAGGTCAACTAGGGAAGAGCTGACATCTTGACAGTGTTGAGTCATCCATGAACATGGAATATCCATTTATTAGCTCTTCACATCAGAGTTTTATAGTTTTCCTATATAGATCCTATGTGATCTGTGGTGATATTCCCTCTTGCATTTCTGATAATAGTAGTTTGTATTCCCTCTCTTTTTAATGGCTTGAGGCATATCAATTTTATTGATCTTTTCAAGGAATCAGCTTTTGATCTCACAGACTTTCTCTATTGATTTCCTATTTTCAATGTAATTGATTTCTAATTCATGCTACCTCTTATGCTTACTTTTATTTTGTTCTTTTTCTAGTTCTTTGGGTAGAAACTTAGATTATTGATGTAGATCTTCAATTTCCTAATATATGCATCTGGTGTTTAAACTTCTAAGCACTGTTTTCACTCTATCCCACAAATTTTCAGTTTTAGTTCAAACTATTTTGAAATGTCTCTTGTGAGTTTTACTTTGACCCCAGTGCTATTTAGAAGTGTTACTTAATTGCCATGTATTTGGGGATTTTCCAGTTATTTTTCTCTTACTGATTTTTAGTTTAATGTCATTGTGCACTGAGAGCAGACAATTACATGAATTCTATTCCTTTAAATTTGTTAAGGTATATTTTTTGACCCAGTGTAATCTCTCTTGGTGAATGTTTCATGTTAAGTTTGGTAAAAATGGGGGCCTCCATGGTGGCACAGTGGATTAAGCAGCGCACTATGAAGCAAACCGCAGCCACTGCAGCACAAGTTCGATCCCTGCTGCTGGCCAGGGAGGGGACCCACATGGTGCGGCAGACCTCTCCTGCCTCGCCTGCTGCTCCCCTCAGCAGTGTACTTCCATTGATCTGCCTGTTCTGCTCCCGCTCTCTGTGGTGAATCCGCTCACCCCCCACACCTCTGGCCTGTACCCCAGTGCTTGTATGCATAAATAAATAAATCTTTAAAAAAAAAAAAAGTTTGGTAAAAATGTATATTCTGTCTTTGTTGAATGAAGTAGCTCATAGCTGCTATTTACATTGGTTGATGCGTTGTTGAGTTTAACTCTGTCCTTACCGATTTTCTGCTTGCTGGATCTGTCCATTTCTGGAGGACGAGTGTTTAAATCTCTGACTGTGATTGTAGATTTATCTGTTCCTTCTTGCTGCTCTTTTAGTTTTTTTTTTAACATCTCCAAACCATTTTTCCTTAGAAGACCTGGGATATAGGTCAGAGGTGTGGGGGTGAGAGGGTTCACCAGAGTTGGGGCCAGGACAGGTAGACTGACTGAAGTACATTGCTAAGGGAGGGGCAGTGAGCAAGACAGGAGAGGTCTGCTTTGCCAAGTAGTTTAGCTCCCTGGCCGGGAATTGAACTCTGACCAAAGCGGTGATAATTTGATAGTGCTGAAACTTAACTCCTACACTCCAGGGAGGCCCTGCTCTATTGGTTTTTGCCTGATGTAGTTTGACACTTTGATGTTAGGTATTTGTTACAGGGCAGGGAGAGGAGCACCCCAGAGCCCCCGAACCTGCCCTCTCTAAATGGGTTCTGCCATCCGCTCCATCAAGACAAACATATAAGGCCTTTAATGGAAAGGAACTTTAATACAATTAGGGTACAATACAGAAAGGACAAAGAATATAGTTGCTAAGTTAAGCATCCAAAGTTACCCATCTCCTTGAGGGTAAGAGTTCAGCCAAATAGGATTGGCCTAAAGCAAGGCCAAAAGCTGCCACACGTCTAAAGGACCTTTCAGTAGAGACCCATAGAAAAGGATCAGAAAGAGTCAGACAAATTCGGGAGGAAAAGAGCAAAATCAAAACCAAGATGAAAGCTGCCATTGTTAACCTCCCCACGGGTCTCTCACCCACATCTGTTCCAACCAGTCCAGGCCCAAGAAGCAAGCGCAGTTTCTTCACATGTCTCTCTGCTCCATGTGCCTCCTCCAGGTCTCCTTGCTGCTCTCCATCCTGCTTCCTTCTTCCTCCCTTCCTTCTGTCCACTTACTTTCTCTGTCCAACATCTTATCCCTGCTCAGCTCCACCCACTTAGGCGGAACTGGTATTCTGGAACTTCCCCCTTTCCTGGGGACCACCCTGTTATATTTACACATTACAGATTATGTTTTCTATTAGAATTGTCTTCTTTATCATTATATAATGCTGTTCTCTAGCTCTAATAACTTTCCTTGCTCTGTCAGAATTAGTATATAGCTGTACTTTATTTTGGTTGGTGCTAACTTGGTATATCTTTCTCCATCCATTTACTTTTAATCTTTATGTGTCTTTGTGTTTAAAGTGGTTGGTTGTAGACAAGAGACCCAGCAATGGGTGGGTCAAATCTTTTGATTCACTCTGACAATTTCTGTGTTTTAATTGGTACATTTAAGCTGTCGACATTCAAAGTAATTATTGGTATAGTTGGATTAATATCAATTATGTTTGTTTTCTATTCGCTGCCCTTGTTCTGTGTTCCTGTCTTGTCAGTCATCCTTTTTCTGCCTTTTGTGGTTTAAATTGATCATTTTATGTCTCCATTTTTCTCTCCTTTCTTAGTGTTTTTTTAGTGGCTGTCTACAGTGGTCAGAGTACACCAAGTCCAGCAATTCAAATAATGCTATACCTCTTCACGAGTAGTGAGTACCTTATGATAAAAATAATGGTAGTTCTTCCCTTTCATCCCTTGTGTAATTGCTGTCATTCTTTTCACGTATATAAGCACACATAAGTACACAGATTAAAAATATACAGCCAAATGAAGAGGTACGTAGAACGATGTCTGGAAGGATCTGTTTATAGGCGCTTCAGTCTCACGGAGTTAGGGTATGCCGTCCTGGCGTCTGGCTGTGTTCACCAACACAGACGGTCTCCAAACTCCACTGGTTAGGGTACTTGTAGAGGAATCATTATGTGGGGTGGCTGATTAAACCATTGACTATTGGTGATGACTTAGTCTCCAGTTCCTCCCGTGAGGTCAGAGGATGGGCTGAAACCCTCTGCTGCCTGCCTTGATCTTCTGGTGACCAGCCCCCATCTTGCAGCTATCTGGAGGCCACCAGCAAGCAGCTGCCTCATTAGCACACAAAAAGACATTCTTATCACTGCTGGAGATTCCAAGGGCATTACCACTCTCATGTCAGGAACTGGGGTCAAAGACCAAATATTAGAACAAAAGGCGCTCCTAGCACCTCTATCTATCAGGAAATTACAGAGGTATCAGGAACCAGGACCACAGACCGAATATATATTTCTTCTTATGTCACAAAGGAAAAAACAATGGGAACATACCCACCCTTTGGGGACCAGTTTTCATTGATGAAAAAGAACGTTCCTCCTTCCATTGTTCGGTTCCTGTGGACTCCCATTTCTGCCACTGTAGCTATAGGCTTAGAATTATGTGGGGACTGGGGCGTAAAGGAATGGAATTAAAAGAACCTAAACAAAAAGACAACAAATCAAAGGCACCTGATGGGGGTGGGGAGAGGAACTGGGATGAAGGCAGAAAGAGCACAAGGGACTGAGGTGAAGGTGCACGTGAGATGGTGGTGGGAAGTCCATGGGGACTATAACTGATGTCAAATATGTTAATTAAAACAAAACAAAAAATCCCAAGAACAACAACAAACCCCACCTGAAACAACAGGGAGGTTTTGGGAGTGTTCTTAATGTTAAAGGCTTCCTTTTGTGTTTCTTGACTCAGAAATATGTTGTATTTCTTGGATTCTGTTTGCAGCCCAGAGTCTGCTCTGGGTATCAGTGTGGTTGGTGGGGCAGAGGGCTTGTGGGGGAAAGGAAGGCGCTGGAACTCACCAGTGGCTTACTGTGGCTTGTGTTCTGCTCTTCCTCCATTTGCTGCTGCTGTTTACTTTTCAGAGTTGGTGAACAGTTGATTCATATGGTTCCACCTAGTCGGACGGGGTGAAGTATGCTACTCTATTTGCCCCAGAATTTGAATGGCTAGTGGTGTCACTTCATCGTTTAAAAACAGCTATGAGAAGGCATGTGATATAATTGAGGGGTATTTGTGCGAGTATACTTTGCATTGAACCCTACATTATGGGCAAAGCTTAAATAGAGAACATTAGAAGAAAAGAGGAGAGGTTATCATTGTTGACAGCTGCTGGTGGGCATAGTGCGAGATTGGTGCGGGGAGAGCCTGTTTACGGCTCCTGGTTGCAGCGGCCCAGGTGCTGCGGCCTCTGACAGCTGTTCCCATGAACGTCCTTTTATTTTCATAGGCGATAAACATCAAGAACCACTGACTTCCTGGTCAAAGCCCAGGCTCTTTACATTCAAGATTCCTTTCAAGCTGGTGCCTTCCAGACTGTCATTCTCTTCACCATCTTTTACTGTCAGCGCTTCCTCATACCCCTCGATTTCACAAATTCCAAAGTAGGTCGGGGCCTCCGGCAGGCCTGTCATTTACACTGTGTTCTTTCTTTGGTGGTAGTTTCCATCTTTCTGTTCTCCAGTTCTTAGAAATTCAGTTTTAAACTCCACCCAATTCTTCTTGAAACCATTTTCTGTATGAACAACTTGCTCACGTTCTTATTTATTCCTTTTAATTGCAGTCGGTGTAGCCTGCTATCCTTTGTATAAGACCGGATGCTTAGAAACGAGGGCCGATTCATCTTCTCTTTATTCCAAACCATGTCAGATCACCTGTGAGGAATGCTGGAATGAGTCCCGGAAGGGAGAGGGAGGTGTTCAGGGTTTCTCTAATGGTAAACGGATATGACGACAGCCACACAGTAGCTCAGTTAGACGAGAGCAGAAAGCGGAGGCCAAGGCTGTGCAAACGGAATTAGGAACAAATGTTTTCAGGGAAAATGTCATGATCAATCTGGGTCATTTCCTGGTATTTTTATTATATATCTTTTTTCTTTCACTGGGACAGATTTTTTTCCTCTGGCTCTCTCTCTCTCCTCCGCCCACTTTGTTGTCCAGATGTTGCTCTTCCTTGCATCCTGCGCAGAGGAGGCGTGTCAACAGCTGGTATTTTTGAGCCCGCCAGACAGTGGATGTGGAGAAAAGTAGATTTTGAAATAAATGACAAGTGACTTGTAGCTCTCTATTAAACTATTTGTTATTATTTTTCCCTCCCCACTTGCTGCTTACAGGTTGGGGACCTTTTTACCTCTGCTGGTATAGTCATTCTGTTGCAAATCTACTTCTAAACAGGAAAGAAAGAATTCGCCCTAAAGTCATTGAGCTGAAAAGAATCTTCCTGTAGCTAGAACTGTGCCCTGAGCTCCCGTGCCATGGTGAGCACAAGGAAGTTATGCGCGCTTGGGTTTTGAACTGATGTTGCTCCCCCAGAACCTGGCAGAGTGCACCCCCCTCCCTGTAGGAGGCAGCCCCCCAGGAAATGGGCTCTGCTTCACCTTAGCAGATATGGGGTTTCCCCTGTCACAGAGAGTTTTCCCTCTCACGGACTCTTCCACTTAGGTAGTGCTTACTGCCAAGGAAAGTGGAAGGCCAGAGACCCTCTTGGTCTCAGTGCACAGACCTTTCATTTGCTCTCTGAGTGTGGCTCTCAGTCTCTTCGGTGGAGCCCCCGGAGAAGCACGTCTCAGCTTCGGGTGACTGAGCCAAGTCGTGGGGCGCGGGCGGGCGCACTGAGTGGCACGGTCACTCTGGATCCGTAGCTGTTGAGGTTAGTTACTAGGAACACAGGGGTGTGATAGGAAAGCAGAAGCATTGACAATGGGTTTGGTGTTTTCGGCAATTGGCAACATCCTACTCCTTTTTTCCTGTAATTTTAATTTGCAATTTTATGTTAATTATAACAAGAGAAATAGAGTAAAGTCACTAATTCTACCATTCAAAAATAATTGTAAATGTGTGATGGTACTGTAACATGGAATAAAAGTGAATGTAGTTTTCACTGACTTAAAAGATTATTGATAGGGATTATGGGCTTCCCTGATGGTACAGGGGTTAAAGACACAGCACTATCAAGCTATGGCCAGCCACTGCAGCCTGAGTTCGATTCCTGGCCAGGGAGGGGACCCACATGGTGCAGCAGACCTCTCCTGTCTCCTGCTGCTCCCCTCAGCAGTGGGTTTCAGTAGATCCGCCTGTTCTGCTCCCTACTCTGTTTCTGGTAAATTCTCTAACCCCCCCCCCCCAACACACACGCTTGTGGCCTCCACCCCAATTCTTTGATGCATAAAAACAAATAACTCTTAAAAATTATATGGATAAATTGTCTTTCTGGAGAATGCTGGTATTCTATGACATTTGTGTGTCTCTTTAGACACTATATAAAGAAGTGTCTTTCTTTGGTGATGTGTATCTTTTAAGAAAAGAGGATTTTATTTGGCGATTTGGAAATTTTCTAGTTCTTCAAATGAAGTTTGGATTGATGCAATTAACTTTGCTTTCCTCACTTTTCAGCCTTGTTGGTAGATAAGGAATGTGGCTTGATTTGGTAGAGACGAAAGACTGAGGATGGCTCCTGCACAAGGAGTGCATCTCTTCCTTATTAAGTCCTGGTGCATCTAGCCAGTGTTTCGTTCACATTGAGCAATCTCACAGAGTGAAGAAGCAGGTATTCAAAGCCGTGAAAAATAGTCCCCACGTGGCTGCCGATCTTACTGCGCAACAGGCTTCAAAACAGTGTCCCAGCTTGACCGTCTTCAGAGCTGCTTGTCCTCGGTCTCTTTCCAGTCTGCACTAGTTTGCAAGGCATTTAAAAGCTTTCACTATCTGCTCCAGTCTGCTTTTACACTGATCTATTTCCACCATCTATTTGATAAGGACAGGCATCAAATTCGGTACCTTTTTAGCATATCTTGGGCCTCTCATGAACTTCCATGAATTTTTCCATTAGCTTAAAGTTTTGAATTCAGGCATAATTTTGAAAAAAATGTATTTGCCTACCTACCTATCTACTTACCTACAAACATTTGCATTCATTTGTAAAAAGTCAAAAAGGAAGATTTTTTTTTCAGTTCTGTAAGTTGAAAAACATACCCTTTGTTCTGCTGGACCATTATTTGGAAAATGATAGATGGATACAAGTCTTTCTTCTCCCTTTAAAGGGCAAACATTTTTTAATATATAAAACCAACTGCTTCAGGAGAAACCAATAATACGCTTTAAAAACCTAGATTGAAAATGTTCCTACTGGAGAAATTTATGAAGACTGAATGTTTTAGTACATACAATTTTTTATTTTTCTTTTGAAACTTATACTCAGCTAGTAGATTACCTCAAATTGAACTTTCCATGATCTGTTTTCTTTTTACTAGTGAAGTATATAAAATAGGAATTTGTACTTTTCAAGATGTTGAAATATTTGAAGCATAAACGCATCCAGTCGCTGTGGGCGGTGCCAGGTCATCTTTCAGAAGCGTCTCTGTGCTGCCTGACTACTGTTTGTTTTACATTATTGGGCCAAAGATTCACATCATGTCTTTAGAACAACAACAAACAACCAAGCTGAAACTGAGTTTCGGGGTATTTCGAACTATCCTGAGGATGGACTGCTCTCTCCTTGGGACTGAGACAGCAGCGAATTTGGCTTTCAAACAGCTTGGCTCAGCATTTCTTGCTGTTATTGGCTGGTGGGTTTGTTGAGATGCTAATACACCCTCCTATGCCAGAGTAAGGTTTATTTCTGAGAAATGAAAGAAACCAACCAGGCCCTTAGAAACAACACGTGTCTTGCTTTTCTTTGTAAAGCCCATAAGCAGTTTTGACTGCTCTTGATGTATAATTGATTTGAATGTTTATTTGAACAATGTGAATCATCTGCTGAAATGTTAGGCTCTGAGCTGGACTCTCAGTGGGGACTGACTCTTGGGATTCCCTTTTTACTTTTGGATGCATGTTGATTATAGAAATTCTGGACATGGACACATATGTATGTGTTGGTATAGCTCTTTAATTTCTTTTCCTGTTCAACTTTTCGGTTGTCATATTATTGGCAAAGATTGGACAAGATTTTCCTTGGGTTTAGTTAGACTTGTACCTCAGAAACAATGATTTAACAAATGGAAGTTATTAAATAATTTGCCATCCAGGTATTTTTATGAGTCAAAAAGCATTTAACCCAAAACATTGTATTGGGGGGGTTAAAAAAATTGAGGCACAGTTTCTGCCTTGTGATCTGGTGGAGGGGAGTGTAATAATTGTAGGGTAGAACCTATAAAGCCATCTAAATGAAGTTGCTGGGGAGATTGCAACTGGATGCCAAAATTGGCACCAAGTGCTTTCACAGTTCGGACTAAAGGGGATTCTTCTGGTGCTGAAGGGCTGGGGAAAGACCAGCTGTAGCAGGGGAGACTTCAAGGGCATCTGTCATGATAGGGGAATAAACGTGCAGAAGTGATGTGGGTTTATGCATTGTCTTGAAAGAATTAAGGATTCAGTTTTTTTATAGGAAAAGACATAATCGTAGTTACAGCAGCACAACAACAAAATTGTTAGTGATGGAGGCAGAAATGGGTAGAAGCACGGAGGAGGGGCAAAGAGAAGCTATTTGAGGCTGGGAATACCCTAAATAATAAATGTATAAAAATAGCAAAGCAGGGCCTCCCTAGTTGCGCAGTGGGTTAAGCAACGCACTATGAAGCAAGCCGCAGCCACTGCAGCATGAGTTCGATCCCTGCCACCGGCCAGGGAGGGGACCCACATGGCGCAGCAGACCTCTCCTGTCTTGCCCGCTGCTCCCCTCAGCAGTGTGTTTTAGTCCATCTGCCTGTTCTACCTCCCGCTCTCTCTGGTGGATCCTCTCCCCCCTGTACTTCTGGCCTGTACCTCAGCTCTTGTATGCATTAATAAATAAATCTTTAAAAAAAAGCGAAGCGAAGGACCCCAGGGAAGGTCTTGCCTGGTACATGGGGACATTTAGGTCTGTCTGTGAGTCTGGCTGCAGTGCTCTGAAGTGGGTGTTATTAGTGGAATTACAGAGTGTGTACTCGAGTATTTTGTATCAAGATATTGGTCAGTAAATTCCTTGGGCAGTCTTTTACCTTTCAAAACACTAAGTTTTACTCAACTCGATAATATTCATTGAATTGCTAAAGAGAAAGCAGAGTTGTCTAAGTGACTACTTTATTAATTTTTGGATGATTTATGGGGGGTAAGATCTCAAAGTGTTTGGGAGAAGGGAGGCATAATGGTCTGTGGTGGTGGAGTGAGGGTCAGCTGGCAATGGGTAGGTGCCACCTAATGGGGGTACCCCAATGTCAGTGCAATTAAGTAAGTAAAAATAAATAGCTCTTTAAAAATTACTTTGCAGCTGGAGAATATAACTTAATACTCAAAAGTATTTGCTACCTTGGACTTTTTGAGGGAGTCATATTTATCATACGTATACATGCACACACATGCACCCCAGTTTTTATGTCTGCCTTGTAAAATAAATTTAAATTAGGATTTGCCGAAACTGGGAAAGTCATTTCAAAAATATATGAACCCCTTCTTCATTTCAAAAGAATAGATTTCTTTTAGAACTAACAACCTATTCTCTTTGATATTGAATGCCTAGCCTCAATTGAGTAAGAATATATTTAAAACATTGCAGAGTGAGTAATTTTACAAATGGAGCATCTATACCAGAGTTTTGAGTAGATTTAGAACTTAATGCACATATCAAATCTTTTAGGAATAGAAGTAAAATGGACGAGCATCAAATGGGAGTGTATTTAAATGATTTTCAAGATTTTTTGGTTCATGTGTAGAGATATTGAACTCTAGTTCTGGGCTTTAATGTGTGCCTGGCGCTGACCTGATGCTGTGCAGGGACACTCACTGCGTCCCTCATTCAGTCCCTCTAATTATCCCCACTTCCCGGGGAGCTTGCTTAGAGCCGAGCAAGAGTGCTTGTTATTAAAATATTGGGCTCTCCTGGCTACATGTCACAGGGTAGTTTTTGATATAAGATTTATGTATCGAGAAGAATCAAATAGGAAGCTGAGGTTGTTGCCGGTGATTTTACTTAATCAAATTGGTTGGAAATTATTTGGCTAGATAGTGGAATAGGCTATACGGGAAATCACGGTTAATGTAATCCCTGTACTTAATTGTTACATCGCTGCTTTTAGTGCACATTCAAGGAAATCTGACATGTAAATGTTATGTAAAAACACTCAGTTGTGTGATTTTGTGGCGATTTGCGGGTGACAGTAGTTCTTTTTGCTGGAGCATCTGTTAATGCAGAGATTTGTCTCTTCAGGTTCACGTGAAAATGGCGGACGAGGCTGTCTGTGTTGGCCCAGCTCCCACCAGTAAAAGCTACCTCAACATGGATGCCATCATGGAAGCCATTAAGCAAACCGGGGCCCAAGCTGTGAGTCTGAATGAACCTGTCTGCTGCAGCTGCTTCATATGTAGCGAGCAGAAAGCCAGAGTTTGTATTTAAAAAAAAAAAAAAAAATAAGAAAGAATGATTGAAAACGCTGTTGCAGTTAGTTCATGGCACATGAGTTAAATGTGGCCGAATTCGCTACTGGAAATCAAAGGCGCTGCAGCATCTGGCAGTGATGGTCTGATCCTGCAGGTGGCTGTTGGATTCAGCTTTCACACCAGGGAGCAGTTTCAGTCCATTTCCAAATTTGCAGGGGAAAAAAAAAAAGAAATCCCAATTAGTTTTGAGTATTAACCCTTTCAGAGTATAATAAGAGCATTAAGGAAATCTGTATTATTAACAGAATCCCTAAGTCCCTGACTTACGTTCTGTTTTAATCTTTTAAAATGTATATACATCTATTTACCTAACAGCACTGTTATCTGACGGTGCCGGTGCCGCTGGTAATTATTTCAGTTTGATACTGTCAGGAGAAGTTCGGTGGAGAGAGCACTGACCCCCCTCCCCCAATTCAGTCTGAATGGAGTAGAATCCCAGGAAAACACTGGTTTCTGACATCAGGAATAGTGTTTTGTCATTGTTGTGGGTCTTTTTAATATATATATCAGAGAACTAATTACATCTAATGTTAAAAACTATGCAGCGTTATCTCTAAAATTGGATGGAGGCAGCCAGCACCAGCAATTAGCCTGGAGTGCTTCAATTAGCGCTCACCGTCCTTTTGAAAGAAATGTTGTAGTAAGATGCACGTTGAAATAAAAAAGTGAATCATGAACCCATATTATAGATGTTTACAGTTTATTAGCCGAGTTAAAGAAGGTGAATCTCTGTAACCTTGTAACTGTAGCTTGTCAGAACACAACTCTTGAGTTGGATGTTTATGTAAAATGAAATCGGTGGCATGAAACTCTGCCTGTGATGCCGGAAGTGAAGTTACACTGTGCTGTCACATGCTGGTAAAGCTCACTTCAGCCTTGAGAGATCTTGGGTGTGTAACTACGTGGAGAGGATGATACTGACCCCCTCAGAAATTTGGCTTCCCTTAGAGCAGACGGACTGCTTATTAAAAAGCTCATCAGTGCTGACTGATGATACTGGCCAAATTTATGTTTATTCCATGGGATTGAGGCATGACGTTGCTGGAAAGGGAGAGGATGGTTGAATTTAGCTTGTGGCAGCAGAGACTAATGAGAGAGCCCAGTACCTGTGTTTGTGAATGGCTGAGTTTGGGGAGGAGGATTTGACAGGTAGATACTAGAAGAAAGACTACGGAGAATACCCAATACAAAGTACAAGTAAAGCTGAACCTCCAGTTTAGTAAGATTCGACAGCCATTGCTTATTGGAGGTGGCTGAGCAGCAGTCATTGTAATGAGGAATTAAATGTTAGTGGGTCTAGAAGCTGGGGCTGGGGAGTTACAGTGCCTGGAATGGTGAAGAAAAGGGAATTTTAGAGTTTTTCATCCATCTTGGCAAAGGTTTCCTTTAACAAAATCTTTTATAATAATTGTAGAATTATGATAAAATTCTACAAACTGTGGCCAAAGTTAGCCTCAGAAAACATGGCCGGCTGGGCTGGTTGAAGAGCCGGGTGGGGGTGGAGGACGACCTGGGCGGCTGGATGAGCGAATGGCAGTGTCCAGGCCGGGGTCTGTCACAGGGATGTGAGCTGGGCCGGCCGGTAGGCAGGTGCCTACCATCCTTGGGTCCTCGGACAATGTGCATCACCCATTTTATGTGTTGCTTTTCAGGGTTTTGCCATAATTATAAAATTGAAATGCTTTTTGTTTTCATTTCTAAGGTACATCCAGGTTATGGATTCCTTTCGGAAAACAAAGAATTTGCCAAATGTTTGGTAAGTTTGTAATGAACCAGGAACTGTCAACTTCCCTCTCAGAAAGCCATTTACTGGTGCGACTTTTGTAGTGTTGAATTATAGGATTGTAACTGACCCAGTGATTTTTCTTTTTTTGAAAATAATTTGTGGACAGTAAAGAGCTTTTATTCGATAATTTAAGTCTTGAGTAGAATTGGGAAAGCTATGGAATCACCATTATAGCATGGAATTTTTTTTTTTAAGATTTTATTTATTTATGCATACAGGCACTGGGGTACAGGCCAGAGGTGTGGGGGGGAGGGTGAGAGGATTCACCACAGAGAGCAGGGAGCAGAACAGGCAGATCAACGGAAGTACACTGCTGAGGGGAGCAGCGGGCACAGCAGGAGAGGTCTGCCGCGCCATGTGGGTCCCCCTCCCCGGCTCCCCGGCCGGCAGCAGAGATCAAAATTGTGCTGCAGTGGCTGCGGTCTTCTTCATAGTGCGTTGCTTAACCCACTGCACCACCAGGAATGCCCTACAGCATGGAATTTAAAGCCAGAGTAAGATTCTGTTTTTTCCTCCTTTCACTGCATATTGTGGCATTTGTGATCAAATTACCACCCCCTGTGTTTTAGGAAAAGGTTTTTAAAAGTCATCTGAGTAGGGCCTCCCTGGTGGCACAGTGGGTTAAGCAACGCACTATGAAGCAAACCACAGCCACTGCAGCACGAATTCCATCCCTGCCGCCGGCCAGGGGGGTGACCCACATGGTGCAGCAGACCTCTCCTGCCTCGCCCGCTGCTGCCCTCAGCAGTGTGTTTCAGTCAGTCTGCCTGTTCTGTTCCTGGCTCTGTCTCTGGTGAATCTTCTCACCTCCCACGCCTCTGGCCTGTACCCCAGCTCTTGTGTGCATAAATAAATAAATCTTTAAAAAAAAAAATCATGAGTATCCTCTTGATTTCCCTATGCTGGTTAGATAAATTAACCCTTTTACTACTCAACGGATTTTCCAGGTGTATTGACAACTACATTCTAGAGAGTAATTTTAGGTACTAAAATATGATTAATTTTTTTAAAAATTGAGGTGCTGTTCACTGCTGTAGTGTTACGACACTGTCAGGTTCCCATTCCAGACCTGGGTCGCCAGGCCACACACACCACCTGGGTGCCCATAATCCTCCACCACACCGATCGGGCTCCTCCCCCTCTGCTCACTACCCCACCCTTTACAATATGATTTGAATAGTTTGTGAACTTTTTGTTTATAGATCCATTATCCCAGGGATTAAATGATCCTAATTTATGCTCTAGTTCATTATGCTTTGCATCTATTGCATACTTGTATTTCCTTCATGAATTCAAAGTCATTCTGTGGGTGAAATTTCCACTGAACATCCAAAAGTATAGGGTGGACTAATTCTTAGGATCCTAGCGTTCTAGCTTATATGATCTATAATGTCTAGAGCGTAAACTAAGACCCAAAGAGGTTGTGACTTATTAGCCCAGTGACTGATTGTGGAGCGGGTGCAAGGACCCATCTAATGGGTGCAGATTCACCAGGCTGTGTGCAAAAACCCACATTTTCTTGTTCATATTTCTTTTTATTAGTGTCTGTTTTCACTGAGGTTTCGTCATTATGTTAGAAAACTATTTGACTATATGCTTGCAATTAGAGGTACATTTTTAATACAGCGATTTGCCTCTTGGCATAGATGACTAAAGTCTAGGCTCCAGGGCAGCTTGTTGCCTGACTTTGTAAATAGGTGTCGCTGGAACAGGCATGCTGGTTCCTCTGCGTACCGCCTGTGGCTGCTTTTGCTCTATCACGGCAGAGCTGTGTGGCTGTGACAGAGGTAGATGACCTTCAGAGCCTAAAGCAGCCACTTCCTGGCCCTTGATAGAAAAGTTTGTCAGTGTGTGGATTGATGAGTACCACCAGAAAATTAAATGACATGACCTCATATTCGTACATGCATTTATGCATTTATTATGGGCGTGCTTATTTGGTGCCTGTGTTCAAGGCCTTTGAGAAGGATATAAAGATGAATCCGATGTTGGCCGTGCTCTTGAGAAGCCGCTTACTGTGTGACCAGTAAGTCATGTGCGCAAATGGCTTCAATATAAGGAAGAAAAGGCTGTGTAGAAGTTCTAGCTCCCAGGAAATGAAGGTTAATGATAAGATGGAGATTTAAAAAAGGTGATTTCTACCTAGGTTTTATATTAGAGAGAAGAGTGATTTCTCTTCCTAATTTCGTCTCCTCCGTTTTTCTTGACCAGCACTCTGCCTTCTTCTAACCAGACACCATGCTAATTCTTAACATCACTGCTCTTTGGCGTTCCAGGCTTTTATTTACTTATTTTTTTAATTAAAACACATATTTAGATTTCTTATTTGATATACCACTTTTCATATTATGTTAAAATTGTTTCTGTATTTTAATCTCTTGAGATAAGAGACTTGGTTTCCCTTTTGTTATCTAGCTTAAGGATCTCTGTAGTAAATTCAGTGTTATGGAAGGATTAAGTAAATACTATCGATTAATAATTACAAAACAATAACCTGCAAGAGTACTTTCCTATAACAAAAAAATATCTGTTCTGTGGCTAGAAAGCGGCACTGCAGTGATTTTGGTTGCTATGGAAATATGCAAGTGATAAATAACCACAGTCTTTTCTTTCTTTTTGCATCAATGCGAGATTATTATTTGGAATATAATTAATTTTTCCCCTAGTATTAAACTCTTTCCCCACTGGAGTGTACATTCAAAATGTTCCTTTTAGAATATCTAGCTAGAGTTGGCGTGTTCCTTAAAAATAACACAATGAAACCAAGTCGCTCACAGATTCTGTTACACCAGCTACACGTGGTCAGTATGACTGGTGACCAGCCGCTGGCTGCTGGTCGTTGTTATCTCCAGCTGGGTCTGCCCTTAGCCATCTGATCACTTCCTCTGTCTTGTGCCAGATTACCGTGTTGGTGGTAACTTCTGGCAAGAAAGACTCACAGAAAATTGAAAATTTTTACAGTTTAATGCTGAGTTGCCCTTATTATAACATGGCACCTTTTGTTTGACATTTAACTAAATATGGAGTTTCTTCATTAATTTCTGGTCTTGTTATTTCTGGGAGTTCAAAGATCAGCATAACCTTTTTTGCTTATAAACTCTTTGTGCTTTAACACGTGAGACATTGTTTTTAGCTTAGCTATGGATACAATGATTTCTTGATATACATTTTTTTTTCTGAATATATACTGGGTATATGCTCTAGAAAAGTATACAGTAAGCCAAATACAAAAGCATACTCAATTTTATGAATCCTCTTTATATGACTGATTATTCTTAATTTACACAATATGGAATCAGATTGTACACACTACATGATTTGAATGAAATTGTGTCTTGAAATTTGTTGTTGTTTAAGTAATTCATGGAAAAAACGAAAGTTCCCAAAAACTCTTACAAGGAATAGCAATTTTCAATAATTTTAACATGCTGAGGAAACATTTTATTTCCAAATTGAATTCTAGTCTTTATGTCCACCAAAGGGTGCCTTGTATTTTGATCAGCAAAGGAACAGCCATGGAAGCTATGAGGACTATTAGGATTAAGAAAAGAAGTTTGCAAAAGATCTTTGAAGAATAAAACTGCCTGCTGCTGGAAAGGGGGGCAAAGTTTAAAGAGCTTTCATGGTGTCCTAGTTATCTTTCTGATGATATGTATTCATATTATATTTTGGTGCGGCACAGCATTGTAAGTTACAGCAATTAGTAGTTCATGAGAAATTCATGTTAGATTTAACAATTTGTGTTTTGAGTTTGGGTCTTATCCATGTATTTGAAAAGGGATGTGCGTGCATGTACAGAGAGAGTGTGTTCTATCTAGAAAGCTTAGTGTTGGGGTATAGGGGGACTGTGGCAAGCAGTTGGGGTTTGAAGACTTTTCAGGCTTTTTAACAAGAAGAAGGTTGGAGAGTTGTTAGCAATGCCTTGTAAAAATGGAGATATGAGGGCCTCCCTGGTGGCGCAGTGGGTTAAGCAACGCACTATGAAACAAACCGCACTATGAAACAAACCGCAGTCACTGCAGCATGAGTTCGATCCCTGCTGCCGGCCAGGGCGGGGACCCACATGGTACAGCAGACCTCTCCTGCTGTGCCCGCTGCTCCCCCTCAGCAGTGTACTTCCGTTGATCTGCCTGTTCTGCTCCCTGCTCTCTGTGGTGAATCCTCTCACTCCCCCCCACCTCTGGCCTGTACCCCAGTGCTTGTATGCATAAATAAATAAATCTTAAAAAAAAATGGAGATATGAAATTAAAAAAAATCCATTGGATTAACAAAAAGAACAAAAAAGCTTTTGCATCTAGGGTAGTTTGCAAATGTATAGGAAAATACTCTTCATGTTTGGGATGGGTATTATTTTAGATCTTGCCAGAAATTATCAAAAATTAAAACGTATTATTTGACTCAGCAACCAATTCTTATTCTTTTAAGAATTTCATCTTCAAAGATATACTTTGTTTGCTCATTGTAAAGTTGTTTATAATAGCAGAATTTGGAAATAGCTCAAATATTTTTCATCTATAAAGTACAAAGAATGACATCTGCCTATCATGGTTGTTTTAAAGAGCAGAAACAATGTATATGAAGAATTTAACAAAAGATCAGGCCTTGCCAACAAATCATTAAGGGTGTTAATAACATTACTTTAGTAGGTCAGGAGAGTTTTGGAGAGTTTTTAGGAGAAAGATAGTTGAAATGAATTTTGGGGGGAAATCTATGTATTTTAGGGTTCAGAGTTTTTTCCTGTTAAAGTGATCAAGAATTTAATGTAACTATATTGTCATATACGTATGTTTTATACTGCTGTTTGCAAGGTAATTTGACATAGGATTTACTTTCATTCATGTATCCATGGAATCTGAGTATTAACTGTAGTGAACTAAAAAGACAAGTGAGACTCAGGTGTGGTGACTTTTCAGCAGTCATACTATGTTAGCAGGTAACAAAATGTGGACTGGGCCCAGCTTGGCTGATCAGGGAAACAAAACTTTAAAAATCCTTTATCCTGCTTCTACTCAGGTAGCCAGACCAGAAGTTTTCAAATATTGCCCAACAGAGAAGACCAAGTAATTAGCTAACTTAGCCAAAGCCAGGAATGTCGGCAGCCCACGATCAGGTGCTTGGAAAATGACTGTAGTGTGGGTAGAAACTTGAAGAAAGCCTTTGCTAGCTCATTGGTTTTGAATTATGAGGTGGTAATCCATGGTGTGTTGTTTCAGTTGTGAAGTGTGTAAGTACTTTGTAACTAATAATAAAATTCTGAAGTTAGCAAGTGTGCCAGTTATTTTAATAATATTTTTGTTCTTAAGCTAGTTTAGAGTGAATTTTAAATGATCCATATGATACTCATTTCACTCAAGTTTGAAAAAAACAACTTTTTTTCTTTTTTGGGTAGGAGGAAAAAAGGAGACTTAGACCTTACAAGCCCAGATTATAGCTAGGTATCGCTCATCTCTGAAGGCTGTGATCTGGGTAGCCCTTGGAAATATGTTGTGTGTGAGAGTGTTACATATGTTACGGCTTAAGAAAGCTTGTACTGGGACTCCCTGGCGGCACAGGGGTTAAACCAGCCTCTGCAGCATGAGTTTGAGCCCCACCCAGCCAGGGAGCTGACTCACATGGCTGCCTTGCCAGCTGCTCCCCTCAGCAGTGTGTTTCAGTAGATCTGCCTGTTCTGCTCCCTGCTCTGTCTCTGGTGAATCCTCTCACCAGCTCCCCCACCCTGCCCCCGCATCTCTGGCCTGCACCCCAGCACTTGTGTGCATAAATAAGTAAATCTTAAAAGGGGGGAAAAAAAGGAAAGGTTATATTTTGTAGACTTACAACTACAAAATTTTCTTGTCATTAGCATTATTCGCATTGCCATGTTGGATAACAGAACTTTGATTTTATAATATTAGAGTCTTTAATTTCTGAGAATGCAATGCAAAATCACAAGAAATGTAAGTCGATTCTATTGAGCCACACAACTCTGTGTGTGTGTGTACACATACACTAGAGTTTTGCTATAGATTTGTTATATGGGTGCTCTTGTGCTCAATTAGGATTTTGTTTATAAGACAAGAAGTGACACAAAACTTCCCTTTCCTTCCCCAGGTACTTAAAAATAGGCAAGGAGGGCCTCCCTGGTGGCGCAGTGGGTTAAGCAACGCACTATGAAGCAAACCCCAGCCACTACAGCATGAGTTCGATCCCTGCTGCCGGCCAGGGAGGGGA
>JAGFMF010011662.1:3602040-3671624 GCA_019455555.1 Galemys pyrenaicus
CTCCCTGCTCTCTGTGGTGAATCCTCTCACCCCCCCACACATCTGGCCTGTACCCCAGTGCTTGTATGCATAAATAAATAAATCTTTAAAAAAAAAAAATAGGCAAGGAACACCTGTCTACAGGACACTTGCACCACTCCTGTTTAATCCTCATCACAACCTGCGATGTCTCCTTGACATTATCGGTATTATAGAGGAGAGAATAATCTCAGAAAGAAATGCCTAGCCCAAGGTCCCCTGACTGGTAAAGACTAGTCATAGACCAACAGTGTCTTGGCCATGAGCCCCACGCTCGCTGAATGCTCCCACCGCTCCTTAGATGAGTTGGAATCATCCCAGCTACTAGTGGGTTCTGCTTTGTTTTAGCTGCTGTTTTCCGATGATGCTAGTTTTGCTGTTGGTGGAAGCTGATCTCTTTCTGTGCCTATTTCCCCTCCCCCAACTGGTGAACCTTTGTTAAAGTCTTAAAAACAGATTTCTTTTGTTTTTCTGATCTCTTGATCTTGTATGCTAGTGAAAAGAACTTTGTGTGGATTTGTGAAGTACTTGAATGAGTTGGCTTTCCTGATGCCTTTTATGAAGTCACCCTGGATCTTGAGGCGTCCCTTTCCTTTTGACAATAATGTTATACTTTACTGCTAACTACATCTCAAATATGTCATGTTCAGAAGAATTAGTGGAAACCTATGCATGAAACTTCATGATAGAATGCTTTTGAAATGGTTGAGAACAACTTTCTTTTCCTGTAAGAGTTTAGCTTCTAGAATATTGGCTGAAGAATTTGAAGTTCATATTAAGTAGAAATGCTCTAAAAATGAATCATTAGAAAGGAAATATTTTCTGTTATTTATAGGGCGTTTTTGAAGGCTATAGATAAGGCAAATGCATGAGGTGGGAGGTTTTGGGGGTAGTTCCAATGGAAAAGTTAAGAATCTGGAATTTGGGCCTCCCTGGTGGCACAAGGGGTTAAGTTGCAGCACTGTGAAGCATCCACAGCTACTGCAGCACAAATTCGAATCCTGGCCAGGGAGGGGACCCACATGGCACAGCAGACCTCTCCTGCCTCGCCTGCTGCTCTCCTCAGCAGTGTATTTCAGTCAGTCTGTCTGTTCTGCCCTTTACTCTGTTTCTGGTGAATCCTCTTCTCTTCCATCCCCCCGCCCCCCCACCTCTGGCCTACACTCCAGCTATTATATGCATAAATAAATAAATAAATAAAATAAATCTTAAAAAGAATCTGGAATTTGATGAGACTGGGATTTTTCTCTCCTTAAGGTTAAAATAGTTTGAATTTTATATTTGACCTTTCCTTCTCTCTTTACTACCCCCTTACAGTAAGGGATCGGAAGGTTAAAATTCTTTTTTTTTTTAAAGATTTATTTATTTATGCACACAAGAGCTGGGGTACAGGCCAGAGTCGCAGGAGGTGAGAGGATTCACCAGACAGAGTGGGGAGCAGAACAGGCAGACTGACTGAAACGCACTGCGGAGGGCAGCAGTGAGCGTGGCAGGAGAGGTCTGCTGTGCCACGTGGGCCCCCTCCCTGGCTGGCAGCAGGGATCGAACTCATGCCGCAGTGGTTGTGGTTTGCTTCACAGTGCGTTGCTTAACCCGCTGCGCCCTCAGGGAGGCCCGGAAAGTTAAAATTCTTGCTCTGTCCCTTTGTAGCTGTGGCTTGGCCAAGTTCTGCAGTGTTTGTGTGTAAAGAGCCTCAGTGTCTTCTGTGTGTGTGAGGCGCGCTTCCTCTGACGCTGCCTTGGACATCTGCCTTTGTCCTTGGGGCTGTGGCTGGGCTGTGCTTTTTTAATGATTCTGATACTCTGTGTCTTATATTAGTTTGTCTGATAATTTTTTCTTTGCCCTACTTTATCTTCCTTAGTAACAGTTTTCTTGAGATATAAATCCCATGCTATAACACTCTCTTTTTCAAATTGTACAGTTCAGTGATTTTTAGTATCTTTCATGGAGTGATTGTGGAACTGTCACCCCTGTGCAATTTCAGTAAAATCTATTAACATTTAATAAATTACTGATGTGACCAGATTGATGTGACTGTTTTTGCTTGTTCCTCTTTTCTCCTTTCCTGTCTTCCTTAGTGTATTTTCATTTTACTTAAATTCATATATTCATCTTTTAAATTTTCAGTGGCCCACTTCCAGTTAATATTTACCATTTCAGGTAAAATGTAGAGTTGTGCAGTGTATGGTCCACTCTTCTCTCTTTCCACCTCTGCTCTGGTACAGGTGTCTTGTGTATTTCACCTGCCTATATTATGAGTTCACGGGAATTGATAAAAGTACCGTTGTTGCTTTAAACATACTTGACGTGAACTAGGATGTTTCCTTCATTAATGATTCAAATATCTTATTGAAATTAACACTGATTTTTTATTTTGGTCCATTCTTAGGGTGTGTAAAAGAGCTATTATGTTTGGGGATATTTTTATCAAATATATTTAGTTGTAAACATTTACCCTTCTCACCATTTCTAATCGGAGAATTCCGCGACATTAAGCACAGCTACACTAAGCGAGTGTCGGAGCATTTTCATCGTCTCTAACCAGAGCTCTCCCCCTGACCGGCAGCTCGCTGTCCACCCACTCCGACCCTGGTAACGCGCGTGGCCTTTCCGTTTCTGTGGATTTGCGTGTGCCAAGTGCCTCATGCCAGTGCACTGCAACGGTCTTGGGCCTTCTGTGCCTGGCTCATTCCACTTTGCATAGTGTTCTCAAGGTCCACCGTGTTGTAACGTCAAAATCTCCATGCTTTTTAAAGCCCGAGTTACGGTCTCTAGTTCGGGCAGACCACATTCTGTTCTCGCGTCTTGGGGTAGTCACGCGCGTTGCCTGCAGGTAGAAGTTGAAATCTGCGTTTCAGATGTTTCTGCGTCATCCAAGCAGCTTTCCTTTCACGTGCTTGTCCACTGCCTGTTTGCAGGAAGTTGCTGGCATGAAATTTGAAATTCTGGAAATAAATGTTAAGGGCTGCCCTGAATTTTTGCTGTGGTCCTATTTGTAGTTTATAGTAACTTTATGGTCTTTTAACCTTTATTTGTATGCTGCGCCTAGTCTTAGAATTCAGCAGGAAAGGTTTTTTTTAATGAAAAAATGTGAAGAGTGGTTCTAATGAAGTTAATAGATTGAGAATTTTGTTGGATTAAATATGGAATATTTATTAGCTCTTACATATGGTTAATGACTCTTCTTGCCCCAAATACAGTCTAAAATTAAACTTTTAAATGTATGCTTTCACGAATGGGCAGAGAGGCAGAAATAATAAGAACGTTGCCGGGGCTTTGGTTTGGACTAGACCTTATCTCAAGGCATTGCGGGAGAGTTCCTGAGGAATCACGGGGAAGCACAGCCT
Source organism: Galemys pyrenaicus (assembly GCA_019455555.1). Lineage (NCBI taxonomy): Eukaryota > Metazoa > Chordata > Mammalia > Eulipotyphla > Talpidae > Galemys > Galemys pyrenaicus. The sequence continues at coordinate 3,605,406 of JAGFMF010011662.1, forward strand.
GTGATGTGCTAACTTGCTAAGCAGAGTACTGTGTGTGTATGCTTCTCAAAATACTTACAGTGTGAGTGTAACCCACGTGTGTGTATGCACAGGTGCAAGTTTTCTTAGCTTTTTATTCAGTCCTTCAGTTGGTGGTTGAATATAGGTGTTGGAGAAATAAGAACATATCATTTCCTGAAAACTGGGGTAGCATTTTTTAACCATTATATTTTCTTTAAAAAATTGTTTTGATAATGGTAGCCTTTAGAGATGCTGTTGCTTTTTGTGAATGCCCAATTTATATAAAATATATTTAATGTACAGAGAGAATCAGCTATATATTTAGATATTAAATATAAAATGTCAGTGTATTTTACTCTATTTTACTTAGTGTTTGATATTAATTGTATGATGGCATAATATTTAGGATGCCAATAACTTATATTACTGCTAAAATACAAATTTAAATCAGTTTTAAAATAATTGTTGACTCTTGGTGATGAATGACTGGGGATTTATTTTATTCTTCCTACTTTTCGTTATGTTTGAAAGTTTTCATTAAAAATGTCTAAAAGGAGGGCCTCCTTGGTGGTGCAAGGGGTTAAGCACTGCACGATAAAGCATCAGCAGCCAGTGCAGTATGAGTTTGATCCCTGACCAGGGATGGGACCCACGTGGTACAGCAGACTTCTCCTGTCTTGCCCGCTGATCCCCTCATTTCAGTCAATCTTCACATTGTATTCCCCACTCTGTCTCTGGTGAATCCTCTCCTCTCCCCCGCCCCCCTCTAGCCTGTACCGCAGTTCTTGTATTCATAAAAAATTAATATTTTTTTAAAAATCTAAAAGGAAGTGCTTTGGGTCTCCCTGGTGGTGTGGTGGGTTAAGCAACGCACTATGAAGCAAACCACAGTCACTACAGCATGAGTTCGATCCCTGCTGCCAGCCAGGGAGGGGACCCACGTGGCACAGCAGACCTCTCCTGCCTCGCTCACTGCTGCCCTCCGCAGTGCGTTTCAGTCAGTCTGCCTGTTCTGCTTCCCACTCTGTCTGGTGAATCCTCTCACCTCCCTGGACTCTGGCCTGTAGCCCAGCTCTTGTGTGCATAAATAAATAAATCTTAAAAAAAAAAAAAAAAAAGGAAATGCTTTAAGCTCAGATGTTTTCATGTCCTGTATTATTGTGGGAGACTGAATTACAGCATGCATAATGGATTCAGTATTAACTTGATTATCTTAGTTAGAGCATGTATTAAACTTGGACAGTGGTAATCCTCTATTATACAGCAGTGTCAGGAGATGTCAGCCTTGTCTTTGAGAAATATTCCCCTGTTATCAAAATGTCTGATTTTTTCCTCCTTCTTCCCTTATGTTTGATGTTTTTATGACCAGGACAAAGAGAGCCATGTTTTGTCTTTAATGGTAATTGAATAAGCACCAAATTAAAGTCAGTGTATGCTCTCCAAGAACATTAACTTTGTCTAGGTCATCATGTAATGAGTTAGTTAGAATAACCTCATGTTTATAAACTGGTTATTAGTGAGGTAGGTTGGGATTGGGTCCTAGACAGGCAGAAACTCCATCCTGGCTGATGTTGGTTATTTAAAAAAAATCACCTTGTGGGCCTCCCTGGTGGTGCAAGGGGTTAAGGTGCAGAACTGTGAAGCTATCCACAGCCACGACAGTGCGGGTTTGATCCCGGATGAAGGCACCCACATGGCGCAGCAGACCTCTCCTGCCTTGCCTGCTGCTCCCCTCTGCAGTGTGTTTCAGTTGATCTGCCTACTCTGCTCCCCACTCTGTCTCTGGTGACTCCTGTCACTCCTGAGCCTCTGGCCTGTGCCCCAGCTCTTATATGCATGAATAAATCTTAAACAAAAATAAAAATAAGAAAATCACCCTGTTAGAAGTTTTTAATCTAGTGCAGCAGGAGTACTTATTGTTGCTGGTTTCAGTGAAGTGTCTATGCTCTGTGTGCCTCGGTGGTGAGGCTGTTATATGGGATTATGTTTCTCAGAGATTTACCATGCTGTGTTGTGACGTAGTAGCTTAAAGTAGCCAAACAAAATTATCCCAGAACAGATGAATTGCCACACGTAGTGATCATATTTTGATGCATTTTTAAAAATTTTTTTAAAAAAGATTATACATACAAGAACTAGGTTATAGGCCAGGTGTGTGGGGGGTGAGAGGAGTCACCAGAGACAGAGTGGGGAGCAGAACAGGCAGATCCACTGAAACACTGCTGAGGGGAGCAGTGGGTGAGGCAGGAGAGGTCTGCTGTGCCCTGTGTGTTAGCTTCATAGTGCTGCAACTTATCCCCTTGCGCTACCAGGGAGACCCCATTTTTGTTTGTTCTTAATAATAATTTCAGAAATAGTGTCCTTACTCTGTGACATAATTGTACTAGACCCTTAATTCCCTGTTTTCTTTTTTTTTTAAAAGATTTATTTATTTATGCATACAAGCACTGGGGTACAGGCCAGAGGTGTGTGTGGAGGGTGAGAGGATTCACCACAGAGAGTGGGGAGCAGAACAGGCAGATCAACGAAGCACACTGCTGAGGGGAGCAGCGGGCACAGCAGGAGAGGTCTGCTACGCCATGTGGGTCCCCTCCCCGGCTGGCAGCAGGGATCGAACTCGCGCCGCAGTGACTGCGCCTTGCTTCACAGTGCGTCGCTCAACCCACTGCGCCACCAGGGAGGCCCTAATTCCCTGTTTTCATGGACTATCCATTACCACCTACCTTAGCACAGTTTTGAATAGTGATGTAGTACAGTAGAAGGAGCAGCTAATTAACATGTACATAGGAATTGCAGCAGCGCACTTGAGTTCACTCAGCAAAGGGCTAGAATCTGTGTGGACTCATTGCTGTTGGATTGCAAAAATGGTAGGGAGATCATCATTTATGTAATCTCAGCTCGTAGCTTTTGACAAGAGCGGGAAGGGACCAGACACTATTTAGATACTAGATACATTTAGTGGTGAACAAGAGGAAAAGGTTGAGTTTTTGTGGAGTTAGTTTTGGCTAGGGCAGGTAGATAATAGATAAACCAGCAGGGTCAGGTCCTAAGGAGAGCGCTAAAGAAATGCGAGCAGGTGGTGAAGAGAACATTGGCTCCCAGTGTGCTCTGGGCCACCCGGGCGTCCTGGGACCCTTATAGAGTCTCTGCCATATAAAGGCTGTTTTCATAAGGTTTTTTCCCCTCTCATTCTCCCATGATTGTGGATAGGGCTTTCCAGTGGCTTCGTGATGTGTGTTATCCTAACAGATTGAATGCAGAACCAGATATGAGAATCCAGCTGTCTTCTATTAAGCCAGATGTTGGACACTTGCAAAAATGTAAAGCATTTCCACTCTTACTAATTTATGTTAATTCTCTTAGTCTTAAAAGACTAAGTCATGGGACTTAGTCTTTTAAAATTAAGTGTTTAGAGATTTTTTTTCCCTTTGCTACAGTAAATAATCGGTACTTCACATATGAGCAGAAGCTCTTTGCCAAGATAAGCAGTTTCTTAAAACTGTAAAGCAGTTTTGAACCCAAAAAGTTGGAGAAGCTCCCAGAAGGTGAATGGGGGTGGTGGTGGTGCTTTTTAGACAACTTGCTGTGAACAAAAACCTCTCAGAGAGGGTGACCTTTTGGTGGAGAACATTCTGGTCAGAAAGGACAAGAGTTCTCTGAGTGCTTTCCCTGATGCCTCTTACACATTCTTTTCTGGCCTTAATATGATTACATGGAAGTCATGTTTACTCTTTTGATTTCCTATTGTTTACTTCTGTAACAGTTATCAGTCAGTCTCTGCCAGTTCTAATGGGATTGCTTATATACATTTCCGAACATGAGACAAATTGTTAGAAGGCGGTTTATTTAATCTCTTTGCTATTTATAACAAGCTAATTTGAAGTCATTTTTTATTACTTGAAAAAGTTAACAGTATTTCTGCAGGCATCAGATAGTGATCCATGACACTTATTCTGATGTGGCCTTGCCTTCCGTCTTTGTTAGTGGTGAACTTGTCTTGCCACCTTTATGCTTTGGAGTTTTAATTTGGGCTTCTTTATTAATATTGTATAGAAATACATTTTACTATCATTCCTGCCACTACCATCTTTTATCAAACTATTTAAAGTCAAAGTAGCAAATATTATTAAAAAAAAAAAGTCAAAGTCATCTAAAAAGGGAATAGCAGAGAAAGCCGAAAAGGAAATGAGCTTAGATAAAACTGGAATTGGAAGACGTTTCTGCCCTGAGCAAGTGGTGACCTCACTGTGTGCCAGGTGTGAGTCCAGTGCTCTGCATTGCTGCAGATTTGCTTTTTCCAACAGCTCACAGGTTGACATGGTACTGCCTTCACTCAGCAGGGGTCTGAGCAGGAGGGGGGCGGAGGGCATGTGGAAGCGTGTGGCTCGAGGTCCGGGCCTTGCCCACGCTGACCAGTGTGCTGTGCAGCAGCCGACCTGCAGGACTTTTCCTGACCTGAGTGGACCACAGAGAGTGGTCTGTGAGTTCAGCTCTTCCCATGGAAAGTTAGAAGTCGGGGGCCTCCCTGGTGGCGCAAGGGGGTTAAGTCTCAGCACTGTGAAGCTATGGGCAGCCACTGCAGCACGAGTTCAATCCCCAGCCAGGGAGCTGACCCAGGTGGCGCAGCAGACCTCTCCTGTCTCCCCGCTGCTTCCCTCAACAGTGTATTTCATTGCATCCTCCTGTTCTGCTCCCCACTCTGTCTCTGATGACTTCTCTCACCCATACCCCCCCCACCTCGGGCTTACTCCCCAGTTCTTGTATGCATAAATCTTTTTTTTTTTTAAAAAAAAACTAGACGTGGGAGAAGTAGCAAGCAGAAACACATAGAGAGAACGCCGGAAGCTGTAGTGGTGCATGTTCTGGCTGAGTCCACGCGGTGGCCTGGTCAGCAGGCAGAGCACGCTGCAGGGAAGACATTTCACCATCGCTGTGACCGGTGCAGTTCTGATGCTGTGGTGTGGGGCCTCTTCGTGGAGACGGTCCTGGGTAGGGGTTGAAACAGCAGTGGGGATGCTGATCTACAGGTATTGAGAGAGACCATATGTGGAATAACAAGACAGATAAGATGATAATTCTTCTCACAGTGCTGAGAAATAACACAGACTATAGAAATACACATCCTATAGAAAGTGTTTTTATCCTCTGAGGAATGTACTAGAAATGGACATTTTCCTCACGTTAAAGTCAGCCCTCCTGGACTCCTGATATAGGTGGGAGCACGAGAGAAGAGGCCTTTAAATGAGTCTCTGAGTGGGAGAGGGTTGGGACTTGGGTTCTTTTTTTTTTTTGGAGGGGGGGACTTGGGTTCTTAGGGAAGTAAAGATTTTCTTATTTGGGGGGATTGTCAAGTAGTATAAAAATATGGTTCTACGTGGCATTCTTTCAACCTGAATGTCTCTTTGTCGTATCATCATCTCTAAAGATGAAGAAACAAGTGGAAACAAAATGACTTCTAATCACATACTGGTCGATGATGATTATTTCTAAAAACCAAGAGTTTAACTGCACATATTTAGATGGAAAGTTGATTTTTGGCCATATACTACAAAGAGGAGAGACTTGTAGTTTTAATTATTGTTGGACGATATTTGTTGTGACTAGTATCTAGGGAGTTTGAGAATCTGGTATGCTTTTTCGGTCACTGGAGAAAAAAAATTAGGACATTACCATTACGAGTTCTCACTGCAGTGCTCTTTGGAAAAATAATTCTCACACAGTAACTTCAAGTTGTAACTTCACGTTCTTGATACCTTTATTCGCTCATTCTACTGCTACATTTATTTTGAAATTTTCATTAAATGTCAAATTTTAATTAGAACCAAAATTTATTTTAAAATAATAGATACGTGTTTCACATTTCCGTTGGCTCCTGCTACTGTAAAGAGTGGATGAGCTTATAGCGAAGCCACTGATACTCTGTGCTCTGGTAAGCGAACCCCTGCTCATGGAAACCACGTTTTAAAAAAGTTGAAATCAAAATCATTAGTTTATATGATTTATAGTTTTTTCTTGACAAACTCCTAAACTTCTCCAGCATCTCACCAAGTCCCTGGTGCGCTTCGGATCGGCCAGTCTAGCGTTGTCTGCTGAACTAAGTGACTAAGCCACTAGATGGGTACCTTGCTGGTTCTTAATTTTTTTACAATCAGCGATCTTATTTTTGCTCTTAAGAAGCCATTAGAAACAATGGCAGCTTTCAGACAAGCGCCACCAACCTTAACCAAAGCCGAGTGCACGGACAGCGTGCCCCGCGCAGCATTTTCAGTCGGCGAAGGGTAAAAATGTCAGTTTTGCTGTCCTGGGGGCTGCGGGCGGTGGGTGCGGTCCCGGCGCGGCGGTCCCGGCGCGGCTCCGTTGCTGTAGTGCGCTCGCATCTCTGTGTGTTGTGGAATCGGGGCCTTTCTAGCACACAGGGTTAAGTAAAAGGTTGCAGCCATCGAGCGAGCGTTTCCCCCTGTAATGCGCTCATTAGTGGTGGTGAGGCCAGGTTTCAGCACATGTCAGTAATTTCCATTTCATTGCTGAGTGGCGGCTCTTGTTCAAGAGTTGGTTCTAAGCCTGATGAATATATATTGGGAATAAGCAGAGGAGAAGAATTGAAGGCAAACACCCTGCCAGGCCTTCTGTTGGCTCTGAAGCTGCCAGTGGATCTCTGATTAGCAATGCATGAAGCGGCTCATCCGTTTGGAGGGGCCTCCATAAGCTGTCACAGGTAGGCATGCCCTTCTGGCCCTTATGTGGCCACTTTTCGTTTCGCCGTCCCCATGTTCTTTCGTGGTTGACCGTCAGGCCTAGGACGTGAACAATGGAGGGTGAGCCCGGCGCCTTTGCCCCTTCAAACGCTGAAGCCAAGTCTGCTTGTTTTGCAGTGAGTCCACGGAAGCACAGGGTCTGAGCTAGGCCTGGGGACCCCACTGCTGTGATCGGGGGCTCGGGGGTGATGCCTTCTGGGACTCATTTCCCCTCTTTGCCTGATTGGTACCAGCTTGTCCTGGCTTTGGGGAGCTCACAGAGATCATGCAAGAGTGACCTGTGGGGGCTGTGGTCAGGCTTTGCTGAGCCTGGGCCAGGACCTGTGTTAATGTTGACTTCAAAACTGGGGTGTTTGGGAGAACTTAGATGTTTTCTTTTTGTAGAAAACCTTGCTGTAATAAAGCCTTTTTGGAATTCAGGATTTTATGCGGTTACTTTGTGCATAGATAGAGGAACTTTAGGGGATTCTAGCCTAGTGATCTTTAAAAGGTTAAAAATGTTATTCTTTATAAGTTTAAAGTTGATGTGCAATATATGAGGGAATATGGGGTGGTACTGCAAGAAAGTATCACTGCCAGTTATGTCCATTTGTTGCTGATGTGCTTTTCCAGGCACTGTGTGTAAGAAGTTTTGCTCACGGTTTTGGTTTGTATTATATATATGTGTTTGATCATGTGTGTGAGCGAAAATGCCAGCCTCAAGACCATTACTGAGGAGGTCGGGAATCCGTGCTTGTACCCTCACAAAAAAATAACAAGTTCACTTCCTAGATGGCTACTTGAAGCTATTCCTTTTGGATGTTTGCCAGATTTAGGCCCCAGTGGGCTTAAGATCTGGAAAATCACTTGCAAATTTGTGGGAGTTATCAGTGACTTTGAATATTTCACTGTCCAAACTGTCATCTGCTTGGGTTCTGTCTCTGCACTGGGTAAAAAAATTAGAAGTTTGTCAGCCAGTTAGAATTAAAGGTGACATCTGCTTTTAATTGGTGTTTTATTTTCTTCCAAGTCAGTAAAAATTCAGTAAGACATGAATTATCAAATTTTGCCATGCTAAGCAACTTGTCAAGTGACAGCAAACCGGGCCTTGAGCTCTGGTGCAGATGGGAGGCGTTAAAATGTTGATTAATTGTCTGAGCTTCGATTACGGCTTTGGAGGGCTAAAGCTTATGTCACCACTGCCAGCTTTCCAGTGTCAGTAGAATTCATTTGTTAATTCTGTAGGCTTTTTTCAATTACTGGCAAATTGCTTCTTGTATTTCACTAGTTTTTAACTGGTTTTGGTGATCCTTGGTCTAGGAGACTCGGTCAGCGAAACGATGCAGAATTCGTCTGTCCTCAAGTACTCTATGTATTTAGTAAATATCTTAAAATCTTTTTAGTACTGGAAAACGTGAAAAGTAGAAACTGAAAAGAAAAAAAAAACCTGAAAGTGAGCTTTAGGATGAGATTCTCTCAGACATCGTGTTGCTCTGAGGCAGGAGGAGCTGTTTGAGTCTGGCAGAGGAAGCCCTGGAGGACCCCCGCACCCCCCATTGAAAAAGAAAATTGATTGTTTCTGTTTTTACCATTCCAAAGCATTTTAAGACATAAACCATAAAGGTAAAGAAATAAGTTCCTTCAAGAAGGGCCTGTAAAAATAACTCAGGGCTTCAGTCATTCTCAGCACGAAAAGACCAAAGAAAATGTTCCCATGATACGATCACATTTTAATTTTCTAGTTACTGAATGTTCAGTGCGGTACAAAGTTATTTCTTTAATGGTGTCTTTAAAAATTAAACTCTGAAGGAGATTTTTTTTGGGGGCTAGTCACTGATATGAAAGTATATTTTTCTCCTTTTTTTCATTGAATAGATCTGTATTAAAGGTAGAATTCTGTGTTCTGGGTGGTAGGACTCACAGCAACTTTTCTCAGTTTCTTAATTTTATCAGACTTCACTTTATTCAAGTTTTCTTTTTTATTGTCCACTTAGGAATAGCTGATGCATGTTTGATGCAGTTATGCATCTTTTGCTACCAGAAGACCTCTGCATTCTTTTGATTCAGAAATTTGTCCTGTCGCGGGTGTTGTATAGCTTTTATTTCAACTTAAAAAGTAGAAAAGATGCTTCTGCATATTCACATGACAGTTTCACAAACAGTTGGTAAGTGGCATCTTTTACCCCAGGGCCAAGTCTAGCAGTTTTTATACATTTTTAGAAAATAGCTAGAAAAAAGAATTTAGCTCTTCCAGCTGAACTATAGAAACCACTTTTATAGTCATCTTGATGCCTGATAACTTCAGGGTTCATTGCCCCTGTACATTTTTCAAATTATTTGCTTCTCAATACATAAGGCTTTAATTTACCTCCTACTGACAACCCCCAAATGGATTTTGAAGAATTTTGAAAGTGGACTGCGGTAGTTAGCTTCAGCGCTGGCTTTGGTTGCTGACATAGAATCTCTTAAGACACCCAAATCTGGAAGGGCGGGAGGTTCAGACAGCATCTCCAGGGAAAATAATTGAGTTTTTTTTTTTTTTTTGTTAAGGTACAGAATTACTTTTTTCCTATGTTTCTTTGAATCCTGTCTTAATGCCTTAGTAATAATTCACACACAGATCTAACCATGTTGTCTTCACTGTTTAAATTTTTGCTCACGTGATATCTTCTTTACTCTTTAAATTTTACAAAATAATGATAAAGTTAAATATTTGCACCATAAAGTACTCTGAAGCAATCCTAATTGTTTATGTAAATCTTTTTGATATTAAAAGTACATATACTTTATTTACTGATGGAAAATATTATTTCAAGTATCCTTTGTTTTGGAGGTGCTGAAGATGACTTTTGTGTCATCCTTTTATGCTTTTTAAAGGTCTAAGAGAAGTAGTCAGTGTCTGTGTTTTACTGAAAGAAGACCCCGATAGCTAGCTAGTACTTGAATTGGGTAGGCGCCTTTTTTGGCCCTAAATGTTCTCTGGTCTTTCAGGAGATGGCGATCATGGTAGACTGGCTTGTTAATCATTTCTGTGTTTTCAGCCCAGTCTGGTTACTAATTCTTGACTTGTTACTTCTGTTCTTGCTCTTAGCCTCATTGCATACAATTCCTGTTGTTTAAAGAACCAAGCTTTCTTTCTCATGTGATCCTTTCACTCTATTGACAATTGATTGGATCAGGGATTAGTGTCTGACCAAAGGCAGTTGGCTCTGGAAGGGTCCTGACCCAGGGTGTGTGTGGTGGGGCGGGGCAGCAGGGTGTTGTGGACATGTGACGTGGGGGTGGGGTGCAGAGAAGATTGTGACATTTGCACTCATAACTGCAAGATGAAAAGGTGCAACCAGCACAGGAAGCTCTGGGACCCACCTTCTCTGGGCATCGGGAATAGCAGTGTTCGGAGGCAGGAGCAGGAGGAGCACGTCGGATTGAGAGACAGAAGCTGGTGTGCAGGAGGATGATGGCGATGAGGCGTGTGGTACGGGATGAGGATGGAAAGGTAGACTCGGCCAGATCAGGTAGAGCTGGTATAAGAAGCTGAATTTTAATCCAGGTGGTGGGGGATTAAAGTATAGAGATTAGCAGATAGCTTTGTTTCCAGAAGCACCTGAAGAACAGGAGGACAAATTACAGCTCTTAAGCATGTAGTAACACACTGTGATGAATTTCTCTATTCCTGTGACAGTAATGCGTATCAGCCTCAAGAATTACATGACCAGAAGCTGCAGTGGTAATTGGAATAGAAAAAAATAGACAGCTAACCAAATATAAGAACTAGTGCCCTAGAAGGTGAAAGTCTCATGTTGGTCTCCCTGTGGAAATCCTCTCCTTAATCTGTCTTCTTGGTCTTCAGATGCTTCTGGAAACAAAGCTGTCTGCTGATTTATACTTTGCCAACCCCCTACTGCTCCAGGAACCCACTGTTGCCTTCCGAAATTTACCTTCTACGAAGAATCATTCCTTTTCTCACGTAGTTTATTCCTCTAATTCTGGATCACTCAGTCTTAAAGACACACTGGCAGTGAGATACCCCGGGGAGCCTTTGCCCCTTCAAGTCCCAAGAGCAGTCAGGGGAGGGATGTGGGTCCAGGGGAGGCTTGCTGTGGTTGTTCTAAATCCTGGTTCTTGGTGTCTCCCCAGCAGTGTGGGTGGCAGGCAGCGGTCTTGCGCACAGAGCAGCTTCGGGGGGTGCCGTGTCTGCAGCTCATGTACCTTTACTCACGTACCCTCACACCGCCAGTCTCTCCGCCGCTGCGACTTCTGGTCGTGGCATCTCCCTGGGCAGTTGTGAGTCAGGGATGGACTGAGGAAGGTTTAGGCCGCTGGCTGCAGGGAGACCCGAAGAGAGGCTTTTTCAGGATTCCTGGGGAAGATGCTCTCGCCTTCTTAAACGCGGACAGCCTGAAGACCCGGCTGGCTCCCTCCTCTCCCTCTGGGGAGGAGCAGGCTTGGTACTGCTGCAGCCGTGTTGTTGCCATGAGGCTCGCCCAGCACAGAGCTACAGTCCAGACCGGGCCCGGAATGAAGAAGGGCGGCAAAATCCAGAATTGGGAGGTGGCCTCTGAAGGACTTTTTCAGTGTTGGTGAGGTGTGTGTGAGGGGGGAGAGCGGGACTGGGGTTTTGCAGGTTAACAGTGTTTTCTGCTGTGTCAGCTAGTTACTGAAACGTTTTCCTTTACCTTTGCGTAGGTACCAAGGGCCTTCGTAAAAAAGAAAAGTAGGACACAGAACTTGCTTTTCTTGGAGTCCAACTTACGGGCATTGGATTTCGATTCTTCCTGTGACTGTCCCAGTGCTGGGTCGGGCACTGAAGGAGCGCTCAGTTACTGAAAGTCTGCTGAGAAGTTTGGCAGGCCCGAGCATCAAGCTGCGCCCTCGTGGAGCAGGGCGGCGACAAGGTGGTGCTGGGTGGCTGGAGGAGTCTGCCGAGCGCTCCGTCGCGAGTGCTCCCGGAGCGAGGAGGCAGGGAGGCTCGAGGAGTGTGTTGGAAACCCGGCCGAGCCACTGTCGGGCCTTGTTTCCGTGCTTAGGCTCTTAGATCTTCTGAGCTGGGCGCCGCAGCCCTCCCCTCACAGGGCCCCCGGGATGTCCGAAGCCATGGTCCTTGGGCACGTGGGCCCGTCACTGTCCGAAGGGCTTGGCGTCGAGCTCGTCTCTGCAGCTGCCTCTTGCTTCAGTCACGGGTGTTTGAAGGTCACGTCCCCACAGGTGCTGCCCGTGGTTTGCTGTGCTTGGGACAGGGCAGCTGAGGGGAGCCCTGCACCCACTCATCTACAGCGAGTCTGCTGTACCCTGAGACCCAGCACTGCGACTCACCGCGACCCATGTGCCTGCGTGGTGTTGAAGGCCTGGTTACTTCTGGTGGGTGGGAGATTGGGTATAGCTGGAGCGAAAACTGTCAAACTTCAGATCAGTGTGTGTGTGTGTGTGTGTGTGTGTGTGTGTGTGTGTGTGTGTTAGTGAAGAACAGTATTTTGCATTTGTATAGTTGTTGGCATCTTCCTGGGAGTTTGCTCCTATCATAGAAACTCTGTGCCCTTATGAAGCTGAGTTTCGTAATTGTGATGTCATCAACCTTATAAAACACATGTAGAGAAGAAGATAATGGATTTTTTGAGCCAGGAGTTGTTGAGAATGTAGCTAATCTAATTGGCTGGCGTACATCTTTGGTGTGGTGGACCGTGGGTGGGGTGGAGGATGCAATAATGTGAAATAGGGTTACTGCCTGAAGAAGTGTGTCTGGAGGGGCTGCGTCAGAGAGGAGACAGGGAGCAGTTTATCTGGCTCAGGAGTTATAGATCGCCTCCTGTTACAGATGATGAAGTGATTCCTTCTGACGGGGAAAGAGCGTCCAGAAAGTCTCAGGAAGAAGGTGGCATTGGAAGTAGTTCTTGGAGATAGGTGTGTTTACCAGGGAAGAGGATAGGGGAGAAGGATGGAGATACAATGGGAAAGGACATTCCAGTAATCGAGTTAATTTACTTGTCTGTACCTTTAAAATTAATGTAGAGTCTGACCTCTTTAGTCACCTCCACTGCGTCATCAGGTGCAGTCCCAGCACCGTGCACCTGCATCCTCAAATTAGGTTCCCATTGGTTCTGCAGGCTCCCACCCTTTCCTCCAGGGTTTTTTCAAAACGCCATCAGAGTGACCGAGCAACATACAAGTGAGATACAGCATGTTCCTGCTAGAAGCCACTGCAGAGCCACCTTGAGTGACCGCCAGAGTCCTTCAAGCCTTTCCCCAGTCTTTTCTGACCTAGTTATTTTTCCTTCTCTCTCTTTAGCTCTTCCTTGAGGTAAGGTGTGCTTACAACCCTGCTAGTTTCTTTGTAAGGAACTCTGTCCGTCCAGATAGATCTTCTTTACTCCATAGTTGTAGTAATATTCTTAAAGATCTACTCTGGTGAATCCTTATGTTACTCTTGTCCCACCACCTCATCCTCTTTGATTTCCATTACCAAATCTATTATTGCCAGGTCTACTAATGAGCCATTTAGTTAGTTTGTTTGTTTGCATACCACATATGAATGAAATCATATGGAATTTGTCTTTTCCTCTGTCTGGTTTATTTCGTTAGTCCTAATCCTGGCCAGGTCCATCCATGCTGTTGGAAATGGTAGGACTTCAACTTTTTTTGTAGCTGAGTAGTATTCCATTTTTCATACACACCACATCTGCTTTACCCACTTGTCTGTCACATGGCAGACATTTAAAATTTTGTGCCATGTGGTTTCCCTTTGTGAACAGTGTCTTGTTCTTCTTTTTGGGTGGATACTTCTATTTAGCTATGTGCTGCGAGTGTGGATAAATATGCAAACAAGCAGGGTTTTATGCTGAGAGGAAGCAGCCAGTTGAGAGGAAGAGATGAAAAGTAGAAAAGCGGTAGGGGCAGGGACCGCCTCTTCAGGAAGGGTCTGATGTAGTTCTGGCTCAGGGTTGGCAGCAGCAGAACTGTCTCAGGAACGAGACTGCTGGACTGCAGGCATCTTGCATCTATACTCTGGAAGGCTGGTGGGAGGCCTCCAACTAGCTGCTCTGGGACTATAACTTCTAACATTCTTCACACTTACACAGTAGCTCACCGTGGGCAACCTCTGTCCTATGTGCTTTACGTACAGTAATTGAGTTAGCCCTCACAGATGGAGAAACTGAGTCACAGAGTTGTTCAGTGATTTGCCATGGGCCAACCAGGTCGTTGATGGCAGAATAGGTGTCCAGGCAGGCTCTGTGCCTTTGCTTTCACCCGTGGCCCTCTGCTGCTCTTCAGGCCTGCTTTCCTTTGTACAAGATGTGATGGAAAACCCTGCCTGACAGCTGATTGGGATGACTCAAGCGTCAGGGAGATTATGAGTGGCTTCAGCTATCACTGTGGAACCTCAGAAGGCCATGATGGTGATGACGACACAGTTGACGGGACTCTCACTTGCTGGTAAAACATTTTGAGAATGTCATTTTGCTGAGATCAATGTTTATGCTTTACCGATAGCTTATATTCTTCAAGTTTTATCTGTTATATATGCTGCCACTCATCACTCCCCCACCCCCCATAAGTTACAAGACTTGTCTTCATTGAAGAGGAAGGTTGCTTTCTGAGATCTCTTTCTAGAAGGTTAGGCAGGCCCTGGATTTTCAAGAAATTCACTGAAAGCAGGTATCCTGAGCATGTTAGAATTGTGGCAGTCTTAATGTGAACTGCAGGAAGAAATTCTCAACTGCAAGGGGGAGGAAGTTTTTCATCCTGGAAAGAATCCTTTGGTCTTCTTTTTGTAGTTGAGGTGGAAACACTGTGCTTTGTGCCTGAGTAACTTGGGCCAGCTGACAAAGTTTCCATCAGTGTTTATTTTATTCCGGGTGCCATGATCTGTGTCCTAGGGGACTCTGCTTCCTCTGTCATTGTATGCGTGTGTTACTGGGATTTTAATTGCTTGCCGTGCCTTCCTTGTTGGCTGGCCACTACAAGAAGGCGGTGACACATGCCCGCCATTGTAGCCCTAGACTTACACAGTGATGGGCACAGAGGGGGTAGGTAGGCATTTTAGCATGAATGTATGACTTCCAGTGTTGAGTAGGAACATGAAGTCTCCATTGGAGATCTGATTTTGGTAGACCTCAGTGGAAAAGGGGGGCACCTCTTGGCTAAGCCTTTGCTGTCTGTGGCCTCACCATCATCCTCTGATGACCACAAACCTTGAATGGACCGGTGAGAGACATCCTTTCTCATAAACGTAAATATTTGTTTTCCCATGCTACATTTCAAGTCCTAGTTGTCTTTTTTTTCTTTCAAAAACTTCCCGTTTTAAAGTAAAAACTTCTCCAAAGAAATGCAAATGGCCAACAGGCATATGAAAAAGTGTTCAGCATCACTAGTTGTCAGGGAAATGCAAATCAAAACCACAGTGATAGGCCACCTCACACCAGTTAGAATGGTCCACATTAAAAAAATGGGAAAGAGCAAATGTTGGCGAGGATGTGCTGGTAAAGGAACCTTCTTCCACTGCTGGTGGGAATGCAAACTGGTCCAGCCACTGTGGAAAGCTGTGGGGAGCTGCCTCGGAACACTAAGAACGGGCCTACCACCTGACCCAGCGCTTCCGTCCCTAGGAATCTACCCGAAGGTCACAAAACACTAGTCAGAAACCCACACGCCTGTGTTCATTGCAGCACTATTTACAATAGCCAAGATATGGAAACAACCCAAATGGCCCCAGACAGAAGAAGGGATCAAAAAGAAGTGGCGTATTTATACAATGGAGCACTACTCAGCAGTCAGGAAAGACGAACTCATGCCACGTGTGGCACATGGAGAGGGCTGGCAGGGATTGTGCTAGGTGAAGTTAGTCAGAAGGAAAACACAAACTCCAATGGTCTTCCTTACATGTGGAGTATAGAGAAACCAAACAAAAGGTCAGGAAAAAGTCAGACTAGCAAGCTGGCCATAGAACAGAGCACACAGCAAGGGAGGGGTGGGGCGGGGCAAACATGGGAGGGGTGAACACAAGGGGTTAGGGTGAAGGTTTGCGGGTGACACAGTGGCCGGAGAACTACTGGACTACAACGATGTAGGAAAAAAATCCTAAGAAATTTAAAATGGGCTGCAAATAAATAAAATCCAAAAACAAAGGCTTTCTTTGGTGTCTCCATTGCCTCTGTTGACAGCCAGTGCGTCACTCACTCTTCATGCACTGACTGCTTTCCCCCAGGTCTGGCTTTTATTGTTCCGTGTGGGTTGTTTGCTCTGCTGGACGGTAAACTCCTTGCGTGCATAGTCAGGCTAGTCCAAGCGGCGTGCTGGTCCGAGGGGCACTGTGCCTGCAGACCTCTTGCACGCCCGCTGCCTGGGGAGCAGCCCGAGGCTTGGACGTGTGCGTGAGACTGCTTCAGGAGCAGGCGAAAGCGCCTGCTTGGGTCTCATCCCGCCCTCATCCCTCATCCATGCGTGGCCCTGTCTCCGCTCTCACCTCGCCGACATGCTCAGGACGATTGCTGCTGTCCCCTGGCTCTCGGGCCTCATGTCCTTTGAGGAGAAGTGATGTGAAAAGGCCTTTGAAAACGGAAATGACATGGTGTAATCTGGAGTAAACTGAAGACTTTCTGAGTTTGTAAACTAACCTGGTGACTGGAATGTTTATGCTCTTTTTATTTAAAAGGTTAAAGTAAGCTGAACACATTGCCTTGTCAGTGAGAGATATTGTTCTTTTTTAGTATTTTTACACTGCTCCTTTTATTTCCTTGAAACTTGAAAAAAAACGTTTCCCACATAGAGATAAATTAATGTCTGCTCTGCCCATGGCGACATCCGATCGTCATTTCACTTCATGGCCTCCATGTTAATAACGAAGACCAGGGGCGAGAGTAGCAGGTTGACGGTGTGGACTAGTGCTGAGTAGTGTGAGCAATTGCTCAGTTTCTCAAGGCAATTAATTGGGAATGATGATCTGTTTATTTTGGCATTCCCTTCAGTGTCTGAAATAGCCCCGTAATGTAGTCAGTACAGCAACTGGGTGTGCTTGCAAGGAGACTATCCCAACTGAAGGTAAATTGTGCTTTTTTTCAAAGCTCATACCTCTTATTTTCACGCATCACTGGTATTGAAAACTTTGTATGTTCCATAAAGCAGCACATTAAGCCAGGATTGTGGAAGGGTTTTTACTCGTAGTAAATCTGAAAAGAAATCCATAAATATTTTCAAAAGAAAGAAAGTGGCATAATTCAGATACTATCCCAGGCCAATGTAAAAAGTGTAAACGTTAAGTTGTCGGGAGAGTTAGTGTAAACAAAAGCTCTGGAGCATTTGACCAGCCCACTACTCTCCACGGTTGGCAATTTAGTCACTATTAATGGAGCGTGAGGAATGAATGGGAAGGTGAGTCATAGGCATTATGTTAGCATCTCTTCATGCGAAGTGAAATATTTTTTGAATATTTATTTATGCATACAAGAACAGAGGTGTGGGGGTGAGAGGGTTCACCAGGTGCAGAGTGGGGAGCAGAGTAGGTGGATCTACAGAAACACACTGCTGAGGGGAGCAGCAGGCGAGGCAGGAGAGGTCTGCTGCGCCATGTGGGCCCCCTCCCTGGCCCGGGATTGAACTCGTGCTGCAGTGGCTGCAGGTAGCCTCATAGTGCTGTGCTTTAGCCCCCTGAGACATCAGGGAGGGCCCTGCTAAGTGAAATATTAAGTCTTAACATTTTTTGTACATAATCTGAAAAACTGCTCATGTAAATTCATAGATATTATAATGCATATCCCAAAATTGAACTGGAAAAAAAATACTTTGAGACCCAAAGTATCAATTAATTTTAGTACTCACAAAACAAAGTAATAGATCAGAAGAAATGAAAACAGCTCATTTTTAATATCCTAAGGCTATGAGATAATTTTAGGTGGTGTGTGAAAGTGTGAGTAATCTACGTAGGCTGTACTGCTCACGCTCAGAAAGCCAAACTCTGAGCCCCGGGATTGCTTCCACACAAGAAGTATCTTACTAGTAGCGGTGCCTCATTTTGAGGTGAGCAGAGTCAGCACTTAGAAAAGGCTGCCCCATGAGTGGTGAGTGAAGGGAGATTGTCCAGGGGAGAAGGGAATGTGGGGACACGCGGGGGCAGGGAGCTCCTTCATTCTCAGGCAGCGGGGTGCTGGGCAGTCTAGATGTGGCAGTCACAAGACTTTTTTTTTAAAGATTTATTTTTTTATTCATAAAAGAGCTGGGGAACAGGTTGGGGGTGAGAGGATCCATCAGAGACAGAGTGGGGAACAGAACAGGCAGATTTGACTGAATCACACTGCTGAGGGGAGTAGGAGGCGAGGCAGGAGAGGTCTGCTGCACTGTGTGGGTCACCTCTCTTGCCGGCGGCAGGGATCGAACTTGTGCTGCAGTGGCTGCGGTTTGCTTCAAGTGTGTTGCTTAACCCACTGCACCACCAGGGCGGGCCCAGTCACAAGACTATTGATAACACTTCTGCAGTAGATGCCCTCTTCTACATTATCAATTAAAGGACCCATGGGTGTCCTTCAGGCATCCTTGGGAGGAAAGAACTATCTCCTAAGCAGTAGGCCTCAAATCGCCATGGCCCTGAGGAATGTAGTGCTGGCTTCAGAGGACATATTCAAGACACTCACAGTAACACCTTGTCTTTAAAAAGGGTTTTAATCTTCAGAAGATGTGGTAGGGTTGTCCTCTTAAATTGATTCCTGCTGAGAAGGGCCAGCACCTAAAGTCACCTTTTACTAGTTCCCATGTACTGTTTTTTGATTTTCTTTTCACAATTTTTGTAAGTCCAGTTTCTTCCATAAGCCCTATAATTATTATCAGTGATGTTAACAACCTGTATTTCCTGGGTACTTGTCAGTCCTTTTTCTGGGAATTTTTCTGAATGTAAAGCATACTGTGTGACTCATATAGCTAGCAAATGATTTAAAATAACCACAGTTAATGACTGATTACAGAACAGTTAGTCGATAAGGAAATGTGCTCAATTTTGTGACATACACATTTTCAGAATAACCGAAAATGACCAGTAAATAATATTTCACCGGAACTCATTAGGCTTTAGGTTTCACATAATTTCCAAACACTTACAGTAATGTGCACATACATGCTAAAAAGACTTCGTTTCTTCTTACAGGACAGTGCTTCCTGTGAAGTTTGAATCTATCCAACTATGTTTCTTTTCACAAGGAGAGTAATTTATGGGCTGTCTTAGGAGTCTTTCCAAGACATCTCATATTTTAAAAAATTAATCAAAGACTATCATTATTTTAAAAATTTGATTTTCAGGGAAGTTTTCTCACAGGCTTTACACACACATATGTTTATAAAATAATACCCAATTGCTCAGAGGGCCTCCTTGATGGCGCAGTGGGTTGAGCGCCGCACTGTGAAGCATCCGTGGCACAGCAGTGTGAGTTCAATCCCCAGCCAGGGAGGGGACCCACATGGCACAGCAGACCTCTACTGCCTTGCCTGCTGTTCCCCTCAGAGTGTGTTTCAGTCCATCTGCCTGTTTTGCTCCCCGCTCTGTCTCTGGTGAATCCTCTCAGCCCCTGTATCTCTGGCCTGTGCCCCAGTGCTTGTATGCATAAATAAATCTTTTTTAAAAAATAGCTGCTCAGAGTAACAGTTTTAAGAGTAAATCTGTGTCTCTGACAAAGTTCAGTGACACTGACTTTTTCTGTAGCTGACCAAGGCTGTGGGTAAAAGGTCCCCAGCTCTCAGGGTCACCAAAAGTCTTTGATCTCTTAGTAAGACACGACCATGGTTTAAGACCATCTTTGGATAGACCAAAGGGAACATGGCGGGGGCAAAGGGAGGGGAGGACAAAGCTGGGGAGGAGGGCATAAAGAGCAACAAGGGACTGAGGTGAAGGTGCACGGGTGACATGGTGGTGGGAACTCCCTGGGGACTACGCATATTGTCAGATACAATTAAATAAATCTAAAAAAAAAAAAAAAAAAGGACCATCTTTGTCTTCTAGCGTATGAAGGAAAAGGTTTGGTTTCCTAGAAGTATACTACTGGTATTAAAGTTTAATTAATAGAAACCAACCCTAAGACAAGCCAAAATATACTTTTCTAACATTCCCCTCAAACCTTCAGCACATTCTTTTCATTTGCCTCTCATAATATTCCATTTAAAAAATAACCAGTTTCATCGTGACACCAAATCTTATACCTTCAAAAAAAAACCAAATCCGTTCTCTATACATTTTTCTTAATCTCTCAAAACATACACATCTTTGCATACATGCAGTTATTCCACCTCAGCTTTCTGATTTCTAAATTGTGAGATACTACAATAACTGTCACACCATCGGCCTTTTAGATAAGAAGACTTTTCCTTTTTAGATACAGTAACTTTTCATAATTTCTAAAACACATGTTTGAAAGTTTTTCTGTAGGGGACATAAGACACATTTTGCTCACAGATATCCCGAGCAGTAAGGAGCCGAAAAATAGACGTAGAAGTTCAGTAACTTTAGATATTCAGTGAAGTCCCATTATTAAACTTAATAAAACTTTGACTTTTCCCCCCATAATATGTTTGGGTAACTCAGTAATGAAAAAAGGAACAGGTTCAAAGTGTTAAACTTCCATCAAGACGGTGTCCAGATGACAGTGTTTTTGCTCCTCTTGGGGTTGGAATCCCAGTTCAGCCAGCGTGTAGTTAAGTAGATAGTCATTTGCCTGAAATATTCTTAAAATTTTTAACCTGTTATTAAACCTAATTCTAAAGTTACTAAAAATCTGAGGGACTAATAATTGCTAGAGATTCATACCTCATTTGTTTAAACCTTTACCTCAAATAAGTTTATTTTCAGGATATTTCTGACTTGAGCTGCCATTTCTAACTTCGGTTTAACACAAACCACTCTATCCTGGGCCTGTTTTTTTCTGATATTTGCCAGAAAGCCTCAGGAGATGAAGTCAACCACCTGCCCACTTGGACAGCATGAGCCAGCTCTGACCCAAACACATTTAACCTAGACTGAATGTATTAACACCTAGTAATATAATCCTAAAGGCATCTGTGCTTTAAAGTAAGCCTTTAAATTTTGAATAAGTATTTCTTTTTTTTTTTTAAAGATGTTTTTCTTATTTTTTTTTAAGATTTATTTATTTATGCACACAAGCACTGGGGTACAGGCCAGAGGTGTGGGGGGTGAGAGGATTCACCACAGAGAGCGGGAAACAGAACAGGCAGATCAACAGAAGTACACTGCCGAGGGCAGCAGCGGGCACAGCAGGAGAGGTCTGCCGTGCCATGTGGTTCCCCTCCCTGGCCGGCAGCAGGGATCGAACTCGTGCTGCGGTGGCTGCGGTCTGCTTCATAGTGCGTTGCTTAACCCACTGCGCCACCAGGGAGGCCCCTGAATAAGTATTTCTTATTTACAAAAAGATACTCTCAATTGAGAACTGTTTTTTTAAAAACATTTATTTATGGAAGAGCTGAGGTGCAGGCTGGAGGTGCGGGGTGAGGGTATTGTAGGGTGCGAGGACTCACCAGAGACAGAGCGGGGAGCAGGACAGGCGGATTCACTGAAACACACTGCGGAGGGGCTAGCGGGCCAGGCAGGAGTGGCTGTGGATAGTTTCACAGTGTTGCGACTTAACCTGGTGGGTACCGCCAGGGAGGCCTGAGAACTGTTTTTTAAAAAAGCATTTTTGGTTAATTACATTTTGGTTAATGTAATTCCATTACATTAGAATTTACATAGGCACTTTTAATAAACCAGTTATATATAAACTAATTCCAGTATTATTATCCAGAGGGGAAACACCCACAGAGATGTAAAGATTATTTTTTTAAAAGATTTATTTATGCATACAAGAGTTGGGGTACAGGCCAGAAGTGTGGGGGGGTGAGAGGATTCACCAGACAGAGTGGGGAGCAGAACAGGCAGATGGACTGAAATACACTGCTGAGGGCAGCAGCGGGTGAGGCAGGAGAGGTCTGCTGTGCCATGTGGGTCCCCTCCCTGGCCGGGGATTGAACTCACGCTTCTGTGCTGTGGATGCTTCACAGTGTGGCCATGTGGGTCCTGCTACGCCATGTGGGTGCCCTCCCTGGCCGAAGGCAGGGGTCGAACTCGTGCTGCAGTGACTGTGGTTTGCTTCATAGTACGTTGCCCAACCCACTGCGCCACCGGGGAGGCCCAGATTTCTTTCTTTTTATTTTAAGATTTATTTATGCACACACGCACTGGGGTATAGGCCAGAGGTGCAGGTGGTAAGAGGATTCACCAGAGACAGCGGGGAGCAGAACAGGCAAACTGACTGAAACACACTGCTGAGTGGAGCAGTGGGTGAGACAGGAGAGGTCTGCTGCGCCATGTCGGTCCCTCCCTGGCCGGGGATGGAACTCGTGCTGCTGTGCTGTGGATGCTTCACAGTTCAGCGTTTAACCTGCTGCGCCACCAACGAGGTCTATGTAAAGATTTCTTAATTTTCATTTTGCTATTTATTAATCCTAGTCAGCCCATAAAGAGGCTTTCTCTTTATTTTTTTTTTTTCAAAGATTTATTTATTTATGCATACAAGCACTGGGGCACAGGCCAGAGGTGTGGGGGGGTGAGAGGATTCACCACAGAGAGCGGGGAGCAGAACAGGCAGATCAACAGAAGTACACTGCTGAGGGGAGCAGCGGGCCAGGCAGGAGAGGTCTGCCGCACCATGTGGGTCCCCACCCTGGCCGGCAGCAGGGATCGAACTCGTGCTGCAGTGGCTGTGATTTGCTTCATAGTGCGTTGCTTAACCCACTGCGCCACCAGGGGAGGCCCCAAGAGGCTTTCTCTTTAAATCTGAAGTTTTGAATTTAGAATGAAGAAATATTCCTTTTGACAGTTTTCTCTTCTTTGCTAATTCAATTTTTCACTAAGAAATTTGGATGGAGAGCTATCTGAATTTTCATAGGTTGAGTTAGCAATTTAGAAGTTTTCTAACCAAACGATAATCATTCTTTATAGCTTTCTAGAAAGTGCACTGAAAGTATAATAGAATATTCCCAGTAAAGTTCTTTAGACGAAACAAAACAGAGAAGACAAGAAATAGAGATTTCTTAGTTTTCAAAAAATTTCCATTTGCTAAATCTAAACAGTTGGAAAAAACTCAGTTTGTCTCTTCACAAGGCTGAGTCTAATATGCCAAGAAGAGGTATTTGCATTCCTTGACATAGCAAGAGAAACTACTTAAGGTGAAAGTGTCCTTTCTGTTTTTCTTATTTCCTTAGATTCTGTGAAGGCTGCTTGTGATACTGGTTTTGCAAAGGAGGAAAAGCTTTATTCTGTCGATGTTATTTTTTGATTTGCCCAGAATGCTAATCACAGTTATCACAAACTTCACTTAAACATCTTGTTAGGTTTTAATTAAATTTTTAGTTTAAATTTTTAATTTAATAACAGCAAGTCTGATGGTGGTAGAAATTCCTAGAATCATTTCTCAGATAACCACAGCAAAGACTTAGGTTGTTTCCCTAAACACTGATGATGTGAAGACACTCTCCTATCCAGCCATAATTAGATGAAGGCCAGATTTCAGAAAGGTAAGAAAGAAAAACTCATCGAATGTTATGATTTATTTTTTCCTCCTTCATGGGCTATAGTGATATTTATTTAATTATTCAAAATATACCTGAAAGGGGTTTTGACTGGTATTGACCTAGTTGTTCCCATTCTTTAAACTTTCATAAACTTGCAACAGACTGAGCTGTGGGTAAGTAAAACAGACCTGCGAGGAGTTGAATATCTCTGAAGGTCCCTTCTGCCTCAGCTCAACCTGGAAGGGACTTCTGTAGTCAGAAATGCTAGCGTCAGGGCCTCCCCTGGTGGCACAAGAGGTTAAGATGCAGCACTATGAAGCTTCGGGAGCCACTGAAGCAGTTCAAATCCCCGCCAGGGAGGGGACCCACACTACGCAGCAGACCTCTCTTGCCTCCCTGCTGCTCCCCTCAGCTGTGTGTTTCAGTGGATCTGCCTGTTCTGCCTCCCGCTCTGTTTCTGGTGAGTCCTCTCACCCCACCTCTGGTCTCTACCCCACTTCTTATATGCATAAGTGAATCTTTAAAAAAAAAAAAAAATGCTGGCGCCTCTACTGACCATCCCAGCCCAGAAGAGAAAGTGCCCTCAGCCATTGGCACCTTTCAGTTACTTACCCTTTCGGAGTAAAAACTAGATGCTGCCTCCATCTGGCAGGCGTCTGCTTCGTTGTGGAAGCAGCAGCAGTGCTCGTAGCCAGGTGTGGTCCCGGGAAGGAGGAAGGACAGGCGCCCTAGTCTCTGGGGAAGCAGCTCAGGCAGCTGCTGGCACTGGTGACTGGCCTCTCGGCCCCAGGGATGAGCCCCAGAAGACTTTTATCATCCAGACTTGGCTGTATGTGACCAGGTAACGTAGGGAGAACTTTAGCAGTGCTCACTAGAGTTAAGCATGACGCTTCTTGTCCACATAAAGTCTGTATCTAAAATAAAAATGTAAACATTTGTACCTGTAGCTCTAATTAAGTTATCAGTAATATAAAGCAACAGTTTAACGCCTTAAAAAGCAACAAGTAGCTGGGTGATAAAGTTTACAATTTCAACAAAGTGAAATTTAGTGTTTTTTAATGGATTATACTTTGGTAATACAGTCTAATATAAAAACTAAAATTTTTTAAATAGAAAAGTTAAAGTTTATCCCAAAGCCTGACTGTTTTCTCAGTGTTATTACTAAAGGATTTATTGAATACATTTTCTCCCAGTATCTTCTCTATTGCTTTTCTTTGCTCCTTGCCAGAGCCACCAGGCTAAGGTTTTACATGATAAAGAAAATCTGTGGAACTAATCCTGGAAACCTCTTTCTGTTTTCTCACATAACACCTCCAGGCACAGAAAGACAGAATGCTTCATTTGCATTCTTAAACATTAGGAACTTAGAATGAGTCTTTCAGCTGGAAATGTTATTGCATCTACATTTCCCTAAGAAAAAAAAGGTTAACAGCCCACTCAGGTTTATGTTAACTCATCTCTTTTTAGTGTCCTGGTCTGCACAAAGAGTATAGATTGCTGAAGTGTTAACTGCCCAGGCGCTTTCTTCTTTACAATCAATTAGTCTTTGGAAATAGATATCAGTGCTGATTACAGGGAAATGAAAAGAAGAAATCAGAAATGCACAAAGCAATCGCAAACATTAGCCTAAATCTTAGTCTGCTAAAGTGGAAGGAACATTTCCAAAATATAGAACGTAATAAATAGAATTTTAAAAATAAAACATTTTCCACATTAGTTTGAAAAGCACACCCCATAAGTGCAAAGATGTTCAGAGATTTATATAGGTTGTTTATTTGAATGGTTTTTACTAATAGATGCCAAAGCTTCTTATCCCCCCCAATTACCTTCGTGAGACCTCCCCAACCAAGCATGCAATATAAAACTTATAGCACTTTTCTGACTAGTAATAGCTGAAAAATAGAAATTGTAATTTTTTGGTGCTAAATATTAGAAAGTGTTTTATTACTGCAACTCTCCCTTTCTATGCATGAAAACAGCTTTATTTTTAATGATATTGCTTAACTAGAAAACCTGATGTCTGCTGATTATCACAGTGGAGAGGGCTACTGCTATTCTATTTTTCTAACTAAATATTACACATGGCTTTCATCTAGAAATAATGATATTACTTGAATACATCGTGCCAAGTAGATACTTAATACAAGATACACATTAGACTGAATGAAATCCAGATCCTGGTAATATTGAAAGAGAAAGACCTAGATCCCTTTGGCCAAGGCTGAGTCACCGCATACCCTGTGTGTCATAAGTTAAATACAATTTTTATGTCGTTATCTAACTGGGAAGCTCATTCCTGGCCAGGGAACTAAATTGAAACCGGGCAAAATTGAGGGGTACCCAGTGACCCCAAACTGTTAAGGAAAACATCCCATATTGCCTGTATTAAAGGTCCGGCCAACCATACGCAGAAATGCAAAGAAAGCTGACTTGTTGTGCTCAGAGATGTTTAATTGATGAGCCTCCAAGGAGGGGGGAAGATGAGATGGGGAGAGATAGAGAATGAGAATATATCACCCTTCCCATCATGGGCAAATGCCCAGCCAGATAAGCTGGACAGAGTGTGGTGACTGAGGCATGCAAGCCCGCCAGGAGTCCAAGGTGTATCTGGACAAGGAAAAAGCAAACTATGCGTTGGGCAGGGTCCAGTGGGCTCAAAGAGAAGGAGAGACCCAACATTTACCATGAACCATCCACATTGGATGATCCACCGTTGTCCTGCCTGCCTGCCCGAGTTTAAAGTCCCAGGGGCAGTCTCTGTAAGAGGCTTGCCTTCCTCCTTTGAGCCTCTTCAGAGAGAGAGAGAGAGAGAGAGAGAGAGAGAGAGAGAGGGAGGGAGAGAGAGGGGGAGGGGGGAGGGGGAGAGAGAGAGTCAGACTGTCTGTTGTCTGGTTCATGGCATGCTGGTTGTTGTAGTCGAAGGCAGCTGAATTGCTGCTGCGTGAAAGTGGAGGCAGGGACAACAGTGCCCACACCCTGCGGCCCAGAGATACCTCTTCCACTTTTGTGGTGACATCCTGTAACAGTTACACTTCAGGTTGTTTAGCAATTAGCATTCCAAACACATCTTCTCCATAGTGTTAGTGTGTAAGTTTATGTTAGGATTCTAATAGACCTTTGTCCTCCTCAATTACTCATAACAGATTCCCTGTAACAAGTCATATGAGTATGAGTTCACAGCAAGCTGACTAGCATTTTAAAAGAATGACTCCTGGGGCCTCCCTGGTGGCACAAGGCATTAAGGCACAGCACTATGTAGCATTCATAGCCATTGCAGCACGAGTTCAATCCCCGGCCAGGGAGGGGACCCACATGGCACAGCAGACCTCTCCTGCTTGGCCTGCTGCTCCCCTCAGCAGTGTGTTTCGGTCCATCTGCCTGTTCTGCTCCCCGCTCTGTCTCGGGTGGATCCTCTCACCCCTGTACCTCTGGACTGTACCCCAGTTCTTGTACACATAAATAAATTACAAAAATAGAATAGCTCCTATGAGTATAAGGGGCTGAGGCTGATGGCACGCTCTTCTGGGCTTGTTCTCCTCTGTTGGTGCCAATGGTCAGTTTTGGAGACAGTGACTTTGGACTCGTGTTTTTCTCTTCTCTCATCAAGGTGTCACAGGACAGCCTACGGCCTCCACTAGAAGAGTGAGTGGTAGCTGGTGAAGTCCTGTCCATTGCTGGTGCCCAGACGTGGGCTAGTTAATGGGTTCCCTGAAGCTCAGTAGAGGGGAGAGTGTGTATTTTCCTCACACGTTGGAAGGGTTAGGGAGCAAATATTTCTGGCCCTGCAGGCCCTGCAATCTGTTCCAAGCGCTCACTAGCTTCCTGGGGGTGAGAAAGCAGCCATTTCCCATGAAGACTGAGTGTGACTCTTTATTTCAGATTCATGTCATTGTCACTGTCATGATGTAGTACTGAAGTTTTTCCAAACAGGTGAAATCCAACTCTCGATTATGAACTTTGTAGAGACAGGTCAAATGGACTGGTTTAGACCATAGATTTTAGTTTGCAAACCCGTGTTCTACTAGATTTCTCAGAAAGGCGTCATGAGTTCTTGCTTTGTGTGGCATTTCCCTCCTTTACACTTCTGTGTCTTTTTTGCTGGGCCCCGTGGCTCATACTTTCTCAGTCTCTCACTCAGCGTAGCGTGTGCTCCGTTTTCTTTCAGTGTGAACTGTTATCTAAATCTGGCCACAGCAGAAGCTTCCCTCTTGTGTAGGTCATATATTCTTTCTTCCTCTATTGTGCCTTTTTCTTAAGTAATGGTGCTAGGATTTCTTATGATGTTGGTCATTTTGGGTTGAATTTCCCAGTGTTTGTAGTATGCTCTCTCATTTTTTATTCTTTTAAAAGATTTGTGCATACAAGCACGGGGGTGCAGGCTGGAGGTGGGAGGAGTGAGAAGGACCCACCAGAGACAGTGGGGAACAGAAATGGCAGATGGACTGAAACGCACTGCTGAGGCGAGGAGTGGACAAGGCAGGAGAGGTCTGCTGCACCCTGCGGGGATGTATCATAGTGCTGCACCCCTTGCGCCAGCAGGGAGGTGCTTGTATATGCTCTTTTAACGTGTTTTCCGTTTCTGAGAAAAGTTTTCTTGAATTATATTTTTAGTCACCTTTCCTTTGTTTTCATATTCTTCAAAGATTCATCAGTCTGTTTTGTTTTTTTTTAAAAAAGATTTATTTATGCACACAAGCACTGGGGTACAGGTCAGAGGTATGGGGGTGACAGGACTCACCAGAGACAGAGTGGGGCACAGAACAGGCAGAGTGACTGAAGTACACTGCTGAGGGGAGCAGCGGGCGAGGCAGGAGAGAGCTGCTGTGCCATGTGGGTCACCTCCCCGGCCAGGGATTGAACTCGTGCTGCGGTGGCCGCGGTTTGTTTCATAGTGCGTTGCTTAACCCACTGCACCACCAGGGAGGCCCCTGTTTGATATTCTTGATTGATTCTTAGTATTGGTCATTTTCTTTTTTGACACTTAAATTTTTTAAAAGTATATTTCTGGTAAGGTACTACCTTATTCTAACATAGTATCCACTCTTGCATTCTCTCTAGGTGAGTCTTCATCTCTGAAATGGTTTTCTTTTTCATTTCTAATTCTTTTTTTTTTTTTTTAAATTTATTTATGCATGCAAGAACTGGGGTGTAGGCCAGATGTGGGGGGCGGGTAAGGGAATTCACCAGAGGCAAAGTAGGAAAGAAAACAGGCAGATTGACTGAAATATACTGCTAAGGGAGCAGCAGAGAGGCAGGAGAGGTCTGCTGCACCATGTGGGTCAGCTCCCGGCCGGGATCGAACTTGTGCAGCAGTGGCTGCAGATAGCTTGATGGCGCTGAGACTTTAACCCTGTGTCACCAGGAAGACCCTTTTCATTTCCCATTTTATCCTGAGATCTATTGCCTAATTTCTAATTCTTATTTTCTTATGTCTTTCACCTTGTTTTGGAAGAAGAGGGAACCAGTTTTCCCTATTTACGTTTAGGTGTCTTCTGCCCTGAGCTTCCCCTCCCCCTCATGGATGTTATTCTGGTCCTTTTTTTTCCCCCTTATAAAAACGTTGTTGTAGGATTTTACCTTGATACTTTCATTTTGCTTAATTTATGTGTGAAATTTGTTTTCTTCTATAATGCTTTTTAAAGAGTCATCTTTTTTTCCCAAAAAAATGAGTGACATTTCCCAAAAGTTCAAGTACCTGAAGACAGATAGCAGGAAGATTCCCCCCCCCCCCCCCNTAGCAGGAAGATTCCCCCCCCCCCCCCAAGCCTTGGAAAGAGGACTTGCCCCCATCTGCACTGTTTCTGTGATTTGTCTGATGCGCATGTTGTCATCACCTGTTCAGCGCGTCACTCTGCGTACTGACTAATTTAGGAACCCTTTCTCACTAATTTTGTCATTCCTCTTATGGCAAGTGCCGTCTTCTTTGTTGCCACCCAGCACCTGTCCTTTTCTACCGAAAACCCATTTTTCTCTTAGCAAGGATACACTAGTGTCCAGCATTGCCCCTAGGCTGTGTCTGACTGTTCAAGTTGTCTAAGTAGTAATTTCTGGTAAGCGTAAGGTGCACACATTAAAAAAAATCTTGAATTCATAATATGGCAGTTCACTATTTACCAACTTTTGTGCTATTTCTTAGGATGAATTATGTGCCATACATTTTAATTCTTACAAATGATGATTATTTCTGTCCATCACCGACAATAAAGCCCATTGTAAATTAAATTTCTTCATTTCTCCTACATACGGTTTAACCCCAGCCTTTCCCCCGTTTGGTCAAGATATGACGAGACCATAAAATCACAGGATTTCAAAGGTTTTGCAGCCTTTCATGCTTTTAGCCTTTTGTCATTCCTTCCAGTGAGGAGGAAAACAATGCCTACTTTTTTCACGACCATAAAATGTTTATCTGTGTTCAGATATTATCATTTGGGTAAATTTGAAAGTGTAATTTTGAAAATTAAAAAGTATATTTTTAGAAGTAATTTTTTTTGTCATGGTGTGTCAAAAGGACTTACAGATGATTAAGGGGAATGGATAATTACATAGATAGCAAAAGGGACAGAATAAACAGAAAGCTATCTGAGCACACTCATGAGTGGGTACATTCAGGGTTAGCAAAGAGAATCAAAAGACTACTAGTGGATAAATTTTGCCCTTCAGTTATAACTCACACAAATGACTTGGGCCAAGAACTCAGGTCTTTGTAATTACCATTCTGTCGTACCCTAACCTCATCCTTGTTTTTTTTTTTTTTTTGTCAAAGAATGAAGGGAGTAAGGAGCTAGGATCTTGCTTCCTCATTTTGCTTTAATTACATTTAAAGGCTAACCCCAGGAATACTACCAAAACATACAGATAAGCAGGAAGTTGGTTCATAGAAACATCTGTTTGAGTAGTTACTCAGCTTACCCCTGGCTATTATTCTTTTGTGCTGAATGGGACAAAGAATAGCCACTAAATACTTGGTGTGGGTTTTTTTTTTCTTGGTAATTTTGCATTTTTGAATGAGTAATTTTCCTCAAATTAGAATGCATGAGAAAAACCTAGTTAATCAGTGGTTCCTGGTCACTGGGCTCTTGTTAATCAGAAGTTTTACTGTATAATCATAACGTATTTTGGATGTTCTCATTTATGTTATTTCTTCAACTCTTTGTCTGTGTAGGCATTCTGATTACTTGATTACATCTGCCTGGCATAGTGGTATTTAAAACTGCATTTATAATAAAAATCTCTCCATTTTAGCAAGTAAAATGAGAATACAGAAAGACAATTGATAGTTGGAACATGATTGTTTGCTCTTGACTTTTCTTGGTGTTCGGTGGGCTCTAGGCTTGGGCACAGAGAGAATGGAGCGTGATTACTGCTCAGGTCCGCAATCCACAATGGCTGGTTTACCCAGCTGCCGAGTATGTGGAGAGGCAGGCTTACCGCTGCTTCTTAAAAGAAGATCCACCTTTCCTGGATTTCACGTATTTTTTTCCAGAAAAATAAAGTTCTTCTGCTAAAATACCTAAAAACGTTTGATGGAGAGGTACGTTATGAGTATCTGCTAGGATTGAAGCGGATTCTCATCTAACTTTCTGCCACTTGCAACACTGGCAATTAATAGGTGTTAGGTCCCTATAATGTTTGTTGGGGCCCCGTAGCCCTAGCTTTCTTCTAGTTCTCTTTGTATCAGAACGTCTGGATAGGGGACAAGATGGACAGTCAGTAAGACAGGAAGTAGCTAAGCTGGGTTCCGCAGCGAGGGCTTTGCATTATTATTTTATTCGGTCCAGCAGTCAAGCTTGCAAGGTGGTTATTATCCCCATTGTCACACACAGAAGAGGAGACTTTAAACTCACAACTTAAAAATTCCCTGTTCTGCTTTGCTTCCGGGCGTGAGGGGAAGTACTTGTCCTGAAGACTCTGGCTTTCCTGTGTTTTCTCTGGATGATTTCATAGTCACCTACGGTTTTGAGTTCCCCCACCTCTGATGGCTTCACAATTCCTTGCCTCAGCCTGGGCTTGTCCTGTAGCCTGAGACCTCCGCAGCTGCGACCCAAACGTGGACACCCGGCTCGGGGCCTCTCCCCTCAGCCTGGCAGAGCTGGCTGCTCACATGTCCTGGCTCAACTTTCCCTCCCGCCCTGGGTGGTTTGGTGCTCCTGGGCTGAGTGACCGAGAGAGCCCCTGGCCGCACACTGCAGCCGCTACTCGTTGGTATTCTCACAGGGAGAAGGAGCTGCTTCCGTCCTGAGTCCCTCGGCCGCAGGGCCAGAGGACAGGCAGCGGGCCGCACGGGTGATGTACGAGTCTGAAACTGACTCTGTCCCCACCCTGGCCAGCGGCCACGGCCAGTCAACAGGGACACACCTTTCTTGGATGACACCGAGGATGCAAAGCTGGTTTCTCCTTTTTTTTTTTTTTAAAGATTTATTTATTGATGCACACAAGAGCCGGAGTACAGGCCAGAGTCGCGGGGGGTGAGATGACCCACCAGAGACAGAGTGGGGAGCAGAACAGGCAGATGGACTGAAAAACACTGCTGAGGGGAACAGCAGGTGAGGCAGGAGAGGTCTGCCACGCCATGTGGGTCCCCTCCCTGGCCGGTGGCAGAGATCGAACTCGTACTGCAGTGGCTGTGGTTTGCTTCATAGTGCATTGCTTAACCCACTGCACCACCAGAGGAGGGCCCTGGTTTCTCCTTTTTTAGATTTAACCCCCCCATCTGCACATAAGCACCTTGGCCTTTCCCTCAGCAGACCCCCTCCTTGACCTCTCCAGACCAAGCTTTGTGGGGCACAGATTACCCTGCATTTGTCCTGTCCCTAACTACGGTTCACCTCATTTCATTTTGCTTGTTACAGTAGCACCCACAGGGGTGTCTGGGGAAGGAAGTGTGATTGTTAAGTAGCACCCACAGGGGTGTCTGGGGAAGGAAGTGTGAAGAAAGCAGCTTTATTGAACTGCTGCTCTGCCTGGTCAGTCCCCCTGTGTTCCAAGAGACTGCTAGATGCAGCAGTTGTTCCTTACTTTGTTGCGTCCCTCGACTTGCCTCTGCTTCTGCGTGCGCGAGGACCACGTGCGTAGCCGGGTGCATAAGGTCCATGAGCCTGTGCACTGTGCTGCGTGTTTTAATCTGTTGACGCCGGTAGCTTTTAGTATGTAAATGGTTGGTTCAGCTACACTTGGGCTTTTCTTCTCTGTAAAGCCGTGACTGCCTCTCAGTACTGTGATCTTCTCAGGCCTCCCTGGTGGCACAGGGGGTTGAGCACCACACTGACGCATCTTCAGCATGAGTTCGATCCATGACCAGGGAGCGGACCCACATGGTGCAGCAGACCTCTCCTGCCTTGCCTGCTGCTCCCCTCAGCAGTGTGTTTCAGTCAGTCTGCCTGTTCTGCTCCCCGCTCTGTTTCTGGTGAATCCCCTCACCCCCTCACCACTGGCCTGCACCCCAGCTCTTGTGTGCATAAATAAATTAAAAACAAACAAACACATACTGTGATCTTCTCACCCGAACTCCCACTTGTGTTCCCTCACAGGCGGCAGAGCACGTGGTGTTCATCGGCCCCGACACACACGCGATTCAGGCCATGGGCGACAAGATCGAAAGCAAATTATTAGCTAAGAAAGCGAAGGTCAACACGATCCCTGGCTTTGACGGCGTGGTCAAGGTGAGAAAGGATGCGCTCCAGTCCTACGGGACATGTCCTCGTGCGAAACTTTTTTCCTGAGGTGTAAGATAAAATGCATTTATTGCTTCCAAGAATATACATGTGTTGGGTTAAAAAAAGTCATTTGCTCTTTGTTGCTTTAAATGGTGTAAGTCAAAAAGCGCAAGAAGCCTCTTAAGCCTTGCATTTAATGAGTCAGACATGACTCAGACGCTCATAGGGAGAAGATCGGTGATAGAAGCTGCGCCATTAGCTCTCTGGGTTTCATGAAATGATGCTGCAGTTAGGGTCTTGAGTAGTTCTCTTGGCCTCTTTACATTAAACGTCTGTCCCTGTGTGTGCAATGTAATTATGTGCCGTGCTTCCAATGGAAAGTGCTGTTGTCACCTATAAAACCGTAGCCCCCAAGCAGCAACTCCTCACCTGCAAGCACCTTGTGCAGCTGCAGGCTTCTTTTTTCTTTTTAAAGACTTATTGTATTAATGCACATGAGAGCTGGGTGTAGGCCAGAGGCACAGGGGTGAGAGGATTCACCAGAGACAGAGCGGGGAGCAGAACAGGCAGAGCCATTGAAATACACTGATGAGGGGAGCAGCAGGGAGACAGGAGAGGTCTGCTGTGCCCTGTGGGTCCCCTCCCTGGCCGGGGATCGAACCTCGTGCCTCAGTGGCTGTGGATGCTTCATAGTGCTGCAGCTTAACCCCTTGTACCACCAGAGAGGACCCCAGCTGCAGGCTTCTAAGGAAGGAATGCTTAAATGTGTGTGCATCCCAGCTGCCCTGGAGAAAACTGATTTCGTCTTTTCTCATTAGAAGAGAGCAGCTTTTGGGCCTCCCTGGTGGCGCAGTGGGATAAGCAACGCACTATGAAGCAAACTGCAGCCACTGCAGCACGAGTTCAATCCCTGCTGCCAGCCAGGCGAGGGACCCACCTGGTGCGGCAGACCTCTCCTGCTGTGCCCGCTGCTCCCCTCAGCAGTGTGCTTCCGTTGATCTGCCTATTCTGCTCCCTGCTCTCTGTGGTGAATCCTCTCACCACCCCCCACCTCTGGCCTGTACCCCACTGCTTGTATGCATAAATAAATAAATCTTTAAAAAAAAAAAGGGAAGAGAGCCGCTTTATAGACTTCACCCTGGTGGCTTGAGTTAGTTTCCAAGAAGTCTTTACTCCAATTGCATCTTTTGGCCATTCTTCTCTGTGGGGGCATTTCCCACATTGCAGGAGAGTTAGCAAGCTTGGCCCTTGGCTAGAGTCTCAGCTCTTGCCCATACGTGCATTCCTTAATCTGTAGTCATCCTTCCCTCTCTGCTCCCCTTCTGTCTGGTTACCAGGAGGTTACCTGAAGGCCAGTTCTTCCTGTACCCACTGAAGACTTGACAGACCCCAGTCTTCATTCATTTTCTCTCCAACAGGAACTGGCAAATCATGGCTCCAAGGCATACCTGTGTTTGTAGCGTTTTAGTGGAACACAGTCATGCCTGGTCCTTTACAGATTATCTGTGGCTGATTTTCCATGACAGAGGCAGAGTTGGGTAATTATGAAAGAATGGCTATCCATTTACACCTTTAAATAACTGGCCTTATGTTTCTCTCTCGTCCACCCTGTGTGCTGTGTGTTCCAGGCATAAGGGCGTTGCTCAGATTCTTGAAACGTCTGCACTTAACTGTCATGTGTATTGATTCTACTTCTGCTTCATTCCTGATTGTCTCCTCATTGTTTAGATAATGGCTTCAGCGTACATTCCTCACAGAGGCAGTCCCAGACTGTCTAGATTAGATTAGGCCCCCTGCTGCATTTCCCCTAGTACTTTGCCCTTCACCCATCCCATTTCAAGCCACTTCTCCTTTCAGTAAATACTTACCAAGTGCATACTATTTGTCTGACATTGTTTGAAGGGCTGTGCAGGTAGTAAATAAAACAGATCAAAAGTGAAAAATAAAGTCTTCCCTCATGGAACTTGTATCTCAGTAGAAGGAGAGTCATAGAGAAGTGCAGTACGTGTGTAGTACGTGCTGTGATGAAAAAACCGGTAATGGGAAAAGCAAACGCCCTGGGGTAGGAATGCACCATTCACAAGTTAACTAGGGTTAGCAAGCCATCTGAAAAGGTGGACAGGGCAAGTCATGTGGATGTCAGGGGGAAGAGCAAACCTGCTAGGCAGAAAGATTGCAAGTGCTGAGCTGTCGAGGTTGAAGTGCACCTGGTGTTGAACAACAAGGGGTCATGGACTGGAGGGGCCGCCGGGGAGAGGGGTTGGTTGAAGCGGTAGCGGTAAGGTGTGTAGGCGGGGCGTAGATTTTGTGGAGCCCTTTGGCCATTGCTATGATGGTTTAAATGTCTACTTCCTGCCCTGGATTAAGTTCCGGGCTGGTAGGAATCGAGCTCTTTTTGTTGACTGCAGCTTGTCACTGACTTCTGGTGGGCTGAGCAGCATTTTGGGAGAGCACTTTACACGCTTGGCCATTTTCTGCATGTTGTGTGTCGGTTAGCATGATTCCTTAGGTACACATCTAGAGTTTGAGAAGAACAGATGATAGAAGCAGGTCCACATATGCTTTAAATACTGGACTTGGCTAATAGGGAATGAAATATGGTTAGTGTGTCAAAGAAATTTGAGGAAAATAGGAGAAATTTGATAAACATGTCAAGAATTTCACCAAAGAGCTTGAATATGTAAAACAATTAAATAGAAATTCTATACCTGCAGATATATGAAAATGCGGATCTTGTGGAGGTTGGATGGTAACCTAAGCCAACAGAAGAAATGTGTCATGCCTTTTATGGCTCATTCCTTTTTATGGCTGAGTAATGCTCCATTGTATGAATATAGCAATAAAATCTATTCACCAGTCGATGGATTTATTTTTATTCCCACCTCTTGGAGTTTTGAGTAGTACTGTGATGAACGTTGTGTCTAAGTCTTCCTTGGAATCCCTCTTAAGTTCTTCTGGGTTTGCACCCAGGAGTGGAATTGCTGGGTCACACCGTTATTCCTTATTCTGCTCTGTAAGGACCTGCCAGGCACCCAAATCTTTGTGTAATCCCCTCTCCAGTGCGGGGTAGAACCTGGGATCGGCTTTGCTGACTAATAGGCTGTGCAAAGGGTGATAGCTTGCGTGTCCTTCCTTAGGTTAGATTATAAGCACCCGTTACAGGGGTGGGCTGTTCTCTTACGGCATATGGCAAAGTTACTATCTCTCCTGTTGTTTTGTTTTGTTGAATTATGTCGTTTTCTCAAACTGGAACATAGGATTGTAGTTGCTTGTCCTATGGGATAAGCAACCGTGTATTGAGGAAGCCCACATGGCAGTGAACTGCAGGCTGCTGCTTTTTTTTTTTTAAGAATTCTTTTTTTAAAAGATTTATTTATTTATACATACGAGAGCTGGGGTACAAATCAGAGTCCAGGGCAGTGAGAGCATTCACCAGAGACAGAGTGGGGAGCAGAGCAGGTGGATCTACAGAAACACACTGCTGAGGGGAGCAGCGGGCGAGGCAGGAGCGGTCTGCTGTGCCATGTGGGTCCCCCCCTGGCCGGAGGCAGGGATCGAACTCGTGCTGCAGTGACTGCAGTTTGCTTCATAGTGCGTTGCTTAACCCACTGCGCCACCAGGGAGGCCCTGCAGGCTGCTTCTAAGCCAACCCAAAGTGGAGCCACAAAGAAGTATGTTTTACCCACTCCCCAAAAGAGATGGGCCCCAGATTTGTTCTCCTTTGGGCCTCCAAGTGAAAACACTAGCTTGTGGGGATAGCTCTTGGGGGTACTCTGGAAGACCCGGGCAGGGCATGGCAGACCTGCTCATCTAATGGTGGGCATTCAT
Organism: Galemys pyrenaicus; assembly: GCA_019455555.1. Taxonomy (NCBI): domain Eukaryota; kingdom Metazoa; phylum Chordata; class Mammalia; order Eulipotyphla; family Talpidae; genus Galemys; species Galemys pyrenaicus. The sequence continues at coordinate 3,642,154 of JAGFMF010011662.1, forward strand.
CGTCTTGACCTAGTTTGAGAGGGCTGTGTAGGTTTGGGCGGTGGGTGGGTTGTTATGAACTTCACTCTGTTGAAGGTCAGTGCAATTGCAAGATTTGGGGACTAGGAACCCGGCCTTCTCCAGATCCTCAGTTTGCGCTTGGTCTAGTGAACAGTGTACGTTACGTTGGAGTCGGCTGCTTTCCGCCTGGGTGAATGCAGTGTTCTCGGGAGTTGAGAAAGAGGCCCTCGGGAGAGCATTTGATCTGGAAATTCTGCATGTACCACGACCGCCTTGTGAAGCGAGGGGTTAGTCGCTTGTAGGAAGAGGCCTGTTTATTGACTAATATTCCATATGAACAGTGGGACATGCCAAGGGCGAGGAGTGTTGGTGACACCCCTTATCCAGAAGTTGTTGACTCAAAGAGAGCTCTACATAGTGGCAGCATTTAAGGTAATAGCACCCACCTGTATCAGCCAGCAGTGGTTTTTTGAGTTGACGGGTCCTTGATTTGCTATTGTAACATTGCCTATTATATATTTTTTTCCATTTTCTTGGCTAGCATGGAACAACTGATTTTCTGTTGTGTAATATCTGCAGGTGTCTTTATCTAAAAGCTGGTATTTAATTTCTGGAAGGGAACATCAATTTCCGCTGTAGGACTGTCCGTTTATTTTTGAGTCTTGTTCTGCTTTTGTTTTCAGGCTCTCTCAAAACAGCGCCTGTGTGGCTCTTGCCCGCATTTCAGCAAAGTTCCAAGGTGTCCTCCACTGCTAGGTAATCATCTTGGTTTGGTTTTGCTGCTCTACAGATTCTTTTGGTTGCTTCCCCCCCCCCCCTCCCCAGCTTCATTTGACAATCTGCATTTGAATTTGCATCCTCTGTCAGGTTGAAAAATAGAGGAAAGTAGAAGAAAAGAAATCTTCTCTTTTCAAGTTTCTCCTTGCAAAGCTTTAGATGATCTTAAAGCTCCATTACACTCTCAGATAATGACAGGGTGTCATTGTCCAGGCGCCAGTGACTGTGGTGTTCAGTTCTTGATGCCTGTTGTCTGACTTAATCTAAATCACAACTGAACCTGCAGGTTATAGTTGCTGATGAGCATTTAAAATGATGAAGGAAGGAATGCCCATTCATTCTCCAGTAGCTTTTAATGCTAGTTTTGTTTTTAGTTTGCTTTTAGTTATTTCCAACAGAGGCTATTCATATATATTTTTAAAATTCGATTATTTGGATTTCTTGTGTAGCAACCCCACCCTCACCTGGAACTACCCTACTTTTCACATGTGGTAGTTTAAATTTGTTAGATAAGAGATTACTTTTGCAGGTATCTATGCAGATAGAGCTTTGCTAATGCAAATAAATAGTGAAAATTTTTGGAATACCTTGTGGCTTTAGCAACTGCATTAGCAATACTTTGGCACTGGAAAAAAATGTATGTGCTAATTATAGATAATTTTAATCTGTTTTTCTTTTAATTAGCCTGTGGTATTTTTAAGACTGCATTCTTTCTCTTGGAAGTTGTATTCTAACTTTTTCCTCCCCAGATAACTTTTACCTTCAGCTTGCAATGGTTTAAGTTTGTTACATTTCTTTTTAAAACTTTCATCCCTTTCTCATTTGGGTCTTTAGCATGCAACATGAAGGTTATGTGGAAATGGCTGAATGCATTGGGTGCAGCACTTTGAAAGCCTCTAAGAACTTCTTGAATCATCCTTTCCATAAATGAGAAACTCACGTTTTAAAGTGTAATTCTCAAGTGCCCATCTAGTGTCAAGTATTTGCCTTTAACAAACTTGTTTTATTTAATACCCCCTCAGTTTCCTCTTAGGAAAGGGACAGCAGAGTGAAGAGTACCCACTTGAGACGGTTGGAGAACAGGCTTGGGGGATGCTAGCGGCTTGTGAGCCAAGAATCACAAGCACAGACCCTGGTTTCTGATAGCTTCCCGTCCCCTAGGGAGACTACAAATCCTTAGGCAATTCAGTACATCTGATGACCCTCCACTCAGAGTGGATGAGAGCCGAGGACCAGCCACCTAACTTTAGGTGTTCCGGTGAAGTGAAAGCTGAATGATGCCTGGAGTCTGAGTAATAGTGAATCACCCAGGGCCTCCCTGGTGGTGCAGTGGGTTAAGCACCGCACTATGAAGCAAACTGCACTATGAATATGAAGCAAACCGCAGCCACTGCAGCATGAGTTCCATCCCTGCCTCCGGCCAGGGAGGGGATCCACAGGGCACAGCAGACCTCTCCTGCCTGGCCCGCTGCGCCCCTCAGCAGTGTGTTTCTGTAGATCCACCTGCTCTGCTCCCCACTCTGTCTCTGGTGAATCCTCTCACAGCCTGCACCTCTGGCCTGTACCCCTGCTCTTGTATGTATAAATAAATAAATTAAAAAAAAAAATCGAATCACCCAGGTCAAGAAAAAGACAAAACTTGCAACTGCTCATAATGTGAGGCCAACAACTGGGGAGGGGAGTGAGAATAGGGGAGGGAGGAGCACAGGGCCTCTGGTGATGGGTCCCAGGTCTGTGGTGGGGGAAAACTATGGGGACAATACCTGAGGGGAAAAATAAAATGCTGTCCTCAAATGGACAACGTTGTAAGAAGTAAATTAAAGTGAATTAGCGCAGAAGTAAGGATGATGACGGGGTTAGTGAAAACACCTTAATGCAAAAGCTTGGAGCTGCCTGATGGGGAGCTTTAGAAAACTGCAGGAGAGAGCAGAGAGGGAGAGCTGGAGAGGGATCAGGCCTTGTGTGCTGTGCAGCTGCTCTTGGGGGCCACTCTTGGGCCTCTGGGAACCTCTGAGTGGCTTCATGTAGAAGAGTCCACATCATCAGATGGTGCAATTGGAAACGTAATTTTTTTACAATGATGAAAATGTACTGAGATGATGGGGCCTAAGAAAATATTCTGAAGGAGCAAAGGATGCAGCGTGGAGAAAGAATGTGGAAGCTGAATCCTAAGAGTTAAGTGATCTGTTAGATGTTAGGTGTGAAGTAGAGGGAGGAATCACCAGGGATTAAATTTCTGCATTTGGTTGTAGTACCTATTAGCATACTAATTTGGGGGGAGAGTTCATTAAACTTCTAGGAGTCCTGTTGTCCTTGGGAGAGAACTGAATACCCATTTACATTCCAGAGCAGAGTATGGTGATGTATTATTTGAATGAGGTTTACAAGTGATGTAGTGTACGTTTAAAGCAGTAATTGTTTTTTATCACCTAATTAGCCAGATTTAAAAAACTGTGGTGCTCTTGTTTTAGCAGAAAGAGCCAAAGAACAAAAACAGTTAGTGTGAAGGGAATCATTTAAAAAAAAATAAAAAAACCCAAACAAAAAACTGAAAACAAGTTGTGTCCTAGTAATTAGGAAGTACTGTCTTAAATACCATTATCCTTACCCCTGCCAAACTTTACCAGGATAATTGAGTTTCCTTATGATGCCTTAAAGGCTTTATATTTTTGAGGAGAGACTCAATTATGTTTACCAGGCTGTCTTACCATTAGAGAACTATGTATTAAGGTTTAGAAAGCGTTGGAGTCTATTAAAGCACAGTCTTCTGTATAGCTTGCAAGCGTGCACTTAGCAGGAAAACACATTGCCTGGACCCTCTTTCCTCCACCAGGGATGGTTGGAAGTTTTGCTCTATTTTCTATCAAGTGCAGACTATTTTGAGGGTGATTTTTGCAGGCAGGTGTACCTTTTACCCATAGTGTCTTGAAGCAGTGATCTTGAAATCCCGCCCCCCCCCCACCAAAACTGTTGCTTTCTAGAACAGGCTGAGAAAAGTTAAAACCTAAGTAGCTTCCCATGGGAATGAAGAGCTGGACCCTCTTTGAGGGCATGGAGAATTCAGGGTCGTTAAGCAGCCGTAGTAACAGGTGAGAAAAGAGAAGTGTCCTTGCCAGACAGAGGCCGTCTGTCTGTCTGTGTGTGACACTGGCATCATGTAGAAATATAGTGGGGGGCTTAGCATCCAGGGAGAATTGTTTGAGTCAGTCTGTTAGTTTCTGCTCCCTTGGCTACCCTCCTTCCCGCCACCAGCAGTCTCCAGGACACAGACCTCTGGGGGGTGGGGGGGCAGGAGCCACTCTGTGGTTTGGAGTGTGATGTCGGGTATACAGGTGCCCCGAGGAGTGACGGCCAAGGCTGGGGTGGGGTCGGGGCGGCAGCCTTGCCAGTTCCGGGTGGTGGCTGCCAACCTGAGCTGAGAGCTCTCAGGGGCCAGGCACTGTCGAGTGTCTCCGGCTGGCTCTGTGCGGTCACTCTGCGGAGGCTGTTATCTCCATCTCACAGGTGGGAAAGCCCAACTGCAGGAGGCTCGCTGGCCCCTCACCGGCTGTGACCCGCGGCGTGGGAGCTCAGGCCTCTCCTCGCTCAGTGCCCAAGCCCAGGCCCTGCAGTGCGGGCCTTGTCCAACTGTGGCCGCAGAAGCCACCTGGTTCTAGTCGGTTCTTTTTCATGATGTTCACGATCTACGCATCGACGAGCGCGGCCTCGTCCAGCCATCCCAGCACACCCACAGAAGGATTTCTCACTGTTGCTGGTCTTGGTTTGGATGCTGGCGCCTCCCATAAAAACATGGCGCGGAAGAACCGGGACTGGTGGCTTCTTGCCCTTCCTCCTTCCCCGAATTGCTGTCTTGCAGCGAAACAGCCTCCTGCTTTCCCGCAGCCCTTTCCACGAGTGGTCCCAGGAGTTAACGTCACAACGTTGAGTGTGACTTCCTGCGAGACGCTTGGGACTACAGGGAGCCCCAGTGACTTGTGTCGCCTTCAGCCGTGGAATCGAATGAGATTCCTGATGGCTTCAGGTTGGAAGGGGGTGAATCCATTAGATCATTTGAATAATACTTTCAAGGGTTGCTGACCCAAGCTTACAATGATGAAAGTCTGACAAAGGATTGAACCTTTTGGTTAAAAACCTCAACAATAGATAGTAAAAGTTCTTCCACCCCCCAATTTTCACCCTACTTTCTGGCACTGACCCAGGCTGCATTTTATGCACATCCAGAGGTGCTTTGTTTTCATGTAAATAAGACCGCATTATATACACTACCCGACAACTTGTTTTTTCCCCTGGGGTGCGTGCTGTGTTTTGCATATCTTTACCTAGTTGCCCTCTCAAACCACCCTAGTCTCCCCCTGCCTGGGTCTCTGGTATTTGGACCTCTGTGCTGAGTTTGTGCAACCCGGGCCTCCATACCCGCTTCCTCCTGTCCTCTCTGTGGCTTCCTCACAGGGCTGGTTTTAGCCTCATGGACTGACTTTCAGTTTCTAGAACTACCAACTACCTTCCTAATCTAGACTTTTTCTGCATGTTATGGAAATATGTAGAAGGACTCAATGAAGGATCCTTTCTCCCCAGTCTTTCCAGGGCCAGCTGTTTTTATCCTCCGATTTTAGTTGAAAATTGACTTCAGAAGTTGTTAATTTAGTTGAAAATTTACTCTCTCCCTTGGTTTTGATTTTTTTCATGTTTCATCATTTCAATTTTCACTTGATTGGTTTACTCGTTTCTGTTTTTTCTCATCAGATTCTAAGTTCCATGAGTATTGCCCACTAAATATTTGCAGAATTAATGTATAAATAGATGAATAAGAACATGTAGCTCAACCTCATTCTTTTTAAAGGCTATGTAATATTCCAGCTTATGTATGTGCCATGTATAGTACCAGTTCCTTACTGAAGACCTTTGAAATTGTTTTCAGGCTTCCTTTTTTTTTTTTTTTTAAAAACAAAACATCACCAAATTGAGAACAACCAAGTACTTTTTGTGTCTGTATGCACACAAGAGCCACAGGCTAGTATCCTAAAAGTACAATAGCTGGGCGTCCAGTATCTGATAGGTACTGACAGTTCCTTTTTTTTTTTTTTTAAAGTCCCATTTTGTACTAGATGAGTTGGTCTTTTTTACCTTCCAAGTCATCAGCTTAGGCTAGTCTCAAACTTAGGTGAAAAGTGATATCTCATTCTCGTTATTTGCATGTCTGTACTTAAGGCTAAAGGTGAATGTTTTGTAAATTAAACTCTTCAGTTTCTTTTTATGTAAACTTTTAATCTGACCCTTTGCCCATCTTCCCCTGATGATTGGAGATTCCAGTTTTATTAAATACTCCCCCCCCCCACATTCAACTTTATAGGGAAGTCAGGTTGTATGATGTGTCAGCTCCATTGAATTTGGATCTCTACGGCGTTTCAGGAAAAAAAAAAAAATCCCTTTAAAAGTAGGTTTTTGTTGCCTGATAATAAAACCACACATGCTGATACAACATAGGGGAGCTAAATAAGTATATTTAATAGCGTATTATTGAAACTGGTAAGAGTTTTTTGATGTCCAGTACGTAAACGTATTGTCAGTAAAATATTTTGGGAGGAACAAATGACAAGTGAAAATGTATTTTCAAGGCAGTTTAATTTTGCTGGAGCTTTCACTTACTAGAATTTGCTTTTCCTGGTAAGAAAACTAAAGTTAAAAGACAAGGGTGTTTTGCGGAAGTTCCTAGAGGTGTTGGATTGGTGGCAAGTCGGGAATTTGGAGAAGTTTTGCTTTGTGTAGCTGTGTCTCTCCAGCCCTGACATCTGTGAAATGTGTAAATATAAACTAATGGACAAAATGGGACTAGTGGCATTTCCTCGTCCTGTCTCTGCATTTGCTGGCTGGTCAGTTCTTCAAGGTAACACACTTCTTAGGCAGAGGTTTATTTTCTCTCACAGTATCTTTTGCAAATGTACCACTGGCGTTTGAAAGAAAAGACATGTGAAAACTTTCCTTCTAGGCTTCCTATAATCCAGTTTCCATCAGCCGGCACTCTTCCTGTATTTTGTTCAGGAGGCACTAATTGTCCGCATTTGGCGGGTTTAACACTTCCTGACAGAGAGGCTATTAAGGGGAAGTATTCTCCAATAACTGTCACTGGCTCGAACAAAGAACCTTCAAACTCAATGTGTGGAAACCACTAACATTCCTAAATGACCCTTTTCATGGATTTTTATCCCTTTAAGCTAAAATTTAGAGAATGTAGGGTCAGCAAAAACAGCAAGGTGTAATAAAGCAGTAAACTTTGATTTTTGGTGGGGGGAGGGTAGAAGTATAGATTTATCTCTGACTTGAAAACAATTGTTATTTGGAAAATCTCATTAGCAGATGTGACTGCTTGGAGTAAAAAAAAAAAAAAAAAAAAAAAAAAGAAAAGACTTAAAACTGATGTCGCTCTCAGGACTGCTTTGAACTTAACAAGCGCCTATTTGTGGAGCAGACTGGCTAATGAAAGGAAATTAAATTTTTCTGACAACTTCCCCTGCCAACCTCCTTATTCAGGGGATGTTATTAGGTACTGAAGACTTTTAAGGAAGATTTTTTTTTTATTAGACATAAATGAACCAGTTATAAACATCCCTTACCCCCTTTTGGGGGTGGGGTGCTGTGGGGGAAGATTCTAACATGGTTACTCGACATTTTTAAAGTATTAGCTAAAAAGCTTTAACAATAATGCCAGCCTTCACGTTAGTATTTTAAAATTGTCTCCTAAAAATTCAAACATTCTTACCAGCTAATTGTTTCAAATGATCATTGTCACTCCTTGTCATAGTTTAGTTTATGTCACTGAACTTCAAGAAATTAATTTAGAAGGAGGCTTGGACTTTACACCTTTTCAGATTCCTCGTTACTGTTATATGGGGAAGTGTGTCCTACGTTAGACATGGCGAGTGGCAGTAAATGGTCAATAAATGGCTTAGATTCAAGAGAAATTCTTGTCCTTTCGGCACTGGCTGGTGGTTAGCAATAATTAGCTGTCATATTCATAACATCTTACCTTGTGCTGTTGTGGCGTCCGTTTTCTTGACTTTGCGGATTGATTAGTTGAACTTAAGGTTTTCCTTTGGTAACAAGATGTAACTGGTGAAGATAAAATACATACCAAAAAAAAAGATGAAAGAAAAAAGAAAAGGTGATGGAGGTTGCCAAATAAATATTTTGGGGAATATTGGCAATTCCTGTAGATACTGGAAATGGGCCTTTTTATTTCTGTAAAATCTGTTGAACTCCTCCCAAACAATAGAGAATCAACTCCCCCTACTGACAGAATCTAGGAAAACATGACCTAGAAAAGGCCGAGGGACAGGAACAAGCTGGCTGTGGACAAGCTTTAATGATCTGATTTATGATTCAGTATTGACGGTGAACATGTAAATTCTGCTCTTAAATCCCAGCAACTGCACCAAATCATCAGGCAGTTCTGGTAGCGCTTCCTGCCAGCTCCTTTCAAACTGCTTTGAGTTTCTTCATATAATAATGATGAGGTAGAATTTACATTCCACTTATGGTATTAATTTTACATTTCTCTGAATGAAAAGACTTAGGAGGTTGTAAAATTGAACATTAAATGAATCAGAGGAGACAGTAGTGCAATATATGACTGCCCTAAAGACACAGTGCAGTGGCTGATGGGATTAATGTTGGCTCTCATTTCCTGCTTTTACAGGATGCAGATGAAGCTGTCAGAATTGCAAGGGAAATTGGTAAGTACTTAAATTAACTTTGGTAGAGTTTCTACGTCTTTTTGCAGATCGAGTCGAGTAAATAGGTAATAAGTCATTCCCATAGTGCAAAGCCTGTTTGAATAGTCCTAGGTTTGTGATGACCTGTTGGTCTGGGAGAATTTATCAGCAGAATTACCATATTCAGTAATTAAAGTGAACTTTAGAGAGTAATTTGACCTAATTACAGCTCTTTGTAGGATGAAATCACTGGTTAATTAAAAGAAGGAATTGTCTTGAGAATTCTTGATTGAATGTCATGTAAATTTATATGTATGAAGTTGAGTGCAACTCATTCAAGTTAAGGACATGCGATTAAAATAAAAAGAGCACATTTGACAGAACTCTTCAAGTTTTTAACCTTTTCCTAAGAGATTAGCTTTCAGTTTAATAATCTTGATCGGCAAGAGAAAGCAAGGTAGGGGCTCTCAAGGCACATTCTACGGTGCAGCAGCAGGTAAGGGAGGGCCTCCCTTGGCAGTTTCAGGTGCCTCACCCGGGGCATTCCTCCCAACTTTGTATTTTTACAAGGTATTCCTTATGTTCAAGACAACCATTGTTTTTTCAGTGTCTGCTACATAGGAAAATGCACGAGGACATACTGTAATCGTGGGTTAGCAAAGCCCTTAAATCACTTCACAAGTTTCAAAATCAAATTATTATTTGTACACATTAGATAGGAATTTGTGGCTACAGGAGAGATGTTAGAGCAACTTACCGCCACTGGAGCCTCAGCGTTCCTGCAGACTGAGGGTCGAGATTTCCAGCACCCCATTAACATTTTTTTGGGGTCCTGTTTTCTCATTAAGATTGAGTAGTTAGTATTTTATACATTTGGAGAGCATTTGATTTGACAACATTTACATAGTTGTGACCTACAGAAAGACCTGAAAGTACATTCTTTGCAAAAGGATAAGCTAACTTAGCAGTTCTGGTCTGAAAATCTGTTGGTTTGACTCGTCGCACCCCCGTTTCTAGATGGGTCTGGCTAAATTACATGGGTTTGGCCAAAACATTATTAAGTATGTTTTTTTTTTTTTTGGTTTTGTTTTGTTTTTTTTCAAAATGTTCTCTTACTAAGATAGGTCCTGGATTTAAGGTCAGGCCCAAGAAAATATTATTTTTTGGATGACAACATCTCTTCATTAATCTTTTCTTCAGATTCATCGACATTTTCAGAAAGCATTTCACAACTTTGCAGGAAGATTGCTAGATTGCTAAATTAGTTATGTTACAGGGTAGGGAGAGGGGCACTTTAAAATTGTTAAACCTGTCCTTTCTAAATGGGTTTTGCCATTTGCTGCATTAAGATAAACATATAAAGCCTTTAATGGAAAGGAACTTTAATACAATTAGGGTATAAGATAGAAAGGATAAAGAATGTAGTTATTAAGTTAAGCATTTAAAGTTACTTATTTTTTTGAGGGTAAAAGTTCAGCCAAATAGGATTGGCCCAAAGCAAGGCCCAAAAGCCTGCCACAAGTCAGAAGGACCTTTCAGAGGAGATCCATAGAAAAGGGTTAGAAAGAGTCAGATAAATCTGGGAGGAAAAGAGCAAAATTAAAATTAAGATGAAAGTTATTATTAACCTCCCCACGGGTCTCTCACCCACATCTGTTCCAGCCAGTCCAAGACTAAAAAGTAAGCGCAGTTTTTTGACATGTCCCTTTGCTCCACGTGCCTCCTCCAAGCCTCCTTGCTGGTTTCCATCCTGCTTCCTTTTTCCTCTCTTCCTTTTGTTTTTTTTGTCCTCTCTCCAGCATATTTTTATTTTTGCTTAGCTTCACTTACTTAGGGCGGAACTGGGATTCTGGAACTTCCCCCTTTCCTGGGGACCATCCTGTGACAGACTACCTGAAAGCTGATTTTTGGTTTATTTCTTTGAGAAAATCAAAAGCTGCTTTCTGAGGGTTGAAATCACTACCCTTCCTTATAACTTTAAGAGGCATGAAATGTACCTATTAGCATTTGAGGAGACTTGCCTAAAATAATTTCATCTTATTCTATTATAGACTTGTCATTTTCGAAAGTAATCTTTCTAATTCCACTTTAGATATTTATTTATTATCTACATAATAGAGCATAATAATACTGCAACCATAGCTATATAAAAAGGACAGATTGGAGGAATTTAGAGGAATAAAAAGGAATTAGAAGAATATCTTGTGGTACCTTGGTGTGCTGCATTTTGAATATTGAGTTTCTTTTGTGTAGATAGCAGGCTGCATTTGCTTTGCTTGTTTTCATATCTTTTATCTTGAAAACAAAGCAAACAAATCAGTGATCTTTAAAATAACCAGGAATCATGTGGGACTCTGCCAGTTCCTATCGCTTGGTTTTCCTTCCTTCATATTTTATTCCTGCGCTTTACCAAAACTTTGCGGTTTTTTTACTACTGAGGTTCCCTAATCAACCTAAGGCTCTTTTCTTTATATTTGGGCACATTCTTTGTGACTCTTTCCTCTCCTCTACCTTCTTGTTCTTCTTCAGTTACTCCTCTCATTTGTGAAATAAATGATCGCAATCATGGCTATTAAGTGTAAGAGTGCTAGTGTTTTGCTCTTACTGAAAGAAGGGGAAGCCATAAAATTTGAGGTGAAATAAAACATAATAAAGAGCCAGGGTCATCAGCTTTATAAAGCTTTTGGAATTTCCCTGAAAACCCTTTCTCAGTCACCAGGGAAACCTCTCATAAAATCCTTCCCCCAAGTGCTAATGTCTAAAATAAATGACAATTATTTAAAGTCTCTTGGTTTTCTGCATTTGGTAATTCACGGTTTTGATTAGTACTAGTTTTATTGAGATACATCACATTTTCATTACTGATGGTTTTGCGAGTTTATCTAAGCGTTGAACACTGAACACTGGTCTGTGAGAAAATGTTTCCAGTTCTAAACAGCCGAGTTCAAACCAAGCCCTGGCCTGCGCATCGCTAGGACTGCCCAGGCATCATGCCTATTCGGAGAGTTCTCTTGCTTCTTTCTCTGTTACGTGGTGAAGTGAAATTGTCATCTCTTATGAGTTCCCCTTTCGTCTTCTCTCTGGTCTTTACTTCTCTTCTGGAAACTGGAATCCGTGCTGCCAAAGGAGGAAATTAACTGCATTGAACATTGATGAATTAGGTGCCTTTTACATAATAGTAGCTCTTGTTTATGGAGCATTTTTTCCAAGTAGCAGGCACTTTGTGACTGTTATTTCTAATGCTAATTCTTGGGTTAATTATTTTCATTTACATTTAAGAAACTAAGGATTAGAAATGGTAAGTAATTTGCTCAAGGTCACAGAGCTGCTGAGCAGTGGGCCTGCTTTAAATTTAGATTTATTTAGCTCCAAAGGCCATGGATTTTTCATTATACTTTGGCTAAACTAATGGGATTAGAGGACGAGAACTAAAATTTGAGTCACCACTTTGTGTAAAATACTGGAAGGCACTTGAGCATGTTACATGTGGAATTAGAGGAGCAGACAGTCTCTTATCACTGAGTGGGGAGAGGCAGTTCACACTGAAAATGTTACTTCCACACACTTGGTTTTTTTTTGGTCTTCCTTGTCGCCCTCATTCTAGCTCCTGATTTTTTCCCTTGACTTCTCTAAGCTTAGAGAATCAGGGCTCTTGATTCCCAATTTATCTTTAACCTCCCAGGTAGACTACAAATCTGTGAGCTTGATTTGCATTAAAGTTTGATTGTTTTTTCTGCCTTAAAGAACCTTAATACAGTCAAGTCAAAATTGATTCTTAAAAGGAAAAGAAATTACAAATCTAAAACCTTGCCCTTTAACAACTTCTAGATTATCGTGATTCTGTTCTTTCCAGGGCATACTCACAATGCCAATCATGCCCAATTTAAATAAGAATTTTCTGATCCTCTCGTGTACCATACTTCAACCCTGCTTCTCCTATCATTTTATCATCTCAGGAAATGTCACTCTATTCACTTGGTGGCAAAAGCTGAAACCCAGGATCTGTCCTGGTGTCCCCTGTCATCCTTTTGTCAGTCTTTCAAAGGATCCCATCAATTCTTCACTCAGAATATCTCCCATATTCACTAATCCCTGTCCTCACTACCACCAACACTCCCATTCAGGCTTCCATTGTCTTGGCCCAGGCATCACAATAGTTTCTCTGCTGCTTTTCCTAAACACTTCAAAGCCATTCTTCCCATAGCAGCCAGAAGCTATTTTAAAACTAAATAATAAGGACACACCCCATCTCATCCCACTCCATCCCTGCTTTAGAATCTCTGCTGACTCCCCTTTGACGCAGCTAAAATCAGAATTCCTTTACTTTCTTTCCACTCTTCTTTTATATCACTCAACCCTTGCCATCTAGAGACTGTTTTTTGAACACACCAAACTTCAGGGCCTTAGAATAAGCCTTTTTATGTATGGGTAAGGGAGGCCTGGAGACTTTTGCTGATGTCTTCACACAGGTGGCTCCTGTAGCCTTTCATATCTTGGTCAAGTCATGTCTTCAAGAGAAGACACTGATATGCCAGGCAGCCATTCTGTCACGTAACTACATTCTCAATCTCAGCATGTACTTATGACTTTTTGGTGTTTTAGTTTTTGGTAAACCTTTCCCTTAATATGTATTATTTGAAAAACTTCAGTCACACAACAGCCACACTAAGATTCCACTATTCATCTTTTGCTAGATTTGCCTTACCGTCGTCTACCTCTCCCTCTGTTCATCTTTCTTTTGGAGCATTTCAGAGTACACTGCACATGTTAGCACGTGCCCCACAAACTGCATCAGCAGATGTCATGAGATGAACATGTCGGGCATTTGTATGCATTTTCTTTGAGGTGAAATTCATGTACAGTAATGAGAACAAATCTTGCTCACATCAATAGTAGCTGGTTTTGATGGATATGCACGTCTGTGTAACCCTGGAGAATTCCCTCACTCTCCCTTCATATCAACCCTCAACTCCCCCAAGACAATCTGTGCTAGATTTTTATACTAAAGTTTAGATTTTAAAAAATTGAGGCAAAATGTAAATGATATAAAATACAACCTTTAGAAGTGTCCTTTATAGTACTTTTCACTATATTCACAAGTTTTGAAACCATAGACGCTGTCTAGATTCTAGAACATTTTTATTATGCCCTAAAGAAACTCCTTACCCATTAGTGTTCACTTCTCCTCTACCCCTCACTTTATGGATTTACCTATCCTGGGTATTTCATGTAAATGGAATTATGTAACATGTAACCTTTTGTGTCTGATGTCTTTCAGTGAATGACAATTCCAGTTTCTCCACATCTTGCCAACACTCAGTATTTACTTTTTTTCACTATTATCGTCTATGCTAGTGGGTCTGCAATGATATCTCACTATGGTAGAGACTGGCAGGATAGATTAAAAAAAAAGATCCAACTATATACCGTCTATAAGGAACCAACTTTAGAGACAGAAATAGATTATGTGCAGATAGAGGCTCAAAGAGAACTGAGGTGGCTATTATAGTAACAGACAAAATGGACTAAGCCTAAAACTGTTACAAGGACAAAGATGGGTATTATATTAGCAATAATAGGCATATATGCATCAAAATAGCAGAGACCTTAAATATATATGAGTAAACATAGCATTGAGTGGACAGATAGTTTTACAGTAATAGTTGGAGACCTCAAGGCCATATTTTTTTTTTTTTTTAAAGATTTATTTATGCATACAAGCACTGGGGTACAGGCCAGAAGTGTGGGGGGTGAGAGGATTCACCACAGACAGAGAGGGGAGCAGAACAGGCAGATTGACTGAAACACACTGCTGAGGGGAGCAGCGGGCACAGCAGGAGAGGTCTGCTGTGCCATGTGGGGCCCCTCCCTGGCCGGCAGCAGGGATCGAACTCGTGCTGCAGTGGCTGCGGTTTGCTTCATAGTGCGTTGCTTAACCCACTGCGCCACCAGGGAGGCCCCAAGGCCATATTTTAAATAAATGATGGATAAAATATCTTCACAGATGATCAATGAACAGATATTGAGTAAACTACAACCCAACAGACCTTTGTATTTGGATTTGTGTATGAATGTATATGTAAATATATGTAAATGTATGTGTACACACATATGAAAAGACACTACAAATATACACATTTTTCTCAAATAACTGTTCAAAGGAAGAGTTAGTGAGTGAATGATTGAGTTATAAAGAACTTTTAAAGGAAAGGAGGAAATAGTACTAGAGCAGGAGTTTCTGCAGTTTCTCCTTGCCCTGTACCATTTCCAGAAACTAATTTGATATGGGAATTATCTCACTGCCTCGGATGCTGAATGGCTTGTTCATTTCTTAAGAAAGTGTGGTATTCCCTGGGTTAAATAATTCTATTTATCTTTGTACATGATTGTTTTATATTCATTTGGTTATTTTATAGTAAGATTGGCCATGGGGTAATTTCCTTTATATGTCTACTACTTAAAAGGATGGTCATCATATAATAAACATTCAGCAAGGGATTCTTCAGTGAATGAATCTGAACGGAAATATGTATATAGATAAAATGTTCAAATGAATTAAGTAATTGTACATTTTAAAGTGTTCCCTCCCCAATATTTATAGACCTTAACCTGACATAATTGTCTGATCTTCCCTTAATCTCCAATTTTGTAATGAGATACTTCCGAATAGTAAAGCAAACCATGATAAACTCTCAGTAAATTGATAATTTAAAGAAGATTTTAAAATTAAATTTAGTATGTGCTTTTTTTTAAAAAAAAAAGATTATTTATGCATACAATAGCTGAGGTACAGACCAGATGTGGGGGGTGGTGGGGGGAGGGTGAGAGGATTCACCAGCGACAGAAGGGGGAGCAGAGTAGCAGATGGACTGAATGAAGTACACTGCTGAGGGGAGCAGCAGTTGAGGCGGGTGGGTCCATGTGGGTCCCCTCCCTGTCAGGGCATCGAACTCTCAATGCAGTGGCTGCAGAAGCTCCACAGTGCATCACTCAACCCCCTGCACCACCAGGGAGGCCCATAGTAGTGCTTGTTAATGACTACTGCTCATCAGTTCTTGAGGCTACCCTTGAATGCTTCAGGTTAGACTAATAGAAGTTTGTAGGAGAGTGTATGAGAATTGTTTTATTGAAACGTACTGACTTCATACTAACTTATGATTGTGTTCTTTATGAAGAACATCTTACATTCTTTACAAATTAGACTCTTTTTTAAAAAAGATTATGCATAGAACTGGGGTGTAGGCCAGAGGGGTGTGTGTGTGTGTGTGTGTGTGTGTGTGTGAGAGAGAGAGAGAGAGAGAGAGAGAGAGAGAGAGAGAGAGAGAGAGAGAGAGAGAGGACACACNTGTGTGTGTGAGAGAGAGAGAGAGAGAGAGAGAGAGAGAGAGAGAGAGAGAGAGAGAGAGAGAGAGGATTCACCCGAGAGAGAGGGGAGCAGAACAGGCAGATCTACTGAAATACGCTGCTGAGGGGAGCAGCAGGCAAGGCAGAAGAGGTCTGCTGCACCATGTGAGTCAGCTCCCTGGCCAGGGATTGAACCCAGGCTGTAGTGGCTGGCGATAACTTGATAGCACTGAGGTTTTAACCCCTGCGCCACCAGGGGAGGCCCATATTCTATGAACTTTTAATTCAAGAAACTGTAGGTAGAAGCAACTGCATGCAACTCTTTATTACATGATTATTAGGACTGTTGTGCCATTGGATGGTAGCTGCTTTGTGTCAGAAGGCGAGATGACTGATTGTTGGGAGGAAAAGAAGTCAGGGAAGGTTCAATCTGCACTTAAGTCCTGGAAGGTTATTGCAGAAAAGTAGGAACAGAAACCTCTTTAGAATTTTGCTACATACCCTAGGTTTCTGTATTTTTTAAGTATTTAGGTTTTTTTTTTGTTTTTCTAATCAAGTAGTGTTTAGAAGCACTAGTTTCTCTAGTTGTACAGAAGGGGAGTAAAGGATGGAGACGTCCTTCCCTTTGGCACTGTGTGGTGTTATCTCGGGCTGGGAGGTGAGGGAGGCATCCAGGAGAGAGTGGGAAGGCAGGAGACACTTGGCGGATAGCACAGGACTGAGTTTTTCTTATTAAAAACCATCTTTTCATTGCCAGGAGGTTTGTCTCCTTTTGAAAAGCTGAAAGAATTTTCTTAAGGAAGGTTTCAAGCATATGCCAGTTGAAGAACATAAAATAAAGAAATGCATATAGGCAAAAGGAATACTCAAGAGGAAAGGGAAGGGCACTGGTGGAAATTTCCTGTCCTGACAGGGATGGCGGGGGCAGCCATGACTGCCAACATGGGCTTTCCTGATTTTTCCTGGAATATCAACTTTTGACTGAATCTAATTTTTTCCCTTTTTCTTCCAGTTCCGACACCCCTTGACTTAGCCTACTTAGAATCACAGAGGCACAGTTAGAAAGTTGGGATGAGGGCCTGGGCTTTGGCTGTTACTACCATCAGCTGTGTGGAATATTCTCTTCCTCCGGTGGGAGCGGCTCCCTCTCCCGGCAGGGTGACTGCCTGAGATGTGTGTGGTGCAAGTGCGATGACTTGGCATGTCTTGAGCAGAAAACCTCACCCTTCTGTTATTTCCAATTATAGCTCCAAAATTAGATTAAGACATAGTGAATGTGATGTCACTGACTTGTACAGTTTCTCCCTCCCTGCCAGTTGGTTCTTTGCCTTGCTGCAGTTTTCTCAGAGAGTCCTGCCCTGTGGTGTTATATGGACGGTGGGTTGAGGGCTGCATTGCCTTGGTGGAGAGCCGGAGGGAGCAGTATTGTCATTGCTGAACAGACACTGCTCTGTTGCCTCAGTGATTCTCACCTTTTCCAAACGTAGAACTCCTTGTTGACACAGCGCTTTGAGTCTTAGTTCCCTGCGACCAAGTGCAATCTGACCTCCCGGTCTTAATACTTGAGCCTCACAAATCCCTGTGTAGTCTAAGGTCCAGAGTCGGCAGCTCAGATGGGATTGGTACTGGAATCAGAGTGACTGTCAATTTCCAGATCCTTCAAGGGAACTGAAAATAGTAGAGATTATGGGATGTGGGGATCGTATCTCATCTGGTTCCTATTTACGTGGATGGTTTGGTTGGTGACTCAACAACACATTTGGGGCGTTAGAGACCCATTTGTTTCAAGACCTTGAGTTGTTCCCTAGCGGATTCCCGGCATGTCAGCTTCTCCCTGCTGTCAGTTTCTTCGCCGCTGGAAAGCAGACTCCTGCTCTTCTCCTGATTTCCGCCTGCGCGTGTGTGCGGTCCGGCAGGACGCTCGCCTGTTCGCGGGTCTCATGGGTGGCGCAGGCGGGCCCGTTGGCAGCTGTCCCCTCTACCCGCCTGCAGATGCTCTCCAGGTTCTTCCAGCCCCTTCTTGACTTGTCCCAGGGCTTCTGCTTCTGTATCTCCCCATGACTCCTGCCTGCGGTGTTCAAGGCCTGCTCCTCCTCTTGCCTGGCCTTGTCCACCCTTTTGCCACATGCTTCTTAATCCCTTTGCTCTGCCCTTAATGCGCTGCCTTTCTCTTTGAATCCCCACACTTCCTGTCTTTCTTCCTGGATTGCCAGCCTCCCATGTGAGAACTGCACACTTCCCTTTCCAGCCCACGTACTAGAATGTTAAAACTTGAATCAGCTTTTAAACACTTAAGAAGAAACAAGCTCCGTTTTAACTAAATTGAAGTTTAGATGATTTTTTGTGTGTGGTTTAGAGGTCAAAGGCCACAGACCTTTGACCCTCCTTTCCTTTTCCCTCTAATATCCTATGGCAAGAGTTCAGTGCTTTGGAGCACCACAGCCAGGAGAGTGCTCTGAGGGCTCGCTGACCTCTTCTTTCTGCAGGAAAGAGCACAGGCAAGGGAGCTCAGGCATGTCTCTCCACGCGTTTTCAGAAACCTCTAAACAAAGAGACTATAACTTGATAAACGTGTGGATGACTTGGGCTGTCAAAATTTTACTTTATAATAAGGTATCTAAAGTCTCAATCTTGTTACTAATGGCAGTATTTTGCTTGTATTTTCTCTTACGAAACTTGAGCTGGAACTATCTCCCTCCTCTCCCCCTAGCCCCACCAGTGGGAAAAATTTTCTTGTATTAGACCTTGCTTTGTATTTCTTAACACCCACCAGGCCAGACGCTGTTGTTGAAGGAATGAAATGGTGTAGTAGTTTCTCCACGAGTTCAGTCAGTCGTGGTCCTCTGCTCCAGCCCATAATATAACAGTGATAACTTGGTTTTCCCCCAAACCATCTTGGCAGTTTTGCTGATAAAAACTGCAGGAGTTCCCTGTGAGTTTTTAGATCAAAATACCTCAACTACTCATGAAGTACTACTCTTGAAAAAAGAGAATTTATTTTTTTTAAAGAATTTAATTTGTTTGTACATACAAACAGTAGTTTTGGCCAGGCATAGGTAGAGGTGTGTTTTTCTTTAATTCTGTGTAAACTTGTTTCTTAGCTGTTTGGTTAGCTCATCTGTATCCACTGCCACTTCTGAACTCCCTTGTCAAACAATTTGTTTTCTTAACTTTGTTTTCTGTCCTTATTGGGCAGATACTATGTTTATTGATACAAATGAATTTTTTTGTCTTTTAAAACATCACACTCACTTTTAAAAAATATGCGTACCCACTGTTAAGCCACTGGTGTTATTTTCCTGACTCTAAAGAAAGGAACTTTTAAATAAATTAGTTATTGTCTTCTGTGTTATTGAACATGTGGTCAGTTGTCATGCTCGTGCATCCAGACGATCAAAGTCTGAACTTCTGTCTAATTCTCCCCTGCTGCTAGGCTACCCTGTCATGATCAAGGCCTCAGCAGGTGGCGGCGGGAAAGGCATGCGAATCGCTTGGGATGATGAAGAGACCAGGTGAGATGCTGTCCAAAATACACTTTTGATGAAAATTGCAGTTACCGGTTTTATTAAACTGACAAGTAAACAGATCCCAAAAGCATAAAGGAAGAACTACAACAACCTTCTAATTATTACTCCTTTGGACAAGGGGAGGAATTAGAATGCTGTGGAAGACTGCCTTATTTATATTTTGATGACGATCCTATTACAAAAGGTTTTTCTTAAATATTAACAAGGATTGCTTTTTTTTTTTTCAGTGTATTAAAATTAGGCTCACAATTCTATTTTCTAACAGAATTTTCTGCTATTTAGCTGTGGAATTACGAATATAGTTAAAAGATTTGAACCAAAATATTTAAAAGCAGTCGTTTATTAAGACCTCATTTGTTTATTTACTCAGCGTATACTTGCTTTCCTTTGTCTATAGAAGTAGTGAACCGCTTTGATAATTTTATGTTATGAAAAATATTTTCTTTTTGAATTTAAAATTACTATATCTCCTCTATATATGTAGTATGCTCAGTTGTAACTGTAGAACACTTTTTTCTTTTACTGTTAAATTAAAAATAACTTTTTAAAGACAATTTAAAAACCACAAGGCATTAACATATCTCAGAATTTGAAAAGAAGCATTTTTTTAAAGACTCCTTCATAAACAGATTATAAAAGGCACTGTTCGGATTTTTGTTACTTATTTTCAGGTAGACCAGCAATAGAGAGTTTTTTGGAGGAGGAGATGAAAACAAATAATTGAATTGTTATTGTTGCTGTTGCCTTTCCTGCCCTTTCTTTTCAGAAATGGGTCTTCCACCTGGTTAATCCTGATACTCCCTTTCTTTTTCCTTTCATCCCCATATCCCCAAATCTCTGAGAAACCTGGAATAGTGTGGACGTCATGGAGTGCAAACCTTAGGTTATAAAGTGAAAAAGTAAGGTGAACATCCTTATTATCTTATAAAATCTTTTGGGGAAAACGCCATGGTAGAGACTTGAGCAGACAGGTTTAACTCTAAAGAGAATGTCGTCTTAGACATTCTTTGTGTCTTTGCTTGCGCTCAAGATAAAGTGTGGCTTGTGTTGAGGGGAGTTGCTGTATGACAAACACAGGTCTTTAGACCCCTGTCTCTGAGTGACTCTGCTACCAGGTACTACTGGTCGAGGCAACATCAGATTCCCATCTTAAGCTAGCCTGGCAAGAAAAATCCGTTGTGTGCATTGGCAATATTTGTTGAGAGCCTGCTGTGTGACAGGCACTGTGCTGGTTTCCAGAAATAGAGTCATGGACAAAACCAGATGAAACAAAATGTTCCTCCCTGGAGTTTATGTACTAGAGCAAGTTCTTACTCTTTGAATTTAGAGATCCATACAGTTCAGGACCAGTTTATGAACTTGGATGAGGGAAAAAAAAAGGTATTGATTTTGTCGATAAGCCTCTTACTAGAATTTGGCATTTCTACCAAGAGAGGCAGCATACTGATGTGGAAGTGGTCTCTGTGGAACTTTTTACTGTTTAGAAAATCACACAGAAGATTGCATTACAGTTTTAGATGTCTCTAAGTTACAGTGATTGCTAGACCTGCCACTGCAGCTTATTAATGGATAAATAAACATATGTGTTATACCCCAACGTAGTTTTTTTTTTTTTTTTTAATTTGGGGGCATCCCTGGTAGCGCAAGGGGTTGAGCACTACACTGTGGAGCTTCTGCAGCCACTGCAGTGCGAGTTCAGTCCCTGGCCAGGGAGTGGACCCACATACGCAACATGTGTCTCTTGTCTCTCCACTGCTCCCCTCAGCAGTGTATTTCAGTCGACCTGCCTGTTCTGCTCCACGCTCTGTCTCTGGTGACTCCTCTTACCCCCTGCCTCTGGCCTATAACCCAGTTCTTGTACGCATAAATAAAATCTTAAAAAAAAATTGATACCTATATTTTATTAAAATTTGCTTCCTATGCATGTGGCACATAGACTGTATGATTTTATCCACCAAAGGGACACATGACATACACAAGGTTCAGAAACCCTGTTCAGTTTCAGTGTAGGAGGAGACAAACAGTGAACAAAGTCAAAGTAAATCGTGCACCACTGGGGGAGGTAGTAAAGTGGCATAAGAAAAATAAATGGAGAAAGAAAGGGCCCTGATGTGACTGGGGGAATTCCCTTATTAACAGACTCGCCAGGGATTTCCTCGAGGAGAAGGCACATTCCAGCGTGGAGTTAAGGGTCTGTGCTGAGAGATCCAGGACCAACAGGGCGCCAGGTGGTGAGGGGAGAATAGAGGAGATGGCCAAGGGTTCCTGGGTGGGTGAGGGGAGATGGTATAGGACCTTATGGGTCATTCTTGGTGAGATGGGAAGCAACTAGAGAGTTTTGAGTAGAGAACTTGTAATCATGGCAAGTCAACAAATTCCTAACATTATTTATCCTTTTTTTAAGTGTAAAAAAATTGAAACATACAAAGAAATAGAAAAATTTAGTGAACTTCTATATCTGTGTTCTCTAGATTAGCCAGTTATTATGATCTTTTGTTTAGGTTTTAGAAGAACCACTTTGACTGCTCTGTTGATAAATAGACTGTGGGAGGGCCCCACAGAATCATGAACTCTGCATCGGAGGAGCCAGGTGGGGCTGTTGCAGTAATCCAGAAAAATGGCTCACTGGCACGGTTTTGGAGGCAGGCAGTGACTGAAAGCAGAGGCGCCAGGGCGTGCAGGGCCGCTGGCTCTCGGCTGAGAGTGCGGGAGGATGGCTCAGCACTGCGACAGGTGCTTCACTTTGCTCATAGTCACCCTTTGTCTTGGTGCTGATTTACGGGAATTAGATGTATGTGCTGCAACTCCGCTTTACTGGACCATTTCTTGGGAATGCTAGAGGGCAAGGCCACAGTGAAGGCATTTATCTTCAAAATAGAAGACTGTTCCCTTGAAGAGTGGTCTGCTTCTTAACCTTTCTCTGCAACCCTTTGCCTGGCTTGGTCTGGTTGATGGTGGAAGGTCTTGCCTATATGGTACAGGGCTTTCGTTAGCCATGTGAACTGCTGAAAGTAGGGCTGGCCAGATGGAAGCAAGAATAAAGGGATGAGGCCTATTTAGTCCCATATTACCACCTAATTCATCTTACTTGGTGTTTATCTTACAAAGTTCAGGTTTTGAAGCTATCTCTTGTGCTGAATCCATCACCTCTAAATGCCAGCGGACCTCTCCGTAGTGACTTGGGCTTCCTCACAGTATGGTGGCTTTGGGCTTCTTGCTTACCGAACACGGGTGTCGGAGACAGTTGTTTCAAATCCATGTGGAAGCTGTATTACTTTTTATGAGCCAGCTTCAGAAGTCACACAGCTTCACTCTGCCACTCTCTGTTGATGTTTCAGTGAGTGCACATTCAGCTCAGATTTGAGGGGAGGGGCATCATGAGGTCGTGGCAAGACACTTAGATGAACTCATGAAATGAGAGATCGTGGTGGCTGTCTCTGGGGAGGACACTCTGCTACAGCCTCAGGATAGGAAATAGTGCCGTGATGAAGATGTCCAACACAACTTACTGTTTTGTCTTTTTAAGAGATGTGTGTGTGTATATTTATATATATATATACACACACACACACATTCCCCCCCTCCCCCCGACTTGATCTGTTTTCCCTTTCTTTTTCTCTTTTGGATGGCAGTTACACTGTGAAAACCTTAGCATTTGTTTTTCATTACTCTTCTTAGGCTCTCAGATTTCTTATCAGTCATTCTCCAGGGCTGCTGTTAGTAACATATTCTCTTATGGTGGGGATTATGCCTCCCAGTTTCTTGGCACTGAAATTTGCTACGCCGCTAGTAATCTATAGACTTTAATTTAGAATTCAGTATTTTCAGAAATTATTGTATCTGTTCATGTATTGGTAAACTTTTCATTAACATTCTAATCCTTTCTTGGCCAATAAAGAGCACATTGACTTAAAAGATGTTCATGTAATTAATAAAGTGTGTGCATAAATAATTTTCTTTATAGGCTTCTTCAACTTGATAAACCATCTCTGAAACAAAGATATAACACTATTTGATTTAATGATGCATGCTCCTCATTTAAAAAAAACTTGCTCTATATTTCAAGTTAATTTAGAAAAATCAAATGTACAGAAAAATTGAGAGACTGGCCCAGAAAACACCATTTAAATGCGACTTTGAGAGTCACCAACTGTTCGTGTCCCGCTGTGCAGAATCTACTGCTTCCTCCTGCCTTCTTCCTGGAGGAGAAATTTATTTTTGCATAATCTGCAAAAATTTCAGTTTTCTTTGGAAGGAAAACTTAGCAACCAACAATTACTTGACTCTTCTCTGAAGGGGTGTCTCCCTCTTCTAACATCTTTCGTAAGCTTTGTCAGGGAGGTAGCCGCTATCATTTGTCTTTGAATCTTTAAAACATCTGATTTGAGAAATAATCAGGTTTGTTGTTTTTATATAATAAATTAGGGTGAGCGTGATGAAGGTTCTTGAAAGTAGACACAGGTCTTTTGATCGTCACCTCTGGCTTCCTCTGCCCTGTCCAGAGTGAGAGGGGGGTGTTTCGGCATGAATGGAAAAGGGATCAAGTCTGTGCTTTGGAGTATTCCCATTAGGGTTTAGGGTCCATGGAGAGCGTTTCTGTTTTATTTTCCTCTTCCCAGCCTCTAATATGCATTAGGTACATTGTTATGTGATTAGTAAATATTTACTGAATAAATATGTAGCTGAGTGAGACAAGTGTTCTTGATGCAGTTTTCAGGAGCCCCAAACTATGTTGCAAATGCTGTCAAACTTGATAATTTATGTGGATGGCTTTGATTTTTCCTTTTGATGTTCTCAGTTTAGATGCAAAATGAGAGCTTTCAGTCAACAGAGGAGACAAACTATAAAGTACTGTGTTTCTTTCTCTGTGAATCGTTACAGCCGATCTAATAAGAAGTTGGTTTTATGGTATTGAGAACAATGAGTCACTGTACTTTACTTTCTTTGAGGTTTTCACTCTCCTGAGACCTAAAGTCCATTCCCCTAAATCAAGAAAGTAATAGAGAACCAAGAAAACTGATACCTTTTCCCTAGGATCTTTGAGAAATATAGGACCTTTTGCAATGTGTTTTAGAATTTATGTTTTACGTAGTGCTTACGTGCAATATTGGACTGTTCAAGCATGGAAATAAATGAATTGTTTCTAATATTGCTGATGGCTATTTGCAAATGTAAGGGTTGGAAGAATTTTAATGTTCTACATTAAATATAGGTATTTAATCTGAAGATTAAGAAGCTATTACATGTAAAATTACGTGATTTTATATTCTGAATCTAACAATGAATGGAAAACCACATTCTTCATCACATTGGCCGAATAAGCTCATTTCCTAGTGTGTGCATTTAGTAAGCATAGTTTATAATGTATACTTATTTTATAATAATAGTGACTTAAGGAACGTAGTTTGGGAATAAAAGTATAAAACAATAGTTAAATCCACATTTTTTCAAAAATTACACTCTTTCTTGTTAATTATTAATTTTGAACAATTTTAAAGAAGGTAAGATTGTAATGAATGTGTGAGAGGCAATTGCTCTCAAAGGTATGTATTTAAAATACCAGTAAATGTTCTTGAGAATCCTCCTACTATATATTCATTCTCGTATATTTTGATATTCTGGTCCACCGAAGCAGT
Organism: Galemys pyrenaicus; assembly: GCA_019455555.1. NCBI lineage: Eukaryota > Metazoa > Chordata > Mammalia > Eulipotyphla > Talpidae > Galemys > Galemys pyrenaicus. Next base: position 3,667,147 of record JAGFMF010011662.1, read on the forward strand.
TGATGTAGACTTTTTACATTTTTGTGTGCATCTTCTGACTTTTGAGTCACATGGATAACTGTTTATATGTATTTTTTTCTAGTGGGATTAATGTATATCAGGATTGAAGAGATGGAATGCTATATGATTACATGGTTTATTAAATTATCTCATTTGTAATAGTTGGGGAAATATGTATTGGTGTTACTGCTTTGCAAATGACATCTAGGATCTGGGAAATGAAATAACTCACCAAGGTCACAGCTCATGAGTGGAAGAATTGCAGTTCAACCAAAGTTAATTTAGTTCTTTGTATGTGAAGTGACTCTTTCTCTGATTTGTTTGGGATTGAGCCAAAAGGTTTTGTTGATTTGTTTTATTTTTATTTTTTTAAAGATTTATTTATTTATGCATACAAGCACTGGGGTACAGACCAGAGGTGTGGGGGGCGGTGAGAGGATTCACCACAGAGAGCGGGGAGCAGAACAGGCAGATCAATGGAAGTACACTGCTGAGGGGAGCAGCGGGCGGCACAGCAGGAGAGGTCTGCTGCACCATGTGGGTCCCCTCCCTGGCAGGCAGCAGGGATCGAACTCATGCTGCAGTGGCTGCGGTTTGCCTCATAGTGCGTTGCTTAACCCACTGCGCCACCAGGGAGGCCCCATGTTGATTTGTTTTATAATGAGGGCTGTATCTGTTGTGTTTGACTGTTCTTCTGCTTTCCTTTACAGGGATGGTTTTAGATTTTCCTCTCAAGAAGCAGCTTCTAGTTTTGGTGATGATAGATTATTGATAGAAAAATTTATTGACAACCCTCGTCATATAGAAATTCAGGTTGGTACTCTCTAAGATGCTTTCTAATTAGTGTGACTAAGTATCATTTATTCTGATTGGAAATAACTTCCTTCCACTCAGAGTGACTGAATTGTTCTGGTATGTTTGAGAAAGTACGAAACAGAATCTATATAAACTGATTCCTGTCTCTGGAATCTGGTATACTTTTGTCAGAAGGGGGTGACATCACCATGATCTTTTTTATTTGATTTTTTTCCAGCATCTATATAAAATAATAAGATTACATCACCTGCTATTTATAATTCATGAGGAAACAGTGACTTTTCTCAGGGAGGTTGCATAGCTGTTTGGAGCTAAAATTAGTGCCTAGTGATTTGACTTCTAGAACAGTTTTTACCTCTGTGAGCTTAGTATATGCATTCAATAATATACACCTACTCTAACTCTGAAAATAGACTAATCTATTCCTGAAAACCAAGCACTCTATTTAAAAGCATTAACTATTTTAGCGTTGCCAATTTCGCTGATAAGATACATGTTAAACTTGAACTTCAGCTAAACTAGTCCTTTCAAAAAGTAAACATATGTCCCCTGCAGCATTCGGGACCTATTTTTATTAAAACCTTTTTCATTGTTTGTCTCAAAAATTCAGATTAAACTGGTGTCCTGTTATTTCATCTGGCAACCCCAGCTCCATTCCATCTTACAAACGGAAAAATCACAATCTGTTACATGTTAACCCCAGACCTTTTACCACTTTTCCTGTAACAAAAATAAAACCCAGTAAAAACATCCCACCCTAAGGAACCGACAACATATTGGATGTAATAAATGAAATAGCATTTGGGGTTAAGAGACGTGGAACGTGAGCGACAAACAGGCGTCCGCGTAGCCGTGGGCTCTCCCGCGCCCGCGAGTCCGCGTGTGGCTGCTCGGGGCCGCTCGCTCGCCCGCGCCGGGGATCGTGGTGCATCTCCCACCGTGCTGGACACGGGACCGTTTTTTTCCTCTAGCTTCTTGATAAAAAAGTCTCGTTGGGTTTTCCGGTTGCAAGTACAGTTTGCCTCTAACCCCCCAGAAGAGGAGTGTTTGAGGGGAGGTGCTGTGCTCTGCGTGCTGGAGTGGCGGAGGCGGGGCGCGCGAGGGAGAAGCGCCGTGGCCTCTGCTGGCAGTGGGGTGACAGCGATGCTGTTCCCTCAGGTCCTGGGTGACAAACACGGCAACGCTCTGTGGCTCAACGAAAGAGAGTGCTCCGTTCAGCGCAGAAACCAGAAGGTGGTGGAGGAGGCGCCCAGGTAAGGTCTCCGCGAAGGCTGCCTTGCTGCCTTGCGCCTCCCTGTTTTGGGGTTTGGGCTACTGTGGTTTAATGATCGTGATGAAATCGACGAGTGTGAAATCGACGAGTGTATGTTTTTGTGATCGGGAAAGTGCCGCTTCCGCATTCTCAGTGCCTCTGTGCGTGAGGTGAGAGAAGACTTGAAGGTTTTCTTAGAGGAGAAAGTTGGATGGACGCCGACCTCGACTTCGCCGGCCCCTCGGAAACAAAGGCCCTGGTGTGCTTCCCCGCATGTGTGGGGCTTCCGGGGAGCATTACCGTGCGGGCTCTTCCGAGGCCGAGGTCTCATGAAGGCCGTCCTAAGAGCACCTTGTGTGTTTGGTGTCGCATTTTCACAGTTTCCTTTTCAGTGTGATGCTAGGTTGGTATTTGTGCACGTTCTGGTTTCTCTTAGATTTTTAGAAGTCTTCAGTAGAATGTCCATAGTTGTTTTTAATCCTCAGGCACTAAGGAGCACAGCTAATTGTAGTTTTGACGTAAGGTATGCATAGTTTCTGAAACGAGTAGGTGTGAGTAAAAATGAGTTTTTAATCCTAGGCTAATGGTCAAAATAAAGTCCTGCTTTAATTATATTGGTTTTGAACAGTTAGGTTTTAAATGGAGCCTGCCCCTCAGATCCTGGCCACGTCTCCCCTCCAGGGGGTGCTCAGTGTCTCTTGCTGCTGATTCTGTGTCCCAGGTTAGGTGCTTAGCTGGGGAGGCTGGGAAATGCCTTTTTCTTTAAGGATCCATGTGCTCAGTTGTAATTAGTAAAAAGAATTGTAGGGATGTAAAAAAAAAAACAAAAAAACCCCAGTCACATCTTGTGACTGGAGTTAATTGGATCCCGATTTAAAGAAATTAGTTGAAAAGATACTAGATTATTGGGGAATTTGAGTAACAACTATTCTATTACGCTATCAAGAAATTTTTCCTAATTTTTTTAAAGTATAATCATGGGGGCTTCTCTGGTGGCACATGGGGTTAAGTCACAACACTATGAAGATATCCACAGCCACTGCAGCACGTGTTCAGTCCCCAGCTGGGGAGGAGACCCACATGGCGCAGCAGACCTCTCCTGCCTCGCCCGCTGCTCCCCTCGGCAGTGTATTTCAGTCCATCTTCCTGTTCTGCTCCCCGCTCTGTCTCTGGTGAATCCTCTTACCTCCTGTACCCTGTGCTTGTATGCATAAATAAATAAACCTTTACAAGAAAAATAAAGTAAAATTATATTACCAAAGCGTACTTACAGAAAGAAGGAAGTTTACAGATGAAATGATACCTATTTTGAAATTTGTTTTAAAAATTAAAAGAATGGGTGTTAGCAAAGATGTGTGCAACATGGTAGAACAAGAATATGTATTATTACATATTTATTACAGAGTATGTATTTATTACAAAAAACAGGTACACGTAGCATGTTCATTCTACTATTGCACCCTAAACATTCTACGAAACACCATCTGAATTCTACACACTTAGGAATTTGAATCTGTGAATAGAAAGGTCATTAGTGTTTTGTTTTTCAGATCCTTTCTTTTATGTAAGCAAAATACGTAAAAGTGCAGAAATGGTTTGGTAATATTCTTTTAGGGTCATTGAAAATATTTTGGCTTTACTTCCCTGCTGGTAGGGTGATTTTGATAAAGTAGAAGAAAAGTTTTGAGGATTATAGATGTGTAGTTGATTCTTGGTATTTATGGTCTTTTATAACGTTGCACACTGAGTGAGTGAATGCTGGGCCATTGCTCCGAGGGGCTGAACTGGGTCAGGTGCTGTGAGCTTCTGGTGGGCTCATTCCTCCACCTTCCACCCCTGCTGCCAATTCATGACTTTCTTATTTGTGTCTATTTCTGGAAAGACACCTCATTAATATACATTGTTGCTTCACAAGCCTGGGACTCCCCTTCCTGGTCCTCCTGGCTATGTTCGCCCAAGGAGCCTCATTCATCTCAGCTTCCTCCACAAGGCCGGTTACCACCTACCCGCAGGGGAAACTGGGTGGGTAGCTCTGTGGCGCAGCTGGGGCGTGGAAGAGCAGCGGGACGTAGAGAGCACACAAATAGGAGAAACACAGCACTTGGTAACTGTCAGAAGGAGGCCGGCTGGTGTAGGAGAGCTGCGCCGGGGAGGCAGAGATGGCCTTGTCTGAGCTCAGCTGGGAGCAGGCCTGGAGGAGTCTCGGTTTGCAGCTGCTCTGCGCTTGTTCTGAATGAACTGGAAGCGCCGTTAAGTGTTCAGGGTGGCAGGTCCCTTCAGAAAGTACATGATTTGCAAACATGGAATGTAGTGTTACAGGGCAGGGAGAGGAGCACCTAGAAGCCCCAAGCCTGCCCTCTCTGAATGGGTTCTGCCATCCGCCGCATTAAGACAAACATACAAAACCTTT
>JAGFMF010011662.1:3675397-3707129 GCA_019455555.1 Galemys pyrenaicus
TCCCTGCTCTCTGTGGTGAATCCTCTCACCCCCCACAACTCTGGCTTGTACCCCAGTGCTTGTATGCATCAATAAATCAATCTTTAAAAAAAAAATAAATAAATTTATAATTTTTGCAAACACTTCTTTTATCCAACTGTAGTTTTTCATTTTCCTTTTGCAACATGTATTGTTTAATTTTATGCCCATCTTTGGGGATTATACCATGTCTAATCTTTTGGTAGAGCATTACAACGTACTCTTCAACTTATTCAAGCCTCATGTCAGTCAATTTTCATCTGTGCCAGCAGGACAGATGAGGTCCCTGTATACAAGAACTCTAGAACATTTTACTTATCCATTCTTTCTCTTGGCTTCTGTGCAGTCACAGCTCATTTGTAGTTTAGGTAGCCAGTATTTATTCCATCCTACCACATATTTATCCTTTTTGTCTTGTTTGTGGGAATTTATTTTAGAGGTGTTGTGAGGAAGATTGTCCCCTTTACTTTCTACCACAACCTCCTCGCACCTTTGGCCACAAAACTTCCCGCTGACCTGTTCCCCAGCGGCGGCGGCTCAGTGTCTGCAGTTCCCTTCCCTCTGATGCTCTGCCTGGGGTTGGCACCGACCCACAAGTTATGCTCAGTCTCTCCAGATGCAGATGCCCTCGCTTGTCACCTGCCCTTCTGATTGGCCCTAAATTGGGGCTTGCACCTTCTCAGTTTCTGTTATTTACTAGAACAGCTCACAGAGCTCAGGGAAACACATTTACTGCCTTTTTTCTTTTTTTCTATATATTAGAGGATATGATCAGGATGCATATGAACAGGCTGATGGAGCCATACGAAGGATGGTGTTCAGAGGCCTCCCTAGCGAGGGAGCGCCTGTTCCCAGGGAGGTGAAGGCCACTTCTCTTCTGGAAGCCGAACACTTTGTCCACACAGAAGTTCTCTGCGTCCCATACTATAGGGGTCTTTGTGGAGACTTCATCGTTTGGGTCTAATCAGCTATCAGTTCATTTTCCGACTCCTCTGCTCTCTCCGGAGGAAGGGGTGGGGCCAAGTGCTCCCAGCTTCTAATTCTGGTCTTTTTTGTGAGCAGCCCCGTCCGGGAGCTGCCCGTATCACCTCAGAACAGAGGTACTCCTCTCACTGGGGAAATCCCAGGCAGCTTGGGAGCACTGTGTCAGGAACCAGTGCCGAAGCCCAACAACAGCAGGCCCTGCCAGGCCCTCGTGCACTTCTTGTTTCACGGGGCTGCTGTGGTGCTCTTGTTGTCGATGGCCCGTGACTGTTTGTCTCATTCGTGGAGGGGGTTTCTTAGGTCGGCCATTGTTTTCTAACTTACAGAAAACATTATTTCTCCGCTTCTGGTTATTTCTGGTTATTTCGAGAGAATTCTATTTTGGTGCGTTTTTGAATTTTTCTTCTTTCTCAGATTTCCTTCAGTTTTTCCTCTCATAAGTATACATATGTACCTGGAATTCATTGATTTACGGACTCTATGATTAATGTCTTTAGACCTTTTTTTTTTTTTTTAAAAAAATGACCTCCTTTATCACTTCTGACGTAATTTTCACTGCTTTTGGATTTGGAAAATAGTTAATGAATAAAAACTTTTTTGTTGGACCTTTTAGTGCATCTTTTGTGTTTCCTGCCCTCTCTCCACTGTTTTTCATTTTTTTTTTTAAGATTTATTTATTTATGCATACAAGAGCTGGGGTACAGGCCAGAGGCGTGGGAGGTGAGAAGATTCACCACAGACAGAGCCAGGAACAGAACAGGCAGATCCACTGAAACACATTGCTGAGGGTTGCAGCGGACGAGGCAGGAGAGGTCTGCTGCGCCCTGTGGGTCCCCTCCCTGGCCGGTGGCAGGGATCGAACTCGTGCTGCAGTGGCTGTGGCTTGCTTCATAGTGCGTTGCTTAACCCACTGCACCACCAGGGAGGCCCCACATTTTTGTTTTTTGATGGGCCATTTTTTTCTGACCTATCTTCCTCATTATCTCTTGAGATGTGTTGCCTTAATTACTGACCTATTTTGTTCCTAATTTCAGTTGTTTATATTTCAGTTCTAGAATTTCTCTTTGTGCTTTAAAAATAAGACTCAGAGCTTTTTCTCTTTCCTCTTTTCCCATAGAAACTTTTAAGTTTGCCTTTCATTTCTTTGAACATAACTAGCTTGTTCTGTAGGTGTGTCTGACCATTCCCACCTCTGAGAGCTTCTGACTGCCTGGGGGTGTGGTGTCTGTGCTGTTTCTTGGAGATGTCTGGACCTTGCGTGCCTTCAGCTACCGCATGCAGGTTGTTGCAAAGGCGGTTAGCTGAAATCCGGAACCATCAGCTCTTACAAGGGCGTCTCCGTCACTCCTGCCACTCCGCACAGCAGTCACTTGTGAGCACGAGTCACCCTGGCGCTAAGTGGGGCGTCCCCGGGGCCTGGCGGGCACGTAAGACAGCCGCAGCTCTGGGGGGTGGGGGAGTGGGTTTCATCCCGGCTCACTCTCACTCTGAGGCTGCATCCTTCATGCTCTCAGTCTAAAGCGGGGTGTCCCTTTGTTGTCCATTCTCTTGGTCCTCTCCCATCTTTGTGGCTAGCCTCATTTTCCAGTGCCACTGAAAGGTTATAGTTTTTTTTTCCTGAAATAGGCAGATGCCTTTCAGGCAAAATGGAGTTAGGACTGGACTTTGTCTCTTTTTCTCATTTTTTTGATTCTGGCTGATGATCCTTTCATCTGTTACTACCTCTTTCATCTTTTTGAGACACCCCCTTTCCCCCAAGCTGCTGCCTGGGCCCTAGTCGTTGTGAGTGTCCGTTCCAAGCTGATGGCTGCAGAGGTACGTTCTGCTCATACAGTAGATGATCATGTGCCCAGATGCGCACACTTCCCCACTGACCCTCCCCGAGAAACAAAGATAAGACAATAACCAGGTGTTCGAACACTGTTTCAGAAAACCCCCAAGCTGGCACCCATGACTACCATGGGGACCCCACAGAATGAGGCTCGGTGCCTCTCTGCGTCCTTGCTTTTTGTGTCCAGATCTCATGCATGTGACTTAGAGTGACACAAACAGAACCTCTTCCAGCTGCTTTGAGAACCTCGGTTGCAAGGGGCTTTGGGAACCTTTTTTTTTGTATGGTTGAGGAAGACTGTTACATTCAGTGGTTTACGTTTTTGTGTTGTATTAGTATAGCATCTCCTTCAGGTGCGGTTACCATACTGCACCACCACCAAAACACCCAGCGTCCACCACCATAGTCGGTATTCCATGCTTCCTCCCCACTTTGTTCCCTCATCCCCCTCTGGTAATCTCATTTCTATAGTCAGTTTTCTAAGGTTAATTCTTAGTTTGACTTTATCTGATGCTTTGTTTGGTTTCTCTGTATTTCATGTATAAGTATTTTTCTCCTGACTTACTTAGCTTTGCATAATCCCCTTCAGCTCCATTCATGTTGATGCATTTGGCATGAGTCTTTTTTCATAGCTGAGTAGTATTCCACTGTGTATATAGACCAAGTCTTCCTGATCTACTCATTTGTATTTGGGCACTTAAGTTGTTTCCATAGCTAGACTGTTGGAAATAGTATGCAGTGAACATGGGAGAACATGGTTGGGAACAGTTTTTAACCTTCTGTTTCCTGAAGAAGGAGTTTGGAGTGAAGGTCAATTGCCAGTCCACCATTTTCATGTGAATATAACCTCCAAAGTTTTAACCTGTAAGTTATATGTAAAAAATTAAAACACTACTATAATTATAAAATATACCAATCAAAGAATGGAATGATTTTCATTTACTATAGCAGTAATTATGTATCCAGATGCATTTTTAAGACTGGTATCATAAATATGTGTAGGCTGTGTAGGTATTAACTCAGTGGTTGTTGCTCAAAACTTGTGATGCCATCCTTGCAAATAATTTCTTTTCTGCCTGTATTCTATTTTGAATATCTTTAGAAGTGATGGAATTTTGCCTTTTGGAGATTAATTTGATTTCTATTAAGGATGTCTTTATAACTAAGTATGTCTAATTAGATAATTAGCTGGGAAATCATGGTTTTGATTAAAATGGAGACTTTATTATATTACAATGAGAATAATAGCTTGTATTATGATTCCAAAGGCAATTTGATGTTACTACAAAAACATTTGCGTTTTATTTCAGACCCAAGAGATACTAGATTGTTTAATTGGAGTACTTACCAGAATTTATGGAATTAATAACCAGTGTCTTTTGGGAACACTTTATTACTGGATGTGTGTGTGTGTGTGTTTTTCATTTGTTTCTGGCTCATTTATCTCAGCCCCTAAGTCTTTTCAACTTGTCCCATGCTTCATTTTTATATTAGATCTCTAAAAATTGGTATTTCTATCACAGACTTCTATGCAGCCATTTAGGTATCTGTGTTTACACTTTGTATCTTGGATGGCTTGTCAAGAAATTATGTTCTGTGCCCTCAAAAATGATTACAAGTGAATTTCAGGGAAAAATTGAGATTCATGAATTTCATTATATGAGCTCTGACTGTACCAACTTCTATATTATTTAATACCACACTTTGATACATTTTTGTGTTCCTTTTAATAATAATCTTTTCTCTTTTGCATCTACCTTTCGGTTACTAGGCAAGTTAATTTCGACATTTTAGGAGGCATCTGTGTCATGGGGGAGGGTCCTTAGGGTAGAGGCTGTAACTGAATGGAGCATGGAAAAAGGTCCTAGATTTCATCGTACTTAGAAAATCATTCTTACATATTTCTAAGCCTTCGTTCTGATGTTGTTTAAGCAATTCAAATGTTCTTTTAATAGCAGATTTTGTCTTTCAACTTTCTCTACTAACCTTAAATTATAATACTTAAGACACAGTCACCAAATTCTTTATCTTCTAAGATATATGTTATCTTTAATTAGTGTTTCAGTTTGAGCATGGAAGGCTGTAATTTTCTCTGTTCTTTTTTTCCTTGAATTTCCTGATCAACCTGTCACTTTTTCCTGCTTTGGAACTTATGTGTTTTTTCTCGTTACAGAATGTGAGTAGTAGTTTCACTTCACTCCGTGTCTTTAAGAGTGAGAGTTGAAATAACAGTTTTTTCTTAAATAAAGTTGCCAGGTTTGGTGCCTGTTGGCTTGGTTGGTTTGCTCTCGCCAGGGTTGAGGAAAGGCACATATGTCAGCGACTCTTACTCAAGCTGAGTTTAATGGCTTTGGAGTCCCTCTCCTGCGGTGCTTACCCTATGCATGTGTAGGCACGCTGTCCCGTGGGGTGGGGAGGTGCGGGGATGGTGCTAAGACCAAGGTGCCAGGGGGTACAGTTGGTCTCTTCTGTAATCCAGAAACTGTCTGGGAAGGGGGAACAAATAAGTGCAAATGTAAAAATCTAAATGACCTTTACCTGTTTTTTCCTCATCTGTCGTCCTCTTGTCTTTCTTTTTGACACTATATTTTTTCTTTCTTTGCAGAGGGTATTTGTTTTTAAATCTTTTAAATATTAGTTTAGTATTTAAATCTCTTTCATTTTTGATGTTGTGATTCACTGTGACTTTCCTGTTCCATGAAAAAAAATTTTTCTTCCATGTTTTCTACTAGTACTTAATTTCACCTTTCCTGGTGAAAGCTTTGAGGAAGACGAAGAGTAGGTTGGGCAAAGCTCCTTCAATCTCACCTTGCTATCACTGTTTCCCACATGCCTTCTTTCCTTCTTCACCCCTTCAACTGTAGTGTTTTAACATGAATCTCAGATATTACGTCATTCCATTACTGCTTCAGTGTACATCTTTACGTTTTCTTTGTTTCTGTCATAATGTTTGTGTTTATCACAATATAATTTGTTAACATATCAGTGTTGTTCTATGTGGGTTGTACCCTTATGTACTATGATAGAATTTATCTTGTTTAAATGTTTGACTCTTAAATTCCACCTTGACTAAGGTCATGGTGTGTCTCCTGTTCCCCACCCCTCCCCCCTTTTTTTGTACTGTAAGCTGCTAAGATCTTAAAAGGAATAGAGAGCATGAAATTTGGTTGGAGAAGAAGTGAGTAATATATCAGCTTTGTCATCCCCCCACAGCAGGAATATCTCACCAGGGTTATCTGGGTCTTTTTAAATGAGATTTAGGGGCATCTGTGGACTGTCTAGAGATGGATGTATACTTCTTTAGGAAGAAATTCAGTGAGGTTGTAGACTCTAAAATGGCTCAGAACAACTGTAGTTTAGTAATGGAAAATGAGCTCATTTAATGGTTGTGGTTCGTTGTGAGTGTCAGCTCTTCACTTTCTGTAAATAAATTCAATTCCTATGCCCCTGCCTGGCTGCCTGGCAATAAGCAAGTTCCTTAACTTCTCTGTGCTTTAGTTTCTTCACGTATAAAGTGACAGTAACTAGAGTCCCTGCCTCATGGGACTATGAGCACGAAATGAGTTAATACATTTAAGGGCTCATAACAATGCCTGCTTTCTACCAAGCACCTGTGCTCCTTCCTCACTTGGAGACTCTTATAGAAATATTGGTGTGCTATGTTTGTCAGATATTGGCTAGCATGTTTACTGTTATTGTTGTCATTATTAATGAAATTTGTCAATTGACATCTTTTTCAAATGCTAAATTGAGATGCAAACTGTCTTTTGTCATTTAGCTACAAAGTTATTATAACAAATTTTTTAAAAAAGATTTATTTATTTTTACATACAAGCACTGGGGTACAGACCAGAGGTACGGGGAGGTGAGAGTCCACCAGACAGAGCAGGGGGTTAGAACAGGCAGATGAACTGAAACACACTGCTGAGGGTTGCAGTGGGCCAGGCAGGAGAGGTCTGCTGCGCCATGTGGGTCCCCTCCCCAGCTGACAGCAGGGATCGAACTTGTGACTCCTGCTGCAGAGGCTGCGGTTTGCCTCACAGTGCGTTGCTTAACCCACTGCGCCACCAGGGAGACCCTAGTATAACAATTAAACACACATGAAATATTAATCACTTTGAAAGGACTGTCTTCTCAGATAAGGGTGTTTAAAGAAGAGTCTAAGAAAAAAATGGAGATGGAAATCTTTCTTCTAGAAATGACACAGGTCCTAGTGTTTGCCACCTTCATAAACTAGGCTTGCTTCAGCCGTTGTGTTAAGATTAACATCCCACGTACATCTTTCCCAATTAGTGTGTGTTTATAATTGTTAATATCACAGTTAGGTTATTTAAAGTAGTTTTAGTATCATATCAAGGTTGTCTTTAGATTTTAGTGTTTTGGAAAAGCAGCCATTGTCTACAAAGATTATAAAAGTTAGAAAACTCCCAAATAGAAAGGAATAAGACCGACAATATTTGAATGGGACCTTGATATTCCAGCAGAATTTTAGAAATGTTTTTTCAGCACCTTGATTTTTACCCTCTCCTGTTTCATTTATTTAAAAATTAAAAGTGATTGCTACCTAAATTCTGGTTTCTAAGCATTAACTATAACTGAACAAATATATTCTAATTTCAGAGCAGTTTGGGTTTTAAAAAATACTCAGGACTTTCCATATTGAAAGAATTTGGTCTTTTATGGATTTGGAATGTTTGAAAGAATAATTGGTGGAAATAGAAATTACGGGGAAATGGATTTGTAACTAATTTGCGAAATTCTTTGCCAGAAGGGATGTTTTCAATCTGGGCAAAAATTCACCTTTTTAATTATATTTCAAGCGATAGAGGCCAGTGTTTTCAGACTGGGTAAAGTAAGCCAGAACTGGCATGTCCTGGAACATTTGAAGTCAGTCTCCTAGGAAACTGGGAATACAAAGTCGGGTATGTCCTACTTCCTCCTGATATTTATTAAGTCTTACTAGATAATGGAAGGAAGATTTTCTTTTACAGACATGAATAGGTAAACATGTCAGGCACCGCCAGTGGGGTTTTTGTTTTAAAGCATGCTGTAAACTATTTTGGTCTGGACTTGATGTTTAATTTTTCAGATTTGTTCTTGTATTATTTTCCTGCGGCTGCCATCGGGGGAACTGCAGACAGGGTGGCTTACAGACTAGACATCTAAAATAAAGGTGTAGGCAGAGTTGGTTTCTTTCTGGAAACTTCTTTCTTTGGCTTGCAGGTGGCTGTCTTTTTCCTGTGTTTTCACGTGGTTTTACTTCTGGGCTCTGTGTTCTCTGTGTCCTAATCTCTTTTTATAAGGACATCAGTCACGTTGGATTAGGGCACAGCCTGATGACCTCATTTTAACTTAATTGCCTCTCCAAAGGCTGTCTTCAATGCAGTCACATTCTGAGGTGCGAGGGATTAGGGTTTCAGTCTATGAATTTGAGGGGGATACACAGTTCAGTCCCTGATAACTCCCTCCCCTTCTTTCACCTGACTGTCTGAGTTGGGGTCAACAGGGAAGGTCTGTGGTGACACTGGCTTGGTTTCCCTGCCGCTCTTGAATGTAGTCACTGTTTTCAAGGTGAGTTTACAGGAATGGTGTGTTGGGGCCTATCTCCCAACATGCGCTTTATGTTTGAGTCCTATAGATCAAAATATAATAACTTTAGATCTTATTTTGAAAACCTGTATTCTCAGGGGGTAGAGTTTTAGAATTTTAACAGGTATGTGTTAAATTCTCTTCTGGACAAAGAATCTCTCTGAACCACAAGAGCAGAACCAAAAATAATGGCCTAAGTTGTCCTTTCAGGCTACAGTAACAACAAACTGAAAAGACAGAGACCTATTATGCCAAATACCATTATGAAACTCAATTTTATATAACATAGCTCATATTTCAGCGGGTAATCATACCACTATTGCTTGGCTTAGTTGAATCCAACTAGTTCTGCTTACAAAAGCTCGCTTTCACAAACCAAGTCTTTGTGATGCCGGTCAAGTGTAGACTTGATGTAGTTAAAGATGTCACTTAAAATTATGTTAATGTAAAATAGCATTAATTGAATATCAGCAGTCCTTAAAACCCATTCACCTTAGTCTCTGTGAGTATCTCCTCTCCCTTTTGTGTAAAATGGCAGCAGGTTATTGAGGAGCAGGTGAGCAGGTAGAGGGACCTTGTGATGTCTTCGTTCCATACAGATATCAACCGAGTTCATTTCATCATCGGCTTTGGGGGCAACTTCTGCTCTTTGGCCAAGCAGTTGGGCTCCCACTCACCAGCCAACAAAGAATTACGACCAAAAATCTCCATTTAGGCACATTATTTTTATTTAATGAAATTTTACTGATTTATCGTTGATTTACCATTTGTGTGGATTTTGGGGGTATAGCTTTGACTAAGCCACACCTCACCTACCACCCGAGTTCTGGTGCTTTCCAAGATCAGGTTGATGCTCTTTTCCCTTCCCTCACCCCTCCCCTGCTCCCAAGAGCTGTGATCTGTTAGCTTGCTAGCTTTCTTAGATAATCTGTCCTGTTGTTTTCTCTCAGGAATTTTGGCTGCTTTTCGTAATCCTCCCTTTTCTGCAGTAGCCCATGTTAACACACATTTTGCGGCTGAGTCCCTCCAAACTTGATTGTTTCCTCTTAAACTTCCCTCTGTGTTACTTTTGTTTTCTTTTTTTAAGATTTATTTTATTTATTTACAAGAGCTGGGGTGTAGGGCCAGAGGTGTAAAGCTTATACTGAGGGGGGCAGCAGGGAGAGAGTAGAGGTCTGCTGCACCATGTGGGTCAGCTCCCTGGCTGGGCATTGAACTCACACTGCAGTGACTGTGGATAGCTTCGTAGTGTGGAGGCTTAACCCCTGCGCCACATACTAAATGTTCAGTATGTAGTTAAAATTTGCCCGCATCTTACCTGTTACCAAATTACTCATTCTTAAAACCTTAGGAATTATTAGGTCAAAAGCACAAAAAGTTATTTAAAAGGTTAAGTCAGAAATACATGGAATACGTTACCTGATTTTGATTATTTTTATTTAGCATAGTGAGAAGATGCTCGTTAAAGAGCAAATAATGTCGAACAAGTCAGACAGATTTAGTTTACTATTGTTTTGTAGTATATAAATAGTGTATAATCTTATTTTATAGTATATAAACCAAAAAGGTATCTAATGCACTGCTTTAACTTTATTAGCTTTTAACTTGAATGATTTCTGATGCACAAAAACTATGACAAAGAATTTCTTCATTAATATTTATTAATATTCACATGTGCTTTATGCTTTTACCTATGTATCCATATATCTGTCTGCTTTGCCTGAAGCATTTCAGGGTAGCTCTTTATCCCAAAACATGTAGTTCCTAAAATAAGGAAATTCCTTTACATTACACAGTCCTATTACAAAATCAGGGTAGTCGTACTGACATATTGCTGTCACCTGATCTACATCCCATATTCAGATTTTGCCAGTGGACCCATTCATACCTTGTATAGTAAAATAAAACCCTTAAGGCTCTGGATCCCACGTAACGTCACTTCCATGTGTCTGTGCTCGCTCTGAAGCAACCATTAACATTTTTTGTCAGTTTTGATTGACTTCATTAAAGAGCATAGGTGATTTATTTGTTGGGCAAGCCCTCATTTTGCATTTGCTGTCTCTTGGTTGAACTCGGACACTGGGTTTTGGCCAAAAGGCATCAGAGTGGTGCTGCTTCTCTGCCTGGCACCTGGGGCCCTGGTATCTTTACCCCGGCCGCGGTTGGTCCTGGGGCCGTGGAGACGCCGCCTCCCCTGTGCATGAACAAGGCCTCTCGTAGGACATACGTGAGACTCTGGAGATGTCTTACTCACACTCACGAGTTTCTGGTACTTCCAAGCCTGTAGTTAATAAGGGCTAGAGCTGAGGATGGCACTGGCAGTGTCAGAATTATGATGGTAATTTTAGAATCTGAAAGGAGATCATGAAAACCTGGGCCAGAAGGATCTCACTTTTCTAAGTTCATTATTATTGAAATTTGATTCATTAAGAATTCAGAGGTGAAGCAAAACCTAATTTACTTCACTTACATTTGACAAGTTCAGTACTTATTTATTTATTTTGGGGGAAATACAGGTTAGTAGGAGAGAGTGGTGAGGGGCCAGACACGCTGACAGTGCTGACAGCTCGCCGGCGACCACGACGACAACGTGGCCTGAGCGGCTCGCGGGTCTCTGCCAGCAGCTGTGCGTGGCCGCAGAGCAGGCCCCGGGGGAGGGGGCCCTGTCCTGAGATGAGGAGGAGGAGGGTGGCGGCAGCTCGTCCCTGTTTGAGCCAACCAACGACTGATGGCAAGGTGGGCGTGTTGCCCGTCCACACCATCGTGACAGGCAGCCCCCCAACGGCAGCCCCTTGCCGCCTTGGCCCCCAGCAGTGTGCCTCTGGGGGGCGGGTCCTAGCCCGTGGGGCTGACTGTGCTCGCTGTGTGATTTCTTTCTTCAGGGGTAGTTAGGATTTACTTTTGCTCACTGAATCCCAAGGTGTGTGAGCCTCAATGCCGGGGTTACTCTCCTGTGCAGTGATTATCTGTTGGGCGGAACTCCTCAAGTCACAGGAAGCAGCAGGTGTTTCTGTGGGGTGGGAAAAGTAAGTGTGAAGCTAAGTCCTCAAATTTGCTTGGTGAAGATAGAGCCACAATAAGGAAATTCATTTTTGTATTTTGAGTGTTAAAGACTTTTTTCCTAGGAGCACGGTCATCAACTGCTTGTCCACGAATGCACTCTGCAGGAGAGGGCTGTGCAGGCGTGGGAGTGCCAGGGAGCCCCTCAGGGCAAGGCCCAGGGCACGGACAGGTGACTGGGTCTGAGGAGTCTTTCATGGACAACTGGTTTAACGTAGGTTCACTCCGTGTGTCCCGACTAGAAGGGACGCTCCACCCCAACTTAACACCCCTCAGAATACGTGCTGCCACCACGGGACTTTGCACTTAGATCTTCCTGCGAGCTGAGGCAAGGTAAACTCCTTAGCGTGGCAGATGCCTGTGCCTCTGTTCTGACTTCTGAAGTGTTGGTTCAGCTTGCAGGGGGAAATCATTTCTGTGTTCTGAGTTCTGGGGAGGATATCACAATGGCTGTTTGAACAACGCTACGAGAGTCCTGACAAGCGCAGTGCAGGGCCTGTGGCAGTGTCTCTAGTACCCTGCCGAGCAACTTTGGATTCTGTTAAAATGTGTTCAGGAAGATTTCTTGCACTTGTAATTTTAGTTAAAAAAAAGTACTTGTGGGTCTCCCTGGTGGCGCAGTGGGTTAAGCAATGCACTAAGAAGCAGACAGCAACCACTGCAGCACAAGTTCGATCCCACAGGGCGCAGCAGACCTCTCCTGTCTTGCACGCTGCTCCCCTCAGCAGTGGATTCCGTTCTGTCTGCCTGTTCTGCTCCCCACTCTGTCTCTGGTGAATGCTCTTACCACCCCATACCTCTGGCCTGTACCCCAGTGCTTGTATGCATAAATAAATAAATAAATCTTAAAAGTACTTGTTACTAAAAAATCCAAACATTTGTCTATTTTGTAAACTTTAAAAATACTTGAAACGAAGTGGATATTTTAAAAACTGAGTTTTTTGCCTTGTGCAGTTGTTATTTTAGTTAGCTGCTTATTTAAAAAAAAATAGTTGCAGCTCGACAATTTAGAGGATAAATGTCACAATATGTTCTATTACGTCACCTCCTGGGGTTGAAGTCGGTCTCTGGATCCCGTGCTCTCTGGGTGTGCTCTGTTTTCCCTATCTTATTACGGAGGGGCCTTCTAAGGTAAAACAGTCTTTAACAAATTTGGGTTTTTAAACTCGTATGCTAGCTTTTTTTTTTTTAAGATTTACTTATTTATGCATACAAGCACTGGGGTACAGGCCAGTGGCGGGGGGAGGGGTGTGAGTGGAGCCACCAGACAGAGCGGGAAGCAGAACAGGCAGATTGAAACACACTGCTGAGGGGAGCAGCGGGCGAGGCAGGAGAGGTCTGCTGTGCCATGTGGGCCCCTCCCTGGCTGGGATCTAACTCATGCTGCAGTGGCTGCGGATGCTTCACAGTGTGGTGCTTAACCCCTTGCGCCACCAGGGAGGCCCTGCTAGTGTTTTTCGAAAGACAACAGCACAGAATTGCACAGCCGTGGGTTTCTGCTGCAGGCTTCCATGTGCGTTTTCCTGAGGTAGACAGGAGCATTGCGCCGTCTATGCAGTGACAGATCCCAGCCCTACCTCTCCTACTTACCAGAGGGGCGACTCTGGGTTTGCTGTTCCTTCATTCACTCACTCAGTATATATTTATTTGTCCAGTATATGGTATGAACTTTTCTAGGCACTAAACATAGACAGATGCAATTAAATAATTTACTTAGGTCTTACTGTTTTCTCGCCTCACAAGGATGTGTGACTAGTACATACATATATAAAGCCCTCAGCGCATAGTAGGTTCACCTCTTGAGTAGATGGGAGCGGTCAGGTGTTTTCTCACATGAAATTTATTTCTAGCAAAAATAGGACTTTATGCTTGTTTATTATATTAGAAAATCTTGTTTCTTGCAAAGCCCCAATTTTCTCTCAAAAATGTATTTTTTAAAGAACTATCTAATAAGATCTTTATTTAGCATCACATTTATTTTGCAAAGGGTAGATGCTTATTTTAGTGATGATTTGTCATTAAAATTATGTCAAAATGTCTTAAAATGTTGTTGAAACTGTAAACAAACTCATAACACACACAGAGCTAATTATGGACACCATCTGTTTATTTTTACAAAGCTTTTTTTCCAAGACCGTGGCATTGTCTGCTTATGATAAGCTTCAAGATTATTATAATGACTAAGTCCTGTCCTTCAATTAGTGTAGCTGGAGATGGAACGACAATTCGCTTGTTCACTGACCTTTTCCCATGTCAGAGTGTATGAGACGTGACATGTCCTGATAAAGAAACTATTGTGAGGTGCATTTAGAAGAAGCTTAATTTTTAGGAGAAAAAAAAATTGGTATCAGAGCTGCAGATGTGGTCAAAGTTTTATTTAAATTTTAAAGACTTGTTCAAGGTCTTCCATGAAAGACAGCTCCTCTGCTCTGTATCCGTGCCCTCCGGTTTGATTGTTGCCCAGTCAAGTTTAGGACCTGGGGCCTGATCCATCTCATTTGTGACGCGTCTCCCTGAGTGTGGGTGCCCGTTTCCGTCCGTGTGCGCCCCATGTGCTCATCTGGAGGCTGGGGATCCCCAGGACAGCGTTCTCCGATGCAGTTACCAGCAATTTGCTGAGAGAGCAGAGTGATTTCACTGGCTCTTCGTGCGATTGTGCATGCTAAGCACTCCCCATGCAGGTCTGCAGGGCCAACAACCTGCCGGATCCATCTGCTGCTTTCTGCTACACCGCCTTGATGCGAGCGTACGCTAATCTGCCTGCTTGTCAGGACAGGTTAGTGGGAGCACGCAAGTGGGCGAGGCGAGGCTGGCCAGGGGCTCTGGGAGATCATATGCTGCCTCTGCGTATGCCGGGCTAAGTGCAGCGGGACCGGCTGGTGACGTGCCGCGCCGAGGCCTGCAGCTGAAGATGTGATTTCCAGTTAGGAATTTGTGTTCAAATGAGAATTGTTCGACGTTGCCGGACCACGTTGTATTAAAAAATCCGGGAAAAATAATAAGCTACTTTACAAATCTGTTTGGGGTGTTTTCCTGATCACACTCTGTAGTGTATCGTGTTGATGCTTTTGTTTTATTTTCTCAGTTTCTTAGTCACAGAAGACTGCATGTTAAATGTAATTAGCCTCATTTTATGCTGAAGTCGTTAAAACTGCTCTCGCATCTCTGTGCCTCCTCCTCCTCCTCCTGACGGGCAGATTTTGGCGTTGCAGGTTGAGCATCCTGTCACCGAATGCATTACTGGTCTGGACCTAGTCCAAGAAATGATCCGTGTTGCCAAGGGTTACCCTCTCAGGCACAAACAAGCTGATATTCCCATCAACGGCTGGGCAGTTGAATGTCGGGTGTATGCTGAGGTAAAGTGGATGATGTCGGGAGGAAGGCTGGGGCTGGGTGCCGATTCCTGGGACCCAGGTGTAGCAAAGCCACGAGGTCAGGCTAGGCTTTGGGACCGGTTCCATGTCTTCGGTGATGTAATCCAGAATGGAACCAGAAAAAGAAAAGGTTATTTTGGACATAAATCAAAGCTGTTTTAAAGGGTTGAGTTTAACCAATTTTCATGTATAGTTTCTGAAAGGAGAAATAACCACCCATCCATTAAAGAGGCAGCAAAGCACCAGTGAAATATTCTTGTGCTGAGATGGATCGTGTTTCTTATTCTGTTTGTGTTTTTATTAGTTTGCTTATTTTCAAGCCACATTAAGTAAATAGGAACACTTATTTCTGTGGGTTTTTAGAAAATTATTTCCAGTATTTTTTTTCTAGTCATTTTTCCCTTCTTAGCACTTGAAAGTAACAAATTTAAATCCACAACTTTCGATAAAACTTTTGACTCAGTTTTAACTGTGGGTTTTTGTGGATTTTCAACGCTTAGTTGAATACCCTCAGTTCAGTATTTACTTTTTATTATCTTACAACTATATAAATTTGGTAAGTAAAGCAGTCAGCTTCTGAAAATGACTTTTTTCACGTGATTAAAGCAAGAATGTAAAGAAACATATTTTTAGACATTGAAGCCTGTCAGCTGAAATAAAAAATAAATTTAGCCATGTCTCTGTTTAAGAATATTGTTTCAGACTTCATGGAAGTGCTTGAGAAGTGTGTTCGGCTCAGCTGCTCTTGCTTTTTATTGCACTTTAAGCGCTACTCTTTTTTTATTGTGATACTGGGCTTGTTTAATATTTATTCTGGGCACCTAGGTATTTACCAATGGAGTACATTCCCAGTAACGTGTGTAAAGTTTTTTCTAAGGTTTTTATTTGGGAAACCAAACTTCTCCAATTTTACCATATGTGAGCTGTTTTGAGAGTAAGAAAAACAAATATCTTTAGTGTACTACATGTGTTGTTCTAAACTTGAATATGTTTTGATATAGTGCCTAGGTTATTTTATTTTTGCCCAAGGCATTCGAAGACTTAAAAAAGTTGGAATTTCACCAATTTCAATAAAGTACAACCAAGGTCAGGCTAAATTCTGCTTGCAGTTCTGTTAGATTTTTAAATACACTGCTAAGTAGTCTAGAGTGGGGATTAGACAACAGAGGTCTGAAGTCTGTGATTTGGTAAATAACTGCGGGATGAAAATACACCTATAAATGTTCCTTCTTTGTATGAATCCTTGACCTTCCCTGTGCTGATTCATATTTCAAAGACTGTACTTCCTTCTCTTTGAACTTTCAGGACCCCTACAAGTCCTTTGGTTTACCGTCTGTTGGGAGATTGTCGCAGTACCAAGAACCAGTCCATCTACCTGGTGTAAGTCATTAAGCTGTAATAGCAAGTGAGGGGTTAAAGTTTTGATTTATGTCATGCTCTTGTGTTAAAGCATAGACCCTCCCCCCCCCCCCCAAGGATCTGAAGTGAACTGAAATTTACAGGGAATCACATCCTTTAAGAAAAAATATTTTGTACTTTGTGATGTGCAGGAAAACCTGAAGCACTTGGCAGGGAAAGCCCAGAGACATCGACTTGGAAATAAATGATTGTTCGGTGTTTCTAATTCTTCTGAAAATTATAGTGAAAAAAGACCGTGGAAGCCTAAGAATGACTCCTGTGTGTTGCAGTTTAATCTTTTCAATAAGTGAATCCAGCTTCTCTGTCGAGTTGGATGTCAGGAAACTCAAGCCCAAAATTAGTTCGTTAATTGAAATGGATTAAGGAAGACAAATTGTGTCTCATTCTATAAGTGTCAGGGATTTTAAGAAGAATATATTATATACGCCAGTTAAGGAGACGTGATCACTGCCCACTTTGGTCTCTGTTTCCTAGCTGTTCTTTAAATAGTTCTTGTTGCATCAAAAGAACAAGGACGTAGCCTTTCTCTTAATCAAGGTACTAAGTGCACATATATGTGACATGACGTTAGCTAGTGGCTGACAAGGCTGTACCATCTGTGAATATGATTATTCAGTTTGAGCCCTGGCAGGAAGATTACAGGAAGAATTCTAGATTTGAAGATGTTATGGGATATATGATTTATTTCACTTTTTAAATTGTTTTTGCCCATGTGCTTTCTAAAGGGACTTGACCCTTTCTAGACTGGGAGAGTCCATGCTGTGTTCAAAGCCCGGAGGCAGAAAAAAAATTGTAAAGATTTAACAGGCATTATGTGACGCTAAATAGCAGACGAGAAGACAAGTGTCAGAGGGACATAGCTAAACATTTTTTTAATCAAACAAAAAAGTATTAAATAAGAATTCATAATGATTAGTCGCTGGAAGTTTTCACCACGTTGTAATAGCTAACAGGATGTCAAACATTTTGCCCTCGCAAGTTTTTGCAATTTGCAATTTTCAAACGTGAGACCTGTTGAAAGTACAAGTGATAATGGACAAACTGTACCCCCTACAGTCTTTGTCCCACCAAATCTTTCTTCAATTAATGCTGCAGCAGGAGTTTTATGTAATAACATTTGCAGTTGTGAGCCATCCATAGAAAGAAAAAACAATTAAAATGCCTTAAATGTTCTGCTTACTGCTGTTATTTGCTTGTGTGAATGTTGCATGTCAGCTAAATGGACCGAGGAATAGATAAAGTGATTGGGTGCGGGAGAGCACACACTAAGCTTTGTCTATCATTATTGCTGGGAGCGATCAAATTGATGTCAGCAGGACAGTAGATGCGTTGACAGCTGTAATTATGTATCTCCATGGTGATCACTTTTGGCCTGTCATGGAGGCCCATGAGTCCCCCCTCCTTGGAAGCATTTAATCAGATTGGGCTGTCACTTGTCAGGTAGACATGGCGGACTGGGAGTTGTGCAGAGGGGGAGAGGTGAATGGAGAATGAAGGGTGGGAGTTTCACAGGGTCCACTGTGGGTTCAGGAGAGAGACGTCTGAATTCTGCCAGAGGTTTCTGAGCAATGGTTTGAGACTCCTGCACAGGTGCTGGGGCGATGGTGTTTGTTCTCCTTCCTTGTCTTCTTAAACTACATCCGTTACAGCTTTGGGAACTCTTTTTCACTCTTAACCCTTTTTTGGGCCACAAGAATACACATGGGCTGTGCTTGTGCTTGTGCTTGCTTCTTTAAGCTTCACGTATATTTATGTGGCAAAGATGGAGATTTTTCTCTATGATCACTGCATTCAGTCTATTATCTTTAGACCTCAGATTTTGCTCTGCACAAAAATTTGATTACAGTTCTGTTTGACTTTATTAAAGCTTTTAGTGCCAGAGTTAAACTATACATTATTATTATTTTTTAACATAGCCTTTGCTTCTCTGGTGGAATGAAGGCCTCAGAAAGCAAAAGCTGATGATTTGGAAAACTTACACAAACAGAAAAGTATAAGCAAGAGTTTTTATGTTTTGTTATGATTTTTAATTGGAATATTGACTTGCTTGTACAAAGACGTGTGATTCTATAGAATGCATTTTGATTTTACCCTGTGTTATCGTCAGTTAAAGTGACATGCCTTTCGTGATCATGATGTTAAGTGAATAACAAAGACATAGTTTTATCTGGGAGTCCACAGTCACCTAATTTTTAGGATGGGTGTTATTCAAGGGCATTAAAAATTTAAGCTAGGAACAACAGAAGGATGTAAGGATGTTTGTGTTATTTTGCTAGTGGGTTGACGATCAAAGTTCCACCCCAACTTTGTGGCGGTTTCTGTAGCCAGTTGTAGGAGATGTCTAAAGTCAAAGTTTTAGGTTGTGGACTAACCTCAGTTTTAAACGCAACTGTAGCAAGCTTGCTATGGTTTTAAGTAACACGTGGCAGTGAAGTTGGCTCTTGAACATTTTGCTATTAAAAGTAAGAGAATGCAAGTGTAGAAAGGTCTTCTCTGTTGCATTGCTTGATTGCCATTTGCTGCTTTGTGGTTACTGAAATTTGGGGAGAACTTAGGTTATGATTTCATTGCTTCCACGGCTGCCTCCCTAATTCTTGCCCAGTTTTCCTGAAACCCTGTGAATTTTGTAGACCATTGGTTTATGACCCGGAGTAGGTTTTCAGAAAATAGAAAACCAAGTATATTTTAAGCAACTTTAATTTAAAATTAAGATCTCCAGAGATGAATGTGAACGTTAGCGCAAAGACCATATTTTGGTTGGTTGCAAATACAGAAGAAAAAGTGCTGAGATTAGTGTCTCAAAGCTTACAAGGGGAGTAACAGTCGTGTGACTTTTTTTAAGAGAATGAAACTATGCTTTATCTTTTGATGTCACCGTATAATAAAGCCATCATCCTTCCCTCATGTGGCTATCCTAGACAAGAGGTTCTACATGTGGTCCCTTGATAATTGCCTAAATTAAAATATTAAAGGCCTAACAGCCGCTGTGTTGACCTTTTCCTGCCTTGCTGCAGACAGCCGAGCTGCTGTTTTTGAGGAAGCCTTCCTTCCGCAGGTGAGCAGCTGTGCAGGGCCCCTTCCCGCCCCCTCTGACGCTGGGCTGCTGACGCTGGGCTGCCCAGCCCTGCTGTCGAGCAGCTCCGGAGAAATTCCTCTCTCCTTGAGACCCCTAGGCTCTGCTCCACAGTCCTGAGTGTTTTGATTAGCTTTTAAATACTTCAGATTCCAAAACTTAGGCACAATAATTTAATAAATATTTCATTCTCAACAACTGCTCATCTGAAAAGTTTTACATGGCTAACCTCTGCCCCTTGCTGTTGGACTCAAACTGGGAGCTGAAAACAAGACTCAGCGATGTACTAACTAACTTGTCTGGTGAACAGCCAGCAGGCGCTTCAAAAGAATATTTTGAAGTTGTGCTATTTTCCCTCCCCCACAAAAGTCGCAAAATCAGAGCTCTAATTGGGGCTGTGTCCTTACATGGCGAAACCATGAGAAAAGCTGTGTAAACACAGCCGTCTCCAGGGACGCAGCCCCAGAAAAAAGGCGTCTGCAGGAGAGAGGGTGATGCAGGAAAGGAAAGTGTTACAGACATGAAAGCCACGAGACCCCGTCCCTGTCGAGCTGGTGAGTCGAGCTCCAAGCCCCGCTGCCTGGCGTCTCTGGGTCCTCACTGAAATCTCAGAGGGACAGTGGGCGCACGGGGAGCAGGGCATCAGGGACGGCCGCGTGGTAGCTGCACACTTCCTGGCCCAGGAGCCGGCGGCTGCTGTGTCTTTTGTGATGTTGGCCGTGTGTTCCTTCGTCGTGTAGCAGGAGAACAGAGTGTGTGTGTCCTGCGTAAGAACTGACGTGGCGTCTCTGCAGTCTTAGATTGGCTTCTGCTGTCTAGAAACTGAACCGTTGTTTAAGAGGGACGTACATGAGCCCTCTGCTCCGGGGAACTTAAACGTGTTGTGAGAAAAATGTCTGCGTCACATAGTCACTTTCATTTTTTTTTCCTTTTTCTTTCCCCTAGGTCCGGGTCGACAGTGGCATCCAACCAGGAAGTGATATTAGCATCTATTATGATCCAATGATTTCAAAAGTTAGTTTAATTTCTTCTTGGTTTCTTTCAGCTTTCTTTTGTCGAGGCAATGGACACATTTAATTGAAAAAGTCTGAGACTGGGTCTTTTTCTAAAACATGTGCAATAATTAAATCAGTAATCATGCAATGATGGGAAATGAAAACAGGTTTATTTTTATTTATACATATAAGAACTGGGGTGTAGGTCAGAGTTTCAGGGAGTGAGAGGAGTCACCAGAGACAAGAGTGGGGAGCAGAACAGATAGATGGACTGAAATACCCTGCTGAGGGCAGCAGCGGGCGAGGCAGGAGAGGTCTGCTGTGCCACGTGGGTCTGCTCCCTCACTGGGGCTTGAATTAGCGCTGAGTGAGGCTCCAACCCCTGTACCCAGGGAGCCTCTGAGAGAGAAATTTCAGCATCATCTGGGCTGCGGCGTTGCCTCCTCCCAGCGGCGTGTAACACGGTCCCCACAGGGGCAACTGGGGCAGCCCCGGCGCTCCAAGCCAGCATTTGCAGTGGGGTAACTTGGCGCTTGGTCATTCCTAATGTTGCCTGAGATGGAAGAATGACTGCAGGTGACATGGGGGCAAGGTGTTCCTTAGAGTACTTTCTTCAAATTTTGTGAATCACTAATCACAAAAAGTTGACGTAATTTCACGTCAGAGTATAAGGTGGCTTTGTGTCCATCTGTCTTTTTGACATTTGACTCCCCAGAGTCAGCGAACAACTCCACTACATGCTTGGATCTTTAAAAATCTTTCCAATCGTAGATATTATAAGCTTCTGACCGTAGTAGTTAAAACTGGATTTTATTTAGAAACTTATGTTTCTTTGCTGTGTGGGAGCTGTCTTGGAGCCTGACTTCTTTAAAGCCTGTTTCCCAGGGTGGCTATGTCCTCACGAAATGCTGTTTAATTAAAAAGTAGGTATGTAAATTATGACAGATTAATAGGTTAATATGAATGGATGTGACTCTGTTTTTGGAGAGAGAAATTTGTTTTCAGAAAGATGACCTGCACATTAATTTTTAGCTTGGCTTAGTAATGAAGCGCTCATAGCGTATACTGAAATAATCGCAGATTGAAGAGTAATAACCAGAGAAATCTCTGATGAACAGTTCAGGTTTTTATTATGGATCTGTAGAAGATACTCACACTTGGCACACACTCATGTAGAACTGCGAGAACCTTCTGTTTTTTCAGAAAAGAAGCCTTTTCTTCTGTGTAATGTGACGTGCAAAAGTCAGCTGTTGGTCACACGTGAGAGCCACACACCAACGGGGTGAGAGAAGCACCTCACCCGGCCCTCCCCAGCCAGCCTGCTGGGCCTGTTTCCAGCGTTCATGTGTGTCTATCTTTCCCTCCCAAATGTGTTAGGCTTGTTTGTGCTACATTTTCATTACCTCAAATCACTCTTTTCTGTGATACCTGATGTCAGAGAAGAGTCTGAAATTACTTGATTCATTTTGTACTTATTTATTTAATTACGTAATAGGAATCTTAATGGGAATACTTTGTATTAAAACTCAAAGCGCTGAAATTTCAAAAAGCCTGGGAAATCTGTTATAAAACACTGTAATTTTTACTAGGATAAATTGCTTGACTGTGGACAGTAGACTGTTCTGTACCTCTGCAAATCCTCTTGTGCTTGTTTGCCTTCAGCTGATCACCTATGGGTCTGACAGAGCTGAAGCCCTGAGGAGAATGGAAGACGCTCTGGATAATTACGTCATTCGAGGTAAAGACACACATTCAAGTTCCCGTGGTCACAAATCCTGCGCAGTTCTAGAAAGCAGTTGAGGATTACTAAGTAGAGAATTCCACGGAACACTTGCTTACTGTGTGATTAAGTAGAAATCAGAAAGGCTAGAATTAATTAAACTGACACACTAATAATGAAGAATTGATAGGTCACATACTTTGCATCTTAGAGTATGGAGTGAAATAATGATTTATCACCTCTCCTAGGTGAGCATTTGGTATTTTTTTGGTGTGTATTGCATGTAAATGATTATTTATTCTGAAGTACTTTTTGACCAGTGTGGTTTGACAGCAGATTTACTGTTACTGGGTTGGTTTTTTTTTTTTTTTCCGTTATATTGACGTCTGAAATGTGAAAATGTATGGAGATATGAAACATAGTGAGCTGTATTTGATGCGCTTGAGGTGGAGAGAATAGCTCTTTGCCGCTGTTTATGTGAGTAAATTATAGACTGTTTCCTGGCACATGCGGTGTTCCTCAGTCTATCCAGGGCAGCGCCTGTCTGTGTGATCCCACAGCCCTTGCAGTGTGTGGCGATAACTCAGTCAGCAGCACCCGTGCCATCTCAATAATGAAAGCAAGGTCACACTCCCAATTTTATTAGCGACTTTCCATTTGTAATGAAAAGATCATTTTACTCTAGCCTGAGAATGACTGACTTTAATATCCAATTCAAAGGATAAAATATCCACCCACTTTGAATTAGCAAGAAATAGTGTGGGTCTCGGAACATGCTAGAGGAAAGGCTTATGTGTGCTTTTGCCCTTTCTCACGGCTATCTGGGTGCAGCAGCGGGGTGGGGCGGTGAGGACGGAAGGACAGGCGTGGCGGTGAGGTGTGCGCACAGCCGTGCCCGCCCCTGCGCACGCGGGACTCCACGCAGTTCAGGAGGTCTGCGGCCGAGTGGACAAAGGCTGCGGCCGTGGGCGTGGCGAGTGGGCCGCGACTTGTGTGCGAGCTGGGAGAAAGCGCTGTGCTCTCGCCCTGCCCGGCCCTGAGACGGGAGCCCCACTGGCAGCCGGGTCCTCGCTCATCCCTCGCGGCCGACCTCGCGTGGCGAGCGGGCGCCCCTACGGCTGCACGCAGGCCCCGGCGCGTCTCCGTGGCTCGGTCTCTACACACTGGCGTGTCTCTGCTCACTCCGACCTTCTGACGAGCCAGCGTAGCGTCCGAGCTTTCCCGCAGGTTTTCTCGTCCAGCCTTTCTCCTGTTTGGCTGGCAGAAATTTCTTCCCGCCTTTTGATTTTACTCTCCTCTTCTCTTTGTCCCCATTTCTTAACTAGTGAGTGACAGTGATGGTGCCTGATCTCGACCTCTGCCCGGAAATGGGAAGACAGCAGGTGTGGAGCGGGCCTAGATATCGTAAAAAATCAGGAACATCATTTCCAGAGCGACCACAAATTTGAAAAATTTCCTTCACCTTTGTTTTCCTCATTGACTCTCTAGTTCCTGTTTAGTCTTAATTATTGGGTATTTACTGGGTTTTCATACACTGCTATGCTCCATAAGGACCAGATACACATTCTCTCTATACGCCGGTTAAGTAGGCCTCCAGGGGTCTGTTTTCCTACAGAAATAATCTCACCCCGTTTCTTGGTGCGTGTCTGGGCACACACCTAACGCAGGTGTGTTTGTCTTTGCGTGATTAACTTCCCAGACAGATGTAAGCAAGGTGCTTCGGAAGATTATTTCTGGGGAACTCCAAAGGATCTCTAAGAGTTCTATAACTTTCTCTCCTCCTGTCCTCCTCCCCATATTTGTATTTTTTTTATTGTGGTTGTTGAATTACTAGATTTTGATTTACTAGATTTCACTTTCATGAATCTGAATGGCAAACTCTTGAGCTTGAGAGAATGTGGGAAGAATTTGTTATACTTCATCTCTTAAATACTGATAGAGTGGAGGGCCGTGACGTGGGGGCATTCTCAAAGTAAGGGGTCAGTACTGGCCTCGACTAAAAAGTCAACTAAAAGTTATTCTTTTAGTTGTCTGGCTTGCAAGGGAATGTTCTTCCTTACTTCAGAGTACACTTTGGTGTTTTGTACTGAGATGAATGTGTTCTCTACTTACTCCATCTTCTATATAGGTCGAACACTTAGTGTCTTTTTTAGTTAAGTGACCGAGACACCATGTAGCCTTGCCATCATTCTTCTAACTTTGTATGTATCATGTGTACAACAAAATACGTTTTTTTGTGCAGATAGAATTTTGTAGACTTAGTCTGAAATTGCTGCCTTTAATTACTGTGACATAATAGAAATAAAGCAGACAGGCCTCATACTTTGTCCTAACATCGTTTAGTGAGTGTGCCTTTCTCAGGCTACTTTGTCAAATTCCACATTTAAAACATGGAGTGCTGGTCTCTGCCTTAGAATTGCCACTGAAGAGTAAATAAATGGGTTCAGTGGACAGAGGGGCTAGTGCAGGTCAGGCTCATGGGATCCAGTGGCTTTAGTTCCCACCTCCCTTTCTTCTTTCATGACAATTACAGAACCACCTCCCATATCATGAATCACCATCAGTCACGGGCGTGTGAAATTTAGTGAGCCGTATGTGAGAAGATTGCAAGCCCATATTAAACCCTTCTCGGTCCTGTGTGCTGGGTTATATGCTTTCCCTGGCCCCCTTCCGACTGCTTCTCCAAAGCACTGGCCATGACTGTCATTAAGGAATTAGTTGTGTTTAATTGCTAAATGTTGGCTTGGCCCGTAAGAACCTGAGATTCACGAGGGTCACGATGGTGTTGCTCTTGTTTATTTGTGTGTTGCCGGTGCTCGGCCTCACACATGGGAGGCCATTAATATTAATGTTTCTGGACTGGATGAATATGAATAAGTGACACTGTCCCTTTTTCAAGAAGTTTCTACCATTCGTGGTATGGAAATGCTTACGTGCAGATCTGGTATAAATCCATAGGTGCTGTGATGGGGCTGGTGGGAGGGTGTCTTCTTTGCTCACCTCTCCCCTCTGGTCCCGCTTCAGCAAGTGACCCAGGCTGGCTCTTAGGAAATCTCTCTCTGCTTCCTTCAGATGAGTCCGCGGGCGGCCGCTGGTGGTAGCAGACTGCTGGCTACTGTGGGGGTGAATAAGGGCCTGGATGTGCTTGGGCGTCTTGGGAGTGGGGCTTACTATTGTCTTTCCCAGAATCAGCCTTGCCTTCTGTGTTAGAGTGAAAGCACGTGTTCTTTGACCTGACTGTTCAGTGTTCAGGAACCTGCAGGTATAGAAGATGGGACTGTGAGGGGACGTCACCAGGACGTTTGTGCCTTTCTGGCCAGGCATGCCATCCATTGGACGCAAAGGCAGACGCTGGGCATCTTCACCGCGAGGCCCTGCGTGGGGCCTTGTAGGCGTGTCCTCAGGCCTGGCAGAGCAGACCAACATGTAGTGCAGTCTCGGGCTGGTTAAACTGCCTTCGTGGCCGAAGGTATTTTTAGTCATGGATCCTTCGTGGCCGAAGGTATTTTTAGTCATGGATGGATGAGCACAGAGGAAGCGGTGGCTCATATACAGGTCACACACCTGATAAAGGAGTCTGGATTAAGTGGTTCCATTTACGTGTGGATGCTTCTCCATGAACACAAGAATTAAATTGCAGCCATATTGCTGTGTGGGTGAATCGTTCCTTATACCTGGAATAGACAAGCCTTTCTTTTTCACCTTAGTGCTTTATTTTTCATACCTAGAGTGAGTAATCCATATAACATTGACGATTTTGCTTCCCATACGGCAGCACTGGTGGAGGTATGACAGATGATGCATCTTGTAAACAGATGTGGACTTACGGTATCCATAACTACAGTGTAGCACTGGAAATACATATTCTGTTGTGGTTTCTAGATATTTTCAATTCTCTAGCTTTATTTTAAGAATACAGTGTGTGATATATGTGAAAAATGTGTTGATTATTTTCTTGTCAACAGGGGCAATTAGATTAAGATTTGGGGGAATTAAATGTATGTAATACACAGATTTTTTTAGTCTATTGGGTGCGGGGGTCAACTCTGCCTCCCTCCCCCATGTATTGTTTGTTCAGGGGTTCTGCATGTACTGTCTAGTTCCTAAACTTTATCAGAGGAATTTGTGTGTGGGTGTGTGTGCGTGTGCGCATGCAGCCTGCCTCTTTTAGGTATTTCCAGATGTAGAGAGAAGCTGCATGGTTAATAAATTATATACCTGCATCCTTTCAAACTTCTGTGTACTTTTCTGCTCCCTTTCTCCCTTTCTTTGACTTCCTCTTCCTTCTCTCACTCTTCTTCCTTTTTCCTTCTCCTCTCCTTTTTTATTGAACTACTTGAAAGAAATTTGTGGCCATGACCACACACCACCCCTAAGTACCTGCAGCATGCACCATAGGGGTGAGGTTATGCCCCTCCAGAACACAATGCCGTCATCACATTAAAGAAGCTTAACAACGCTCCCATCTCAAGCACTGTCCCCATTCATCCCTGTCTCCCCCACCCCGAGTATCTTCTCTATTTGTCTTTTAACCCCGTCCGCCTCTAATCAGAGTTCATGTGTGATCTGCGGTTATGTATTTTCTGTTTTCCTGCCCTCTTTGTATTTCAGGTTACTAACTCGGAAGAAGAGTTGGGGCTATTGACCTAGCAAATGTCTCTCATTATAGATGGGCAGTGTCAATGCTGGTCCAGTAAGGTGTGTGAGAAATAAACCAGAAAGAAGGTCTGAATTGGTGGTTTTCAGAGTGGTGCTGTTACTGAAGGAGATAGGTTTTGGGGTGCTGCCGTGTAGCCGGTGGCTGAAGTCAGAGACCAGATTATTCGAAATGAGATTCTGAGAACTGAGCAGTGCGTGTGTTGCTTGGGTCCTCTACACGGGTGACGTGTGTGAGGATCAGATTGTGAATCAAGGGACATACATTTTTAGTGATCTTTGGGTTGTGGTAAGAGTGGTGATAGATGACAGGGAATTGGAGCAGATTTGATAACTAGATAAAAGAGACCTCAAGGAAGCAGAAGTTTCTTCAGGGATTAGAAGATGGAATGCTCTGGAAGTGGCTTGCATGGAGGTGTGTGAAGGTTGCCAGAGCAGTGAGGTCCTTGAGGGTTTCAGGTGAGGCCATGAGCGGAATGTCCCAAACCCATTGTAGACCTGACCCATCGTGGAACATCAGTCTTGAAGATACAGTGGAATGCACTGGAAGAGGGGAGAGGTGCTTGGGAGGTGATGGTGGTTGGGTTTTCTGAGGTCCTATGGATGAAGGAGCTTGTACTGCAGGTGAGGAATGGAATGTCCCTGACGCACCCTGTAGGGAGATGAGCACTGGCCTCAGAATAGTCATCTCCAGAGCATTTGGAGGTGGCTGCGTTTGTACGTTTCATCTGAATAACTTGACCTTCTTTTGGCCCTGCTGTTTCAGGCCCCTCTGTTGATGTGGTCTGTATAGTCGCTCCCTGATTGGATTCTGTCTG
Organism: Galemys pyrenaicus; assembly: GCA_019455555.1. Taxonomy (NCBI): domain Eukaryota; kingdom Metazoa; phylum Chordata; class Mammalia; order Eulipotyphla; family Talpidae; genus Galemys; species Galemys pyrenaicus. Next base: position 3,702,935 of record JAGFMF010011662.1, read on the forward strand.
AATACTCTCTTCCAACCCCACCGCCCCTCCAGTCTGGACAGAACAAGTGTTTGAAGTGCAGGGCAGTGAGCACTTCCCTGCTTAGCGCCCTTCACGTCTCCCCTGCCTCGCTACAGGTTCGGCGTGGGTCTCCTTTGTGCCACTTCTTCTCTTGTCCTGTTTTTTCCTGCTTCTTTGTTGCTTTCATTTTTGAGATGCCCCATTCTTGCCCCACCTGAGTGTCTTCTAGATCCTACTGTAAGCAGCTGTAATCAAGAATATCAAACATGCAATGACTTAAGAAGTATGCAGTTTAGTTCTCTTCCATGGAACAGTCCAGAAGGGAAATCATCAAGGCTCGCAGACTGACTCTTGCATTCAAGCAGATGGTTTCACTTTGGGGACCTAGAGTGGCTTTTTTTTCCATGTCTATTGTCACGCCGCCCCTCCCCCCCCATCAAGGGGGTGACTGGAGCACAGGGGAGTTAGTCCTCCCACCTCCAGGCCATAATCACAGTGTCCTGTATTTCTGCTCTGTTGGTGTTTAGGCACATGGGCATGCCTTGTTGCTGGAAAGATGGGAAATGTAGTTGATCAGAAGTTGCACATACAAAGCTAAAAGGTAGCATTTTTCTTATTAAAGAAAGGAAGGGGTGAATAGATTTGTTAGACCACTAGGGGAAATAAACGTAATTAGTTATCTGCCCATTTGTAGAAAGACACACACACACCACACACATACAGGGTCACAAATAGTATGGTGCATCCACGGAGGCTGGGGGAAGTGTCTGGGGGCCCTGAGTGGGAGACGGGAAACAAACGGGAACGGGAGAGACTTCTTTGATTAGACGTTTTGTGCAATTCTGATTTTTAGATCCATGTTAATATTTCAGAATAAATCATCAATATTCTGATGGTGTGGGATGGGGGGAGCTAAAAATAGGACACCAACAAGAACAAATGCACAGGGCTGTGTGAACAGCATAATCAGTGTGACGGAGAGGGAAAGGTCCTCACTGAGGTAAGTGGAACCAGTGGTCATTTGGCTGGATACCTGTGGGCTAAAGCCAAATGGATTTAAACGAATGTTAAGCTGTAGTGCGTAACTTGCTTTTCCTAGCTTACAGGCTAATATTTCTGAAACCAGTTTGTGTATATTCTGGAATTTTGGAATAAATCCATGTACTGAGGATAAGAGCCATCATAAGGGAGTCACAGATGTGGGTGGGACCCCATAAGGAAGAAGGAGCCCTGTGGTGTTGAACTGGACTTGGGAGGTACCAGTGAGAAATCGTGGTTTTTAGCATAGCTTGATCCATGACTGTATAAATATGGTGCTGTGTGTGTGTGTGTGTGTGTACATGTTCGCACATAACGTGTTCCCTAGCTCCCGTTTCCTCCACGTCGATGCTAGGGTCAGACCGCTCTTTGTCACAGGGGCTGTTTTGTGCCCACTCATTGACAGTGGGATTCCCTCAGTCGTGACAAACCACCTATATCCACCTGAAAGATGGGTGGGGGGAGAATAGGCCCGATGGAGAACCACTGCCTGCTAGGAGGTTGCTGAAGCTTCGACACCCACACCTCGAACACTGCTCTGAATCCATTCTCTCTCCCCTGGAACCAGCATTCCTCTGTCATGAGGCTGTTTGAGGGAAGAGCACAGGAGGAACCCGAAACGTCTTGTGTAAGAAAGTGATGAAAGCTGACTCAGGAGCCAGCTTTATCAGGCTCTTCCTGGCCCAATCTGGGAAAAGCCTTTGCTGTAAAGCAGTAAAGCAACCCATGGAATGAAGATTCACACCCATGGAATGAAATTAGAATCCAGGAGTTCATACTCATGTTCATACTGCTATAAATAGCGAAGGTAATGAGGTGGGAGATACAGCTCTTCCTTATGGTGGGCTTTTAACTAATAATTGTAGGAGAACTACCACTTGATAAACTCCAAATTGTCTGGTGAGGAATCATGGGTGGGTGAAGAAAATGAGTGGGTGAGAGGCAGGTATTTGCAGAGTTTCATAATCTCCTCAGGAGATACTAATGAATCACAATGGGGAAAGCAGTAGCTCTGCAGCAGAGAAGCCTCACCGTCTACCCCAGCGGGGAATCAGTGTCCCCGTTTACGGGGGCGGGGCAGTTCCTGGGATCTCTGTGCCCAAAATGTGTACTCTGAATATCACCTCGAGGAAACACAAACTGCACTGGAAGACTGTACAAAAGAATGGCTTATATTTTCAGACATGCGAGCTCAAGAAACACAACGGTGGAAGGACTTACCCAGAGCAGGGGGCTGGGATCACGTGGCAGCTGAAGCCCAGGGGCTGCCGGGAAGCCGTGTTTCCTACAGCGAAGGGCACGAGGGGCCAGATTTGGACTTTGGATAAACTCTAGATTGCCAGCGCTCATTTTCAGACTTGGTTGTTGTCCTGTGATTGCATCAGAGACTTACCTTGGTTTAGGACACACAAACTGAAGTGTTTAGAGTAGTTCGTTGAAGTATTTAAGGGAAAAAAATTGTGTGTTCACAGCAAAATAAACAGTGATGAAAAAAGTGAGGGAAGATGTTAACTTTTGGAAAATCTGGATAAAGATATACAGTAGATCTTTGGTACTGTTTTTGTGAATTTTCTTTAAATCTGAAATTATTCTAAAAATAAAATGTCTTTAAAAGTAGCCAAGGAGGCGCATCTGGGCCCCACCTCCTCAAGTTAACATTAAAGGAACAAAAGCGTGCCTTTATGAGCACTGCTGATCTCTGGGCAATTCTGATGGACAGCGGGGTTTAAAACGTGGTTTTTACAGTGGTCAGCGAGGGAAGGGCCATTTACTGTCTTGTTGGATGACTACTTCACTGTCCAAATGAAGATCCGCACCCCCCCTTCCCCCATGGCTGGAACTTTGTTTTAAAGAAACATTATAGCAAAATGCCATTTGCTTAATTTCTGAGTCCCCGGTGAGTCAGTCGGACTGTGGCCTCTTGTTTGATCCTGGTGTGTGTGCTGCTGATGGCTGCTTGCTGTTTGGGGAGCAGCAGGTAGTCAGGAGAAAGCTGCTCTGGGGTCCTGGCTGCGTGGCCTGCCCCTCATTTCCCATACAGACCTCATGAACTTTGGCAGAGGTCACCCTCGATTCTCAGCCTGCACTCCGGGTCATAACTTTATGTGTATGTGGTAATAAAGTCACTGAAGTTATACACTAAGCCTTGAAGACTAATTACCTCTCCTAACCATTTATTGTTTAAGCAGGGGTCAGTGTAAATAGCATTGTCTTTCCTGGGATGTGGAATGTTCAAAATGACAACTTCCAAGTACATAGAATATTTTTGCACAGCTGAAGGTTTTTTTCTCGCTTATCTGAGCTTTTGAACTTGTAAGTAGAAAATGATTTTTGACTGTTCCTGTTTGGCCATAGAACTAAATTAATTTGTAGCCCTTGGAAGCAGTTGGGTGGGGTTGTCTGCTCTTAGCTATTAGTCTACCACATCAGCCTTAGAAAGCAGATCGCTGAGGTTTGATTCTACTTTATAGTAATGTGTGATGCTTTATTCAGAGACTATTAAAGAGAAATACTTTGATTTTATTCCTGAAACAACCTTTGGCAAGAGAGATGTTGAGCTTTTCACCACTTACTTGCTAGTCAAGTGACAGGATTTTCTAATTTCTGCTTTTAAGTAGAAAGATCTTTAGAAGTTCATGCTTCATTTGTGTGCTGGAATGGTTCTGATCTTTATATCCAAAATGTAAATTTTTGTTTGCCGATAATGCCTCTGAATGACATTTTCTAAAATCACCTCTTACTGAACTTTGAATATGGACAAAAAAACACAACACCTTTATCCTGTCAAACTGCATACATTTTAACTTTGGGGTGTCGTGGGTCACAAATTGATCTCTGGGCGTTCAAAAAGAATCTCATTTTTGTTCATATTATCAGGTATTTCTGATATCAACTCTTCTGGCCTTGGCCACACAGAGAAAAGTTTTCTATCAGTACAAGGCTGTAATAGGAGAGCCGGAGTGAAACACAAACTATAAGTGTGTGAGGTGAACAGTACAGATTTATCTGGAGGAGGGAAGGACAAAATCTACTTCTTGTGTAAGGAAGACTTAGCAGAAAACCGCAGTCACTGCAGCACAAGTTCGATCCCTGCTGCCGGCCAGGGAGGGGACCCACATGGCGCAGCAGACCTCTCCTGCTGTGCCCGCTGCTCCCC
>JAGFMF010011662.1:3707179-3775281 GCA_019455555.1 Galemys pyrenaicus
CTGCTGTGCCCGCTGCTCCCCTCAGCAGTGTACTTCAGTTGATCTGCCTGTTCTGCTCCCCACTCTCTGTGGTGAATCCTCTCACCCCCCACACCTCTGTCCTGTACCCCAGTTCTTGTATGCATAAATAAATAAATCTTTTAAAAAAAAAAAAAAAAGGAAGACTTAGCAGAAACATTCCGAATTTTAAAATGGTGGCATTTTTCACTGGGCTGCGATGGGTCGACAACCCCACATGACCGGGGCTGCGCCGCCTTCCTCTGCCACCGCGGCCCGCCGCTCTGCCCTGCCTGCTCTGCACTGACTGCTGCCTGGGTGGTTGATTTGCACGTGAGAACACCGCTTTGTGGAAACAAAATTCCAGTTGCACTTGGGTCGTCTGACTTTCGCTCTTTCCAGCCCCTCCTGCAGGCTCTGGTTTTTTTCCAGAACCTCAGCCGAGGCATACGGGTCACTTCCGCGCGGAGGTGGCCGCGCTCCTGCTCCTGCGCTCCTGCTCCTGCGCTGGGCCGCCGTCGCGGGCGCCTCTGCCCTGTGCGGCCCTCCTCACGGGCTCTGCGCTGAGCTTGCCCAAAGTGCATGGCCTTCTCCCCGCGCGGCCTGGTGCTTCCTGCGAACGCTGTTTTCTCTTAGGCTGCAGAAGCAAAAGCAGCGCTGTGCTTGACTCATCTCCTGCCTCCCTTTTTTGGGCCCGCTTCTCCACATGTCCCTCGTCTGTCTGCCTCCACACTCTCTCCAGGGGCAGCTTCTCCATCTGCGTTCTCCGCCGAAGCTGCACGCCAGGCTGGCGCGTCTCAGCTGTCTCCTCACGGGCGTCCCGCCAGTGACTGTTCCCATCTCCACTCTCCCCTCCCAAGACCTGTCCCCAGGGCAGCTCCTGGGGCGCACAGGTCCTCTGACTCCCCTCAAGGCAAAGGAAAATGAGTGTCCGTGGACCGTTCAGACTCCCGTTCTTTCCTTTGCTCCCCCTTGCGCGGCCTCCTCTTTGCGGCGGAGCTGCTGGTAGGTGCTTCCTCTGACCGCGGAAGCGCCGAGAGCGCGTGCGCCGCAGCCCCACGTCCCGGTCAACATGTCCTCCTGGGTCTTTATTTTTTCCCCCTAGCCTGGAAAATTCGTGTGACTCACGAGTCCTTCCCCTTTCCTGAAATACCACATCTGTCATTTCCTCCGTATTTAAATCTCTCTGGCGAACCATCCCCCTTTTCTTCTTTAAAAGTGCTTTCGGATTTTGGTTTTTCCTTTTTAGCTCCTGGCCTGTTTTAAACAGTGTCTTATTTTAAATTCCTGCCTGCCTAGTTTTTCTAAGCTCGCCTGTTTTCAATTGCTCCTCTTTGTTTTCATCTATCCAAATACCACCTGAAATTACAGGCAGAGGCCATCGTCTTGCAATGAGTGGTGGGATCTATTGGTGTCTTTGGAAGTAGTTGTGACAACTACATCTATTGGAGACTCGCTCTGAAAGACAGTCGCTGAGGTATCATTGTCCGTACATGGAACTTCTTTCACGGAGTATTTGTGTAACTAAAGGAGTAGCATTCATATTTGAACTTGATGACTTTCACTGAATGTTTTGAGGGAGTTTGATTGACAATTGACTTATAAAACTCACATATCATGTGAGTCGGGAGCAGGGGTGCTCAGAGCTCAGAGGACGGTGCAGTGTAGAGACGCACATAGAGAAATGCCTAGAAGGATGGATTTACCTGTTAACACTGGTCGGCTTAGGAAGGGGAAGTGATGTGGAAAAGACAAGCTCTTCTCCACATGCTGCATGCAGGGGACCCTGATGCGACAAGGTGTCTAAAGACCGCGCAGAAGATAGAAAAGCATTTCTTGTGGGCATGTTGGCTGGTCCATGGGGATGGGAGCCCCTGGAAGAGGGAAGGAGAAGTCCAAACAAAACAGTTCTCTCTTTCATTCGAGTCAGGCCAGAGCTGGTACCTCACTTGAACTTACAGAACCTGATTTGTCGTGTTTAGCTCTGAGACAGACAGGAAGATGGAGACTGTGTTTGGGTGGTTCTTTGTCCCACAACATGGATACTGCTAGAAAAGAAAAATAGATTTGAGACGGAGCCAGCAGTCTATCACAATATGCTTCTTTATTGAAAAGGTTTTTTTTTTAACATATTATTATTGTAAGTTGTACCATACTCATGTTCAGATTAAATTATTCTGCCACTCTGTTCACAGTTTTCTTATTTTTGAATAAGAAATTCAATTTTTTTGAAATTCAAATTTTTTCTTATTTTTTTCTTCATGTCATTTTCTTAGTGTGTAAGTTACTGAATGTTCCTGAAGCACTTACTGTCCTGTTGACTTTCAGTTCCTCTCTTAGCTACCTAATTGCCACATGGATAGCAGAGGCAGAATGCATGTTGATGCAGGTTAATTTGCTCAGTGTGTCAACACTGTTAAAAGTCCATAGCAAATGAACAATGCACCTTTGTGGTAAAGGGCTAGAGACAGTATCTTAGTGTGCCTTAGACGTCCCTGTCACAACTACTCAAGTCTTCCATTGTAGCATGCAGCTTATATGCTGAAAACAGTACTGTGTGAACACCGCTGTGTTCCAGTAAACCTTTATTTACAAAAATAGGTGGTGAGGTGGATTAGGTCTGCAGGCCATAGTTTGTTGACCTTTCCTTGTGGGATAATACACCCTCTAGATAAAAATAGGTGTGTAGATTTGTGGTGTAGTATTCTTATGGAATATGAAACTACAAGTCAGGTATATTACAACTGAGACTTAGGGGTATAGTACAACTTCTGATGTTTTATTAATTACTATTTTTGTTCTCATGTAAAAAGATAATATTAATCATGTCAATAATCACCATTTAAAGTATCTGGCATTGCCTTAAACATCCCATTTGTACCTTATGGCAATCATATAAATAGATTTTATTATCAATATCTTACAAATAGGAAACTAAAATGTTGGCAGGCTCAATAGCTTTGTCAAGGTTAAGAAAGGTACCTGGCATTTGAATCTGAGTGTCTGAGTCTTTGCTTATTTATAATCAATCACTCTTGTAAGTGAAGGTTTTTCAAAACTTGTCTAGCAAGGCCAGAATCAGGTACCTAGGTCAGTCATGAGCATTGTGGTGACAGATTAGAAGCACACAAAAGGCAACTAGAGAGATGTGAAGAGATGAGCAAGCTTCCCTGTTTACCTTCAGCCCCATTGTGCCCGGTCTCCCTTCTCTTCTCATGGAAGCCTCCTCTAATTACTGGTTTCCCTGAATTGGAAATGCCTCTTCATGTTGCCTATTAATTTGCTTAATATCTTTGTAATCTGCAAGAGCTATGCTTCCTTCCTAAAGTCTTTCTATAGTCTAGAGCTCTCCCACTGACATTTTGTCTTCTTGTGGCAGTTACCTATTCTAACATCACTAGTCTTTGTGCACTTGGCACTGTCTTCCTGCTAGATCACAGGCTTCTCCTCCTCCTCCTTCTGTTGCTCCTTCCACTCCTTCTGCTCCTCTTCTTCCCACATGTGAAACCATTGCCACAGTCAAGATGATGCACTTTTCTGTCACCTTCAAAAATTTCTTCATATTCTTTGCCCTCGGTGCTCCCTCCACCTGGTCCCAGTGCAGCTAAGCAATCTGCTTTCTGTCACTGTAGGTTGGTCTGCATTAAAAAGTATTGTATTAATGGATTTATACGGTATTGCATTATTCTTGGTCTTGCTTCTTTAATTCAGTATACTCATTTTGGTTTTCATACCTGTTGCATGTATTAGTAACTAATTTCTTTTTATTACTGAAGAGAATTCCATTGCATGGACAAACCACATTTTTTAATCCATTTACCTATTGATGGACATATAGATTATTTTCAGTTTTTGACTATGACAAAACCATTAACCTCTCTATAGAAGTATTTATGTAAGCATATGCTTTTATTTAACTTGGAAAGTGTTTGTACCAGTTCATATTCCCACCATGAGGTGGGGCAATTCCATTTGTTCCATGTCCTCATCAGCACTTGGCATTATCTGTTTTTAACCTTTAGCCACTTAAAATGGCACTTGGGTGGGGGGTGTCTCATTTAATTCTTCAATAATGATGTTCAACATTTTTTCCTGTTTGTTGGTCATTTGTATGTCTTTTTTCGTACAATGTTAGAGCAAATTGATTGTTACTATTGTGTTATAAGCATCTTGATATGTCCTAGTTACAAGTTCTTTGAAGAGAAGAATTAGAAATTTTGATGAAGCACATAATCTATTGATAGTCTTTATGATTCATAGTCTTTGTGTATTAAAGATCTGTTACTTGCCTCAAGGCATCAGTACCCCCACCCCTATATTTTCTCTGAGTCTTCAAGTTTTACATTTAAATTTGTGATCCAGTTTAATTTTTGTCTTTATTGTTTTGTCTTTATTGTGCATTAGGGTTGAGGTTCATTTTCTTTTTGTCCCAAATGGATGGTTAACTGTTCCAGTACCATTTATTAAAAAAGACATTTATTCCCTCATTGAGTTAGCTTGACAATCACAAGCTTCTTAAGTTTACATTTAGTGTCTTATTGTTTCAAGTTCAGATATTTTTTGTTGTTTCTTGAAATTGAGGAGATAAGCAACCTTGCATGGTTCTTGCTAGACCATCGGACACTGGTGATAACTTTCTCCAGATAGTAAGAATTAGGTTTTATCTGATTCATTGTTACCCTACTCAGCCTTGATATCTTTTATTTTTAGGTGTTACACATAATATTGCTTTACTTCGAGAGGTGATAATCAACTCACGCTTTGTAAAAGGAGACATCAACACTAAATTTCTCGCGGATGTGTATCCTGAAGGCTTTAAAGGTTTGTATGCATTGGAGTCTCTTAGTGTTTTAAAGTTGGGATTTTTATACTAAAATGTGTGCTTTTTTTTTATTTTGAAATTAAGGCCTTTGGCTTATGTTATAATTGATTTATTGACATTTTGAGTGTCCAAGACTATTGATGTTCACGACTCTTCGTGTTCACAAGTGACTCATGAATGTGCCATAATCTGTTGTTATGCTGAGTGACGGATTCAACTCTGGATGTCACGTGGGTCCAGTTTTGAAGCAAAATGTGTGTGCAGAGCATTATCCTGTCTGATTTTCTACTTTTTGGAACTTAATTCAGATTCGTATTTCATGCTGATGTGAGGATATGCCAGAGCTCCTCTTCAGTGATTAAAACTGTATCTTTATGAAAATTAGCACTGAAAATTTCAGAGTACCAGATGCTACTCCTATTAGTGAAAATGGAGATGCCTAAGAAGATAATGGTTTTTATTCTGATAAATGGAGTTTGGAATAAAATAATGAGTGGAATGTGAACGTTATCACTGCGAAGTTATTAGCGAGTGTTCCCAGGTAATAGAAAATTTGCTCACCAAGTGAGAGGACAGAGAAGACCCTTCAGTGAGCATTGGAAATACGGTCAACATGTGACATTAAGAAGCTGACAGGACTTACTTGAGACTTAATGAAGATGTTATTTAGGGGAAAACAAATAATCTCGATATTTCTAACGAGCTTGGAGATATACGAAGATTAGATATTTTCTCACAAATTTCAAGTGTTCGTTATAGCCCTTTAAAAGTGTGTTAGGGTATACACGACCGAGTCACGCTGGGAGTTGTACACCGAGGCAGGCCCGCTTCATGTCGTTGAGCCATCGAAATACTTCCAAAGCGATTTCCTGTCTTAGAATTTGCAGTACAGTTTTCAGAAAACTAACGAGATCATGGATTTGATTGTTTTCTCAAGCCTTAGTTACAGGATTTTATCATGACTATCAAGGGAAATGAAGATTGCTTTTTGGGGGATCTTAAAACAAAACAAATGAATCAGCAGTTTATTTTTCCTGAACTTTTTGAATTTTTAAAAACGTAAAACAATCTTAACTTGAGTGTAGTTTAACACTTATGTGATTATTTCATTAATACTGTTGGTTTCATGAAGACAGGAGCCACTTACGTTATTGCCTTTTATTGTTTCCCTGGCAACTGGAACATAATAGAGTCGAAGTAAACAGTGTTTAATTAATGAAAAGAATCTTGCCATAGTATTGGCAAGAAGGGACTACCTTGTGCATTTTTAATTAACTGTACATGTACCCAGAGTACCAGTTCACTTTATCTTGTTTCTGACCTTCTGGCCTCTTATGCTTTCAAAATGTTTAATTACAAAGTTTTAGTAAGTCGTGAAGTGGACTCAGAATTTCCAAATGCTTTTATGTCTGCCAGACTAATGTGTCTGTGAAGATGACAGGGCATGAAACGATCAGCAAAAGGAGACAACAGGTAGTAATTTCAGGGACCCTTTAAGACAGTCGTGTGTGTGCAGGCATGGACATAGTCTTCTCTAAGATATATGGTTACATCCCATTATGGAGGAGAAAGTGGGGCATTTATAGTATCTAATCAGAATTGATTTCTATGTACTGTACATTTAGTAGCAGTAGAAAATGATCCAGTAGAAAATGCTTCATTCAAGAAAACTTAGAAATTTACTTAAAATCTAGTATTAAAGCTTTCCGTGACAAACACGTTACGTTTCTTTTTTGGAAGGGACTTAACAGTATGGACTCTGATTTTGTTTTTTATGCTTATAAAGGGTAGGAAAATAATTTTTAAAATTGTAAGTGGGTAGAAGGACCAGTAGCAATTATTTAATTTCAACCTTCATTTTACGTGCCAGGAAACCAAAGTCCAGAGAAATTAATAACGCTAGATGACCGGTAATCTAAGGAAGCCAGGAACTGAACTTGGACTTTTTAACTTCTATTGCAGTATTCCTTCAGTTGTGCCAGGATTCATATTCATAAATCAGGCATTTCCAGAGTACGATATATGTTAATCTATAAGGACTTTAAGGTACCCATAAGCATTATTTTCAGAAAAGGCGAACTTTCAGAGACTCTGTTATGTGTACTTTAAAAAGCATGTATGTATTATGGATCAGCATCACAAAAATTTTGGAAGTTAGGAAATGAATTTTTAAAGTGTGGGAGAAAATAGCATGTACCTCTTTTTATCATTCTTAATGTCTACCTCTTATTTTATTCCCTCATTCTTTTCATGCCAGTTCTTCTCTGAATGGCCATTATTTGTTATTCTTCATATTACTCGTCTTCTGCTTTGCCATTTCCTCCAGAGCATGTCTTAGATATATTAAACTATATTATCTTTGCTTGTTTGATATATGTGCCTGCGAGAGACAGCAGGAAGTGGCAACTGAAGTTAATCCAGGCTCTTCTCCATATGTTTGAGGCTGGGTCATTTTGCCCCTTTGGGATTACCCATCTGCTTCCCATCTGTCCAGCCATCCTAGGCACTATTCATAGGCAAGTGCCTAGTTGTTGGTGGTTTTTTTTTGTTTTGTTTTTTTTTTTTGACCATCTTAAAGTTTTCTATTATATATGTTTATTATCCCAAATTTATTTGTAGACTAAGACAAGGTTAATAAAGGTTCTTAGAGTGAACTTTGAAATATGCCTAAAATTTAAAATTAGGAGATGCAGAATTTGTTCTTCATATTAGTTTATTAGAGTCTAATGTTGAAGAACTATATAATTTTTTTCTTGAAAAATAAAGGGGAAATAGGGAAGAAGGTACTTTGATTCTAAAATAAAGGGGAAGTGAAGAAGAAGCTGTTTTGAGAACTGTAATTTCATTTGACCTATAATGAACAATGAATAATTTGGGCTAAAACTACCAGCCCCATGTAGTGAAATAATCAGGGTGGTCTTTGTCTTCTGATAAGCAGGAATCATTCAAGTCATTCAACAAATAATTGATTTAGGTTCCAGAAGAGACTCAAAGGCAAATAAATGTATGTCCCCTGCCCTTCAGAAGCTTATATCACAAGAGAGACAAACTTGTGAAGAAGCAGCTACATTACTGTACAGAGTAAAGTCAGTGCTGAGTGCAGACATAAGGATTTGCAAACAGGAAAAGAAACCAGTTCTGATTTGGGGGCTCAGGCGGACTGTCTCCTGTAGGTGCTGGCACCACCCCTGGGCCTCTGCTCGTCTCCGCTTCGTCCACCCACTCTGGTGTAGCCTTGGGGTCCGAAGTCAGCCCTGGAGATGGGTTTACAACAGGGAATCGGCACCTGCTGTACCTTTTTCCCCCTGCTCCCCTCAGTTGTTACCCATTTGCCAGGAAACTGCTTCCTAACCCCTCACCCGACTGTTGGGAGCAGACATAGCCCTGTTGGGAGCAGACATAGCCATGAGTGTACAAAGGAAACGGGGGGAGCACCGAGCGAGGGAGCCCTGGGGAGGACCTCTGAGGTGGGGCTCCATTGTTGAGCTTCTGGCAGGAGAGGCACACGCTGAGCTCACTGAGATCTGAATTGGAGGAGAAATACTTTGATGAACTAAAAATTGTGATTTTTAGAAATAGTGAAAACATTTCAGCAAAGTGAAAGTTAGGATGGTCACTGCTAAGAGCCAAATCAGTGACCCAGAGGAATAAATGGGAGAAGTATCTCCAGTGGCAGAAAGGTGAAGGTGATGAAATAATGCGGGAAATAAGTGTTGGAGGGAAAATCCCAAAAGATTTGACATGTAGATAATAGACGTTTCAGGGGAAAAAAAGCACACATATAGGAAGGTCAAGTTTAAAAGAAAAAAGGGGAGAGTTTTTTTTCTACTGTTCTTAAGAAGGCCAGAGATATTGGACTCAATCAGCCAGGAGAAATGTGACTCCTTTGGCATGTCAGGAACAAAAACTTCAAGCTTCTAGAAAGAGAAATACAAGTCATAAGTGAAGGATATAGAATGCAGCCCCCACTGGACCCCAGAAACTGGAAATCAGAAAACCTTAGGATTAAAATGTTCTGCAGAGAGAACCTGACTCAAGAGTACTCTACCCAACTAATAACCTTTCCTCTAAATAGAGAACAGATTTTTTTAATAAATAAATTTTAAAATAAATATGTATTTTTTAAATTAAAAAAAATGTAAATATTTTAAAATTCAGAAACATAGCATATGCTTACCCTGTAAAAACGGTAAACATATGTATGTTTTTAAAGAAGTTCCTGAAGCAGCTGCTGTAACCGACTTGAGATAGAGAGGATAGCATGATATGCACCCCAAACTCCCAAACTCACTGTTGAATGAATCAGAGATGCAAGCCCACAAGGGAAAAGCCAGGAGAGAGCAGTTTGGAAAGCAAAGCGCAGAAAGGTGATTCTTGACTCACAGCCACTGAGACAGTGGACTCCCCAGTGAGCCGGGAGGGGCTCGGGGTCCGGGCAGCGCCCTTGGGGGTCTGTCTTGGTCGCCCAGGTAGGACTGTTGCTTCTTGACATCTCAAGATTTTCTCCAGCCGCCACTCTCCGCCTTCTAAGCAGGGCAGCTCTCTCTGTTGGCAGATCGGGGAGAACGTGCTCTGTGGGGAACAAAGCAGTCCCCCCCCTGGCCTCCAGCGCAGCGGGAAAGACGGGTGAGCGGAGGACCGGGAGTGAGGCCCACTGATTTGGCTCTTAGCAGGCCCCTCCAGGCCCCCGCACCTAGATCTCACGCTCAGGCACAGGCGCAGAAGAGCCTTCCGTGAAGTCGAAGCAGCCCGCAGAGTTAGCTAGACAGAGCCCAGCGAGAAGACCCTGCCCGCTCGCCCTGCGCCGGAACCCAGCGTCAGGGGCGCCTCCCGCAGAGAACACGCGGGCGGCCAGCAGGCCACCAAATGGCCACTACAAATAGACCACAGAGTCAGACCCACTTAGCGGGACGCAGGTCAAGCTGGTGACGCAAACCTGGGTGGCCTGATCCCGAGGTTCCGGGCCAGCTCGTGGGTGCCGGCTGCCAGGCTGGCCCAGTGCGCGGGGCGCGGGGCACATAAGCTCTGTTTCGGGTTTGGGGCTTTTGTTTGAAATTGTCCCCTGGAAAGGTTAAGAAGGTGGAGGAGTAATTGTGAGGAGAAAGTTTCCTCCCACTCTTCACAGAGACTCACTGAGCGGGTTAGGCCAAAGGTGGTAGCTTAGGCTTGAGGCCACAAGTTGGATCTTGTTTGTTTGTTTATTTACTTATTTATGTTTTACATCATTGTCCATTTGTTTATAATGTTTGCTTTCTTACTCAGATTACAGAACAGGGGACAAAGGGGCTGGATGCCCCAAGATACGAATGCAGAATCAGCGCCTCTTCTCTATGTTAGTGAGAGCCTGTATGAAATGGAAAATGTTAGTATTTATATTAGCTGTAGTATCTTGGAACGCAGCAGAGAAACATTTAATGGGAAGATGTAGAACCTATATGAAGACAATTGAGAAACTTCATTGAGGAACAAGAAACAAGACCTGAACAGCCGGGAAAATGCTAATGCTAATTATTGTTGGGGGACTCAGTAGTATGTGTGCCCGTCCTTCCCAAATCAATGTGCAGGTTCCAGAGAATGGAATTCTATATAATTCCAGTGAGATTTAAAAGGTTCACGGTGGGCCTCCCTGGTGGCGCAGTGGGTTAAGCAACACACTATGAAGCAAACCGCAGCCACTGCAGCACGAGTTCAATCCCTGCTGCTGGCCAGGGAGGGGACCCACATGGCGTGGCAGACCGCTCCTGCTGTGCCCACTGCTCCCCTCAGCAGTGTACTTCAGTCCATCTGCCTGTTCTGCTCCCTGCTCTGTCTCTGGTGAATCCTCTCACCTCTGTGACTCTGGCCTGTACCCCAGCTCTTGTGTGCATAAATTAAAAAAAAAAAAGGTTCACGGTATAAAGTGATTTAAGAGGCTCTAGATTACCATAAATTTCTGAGAACAGTCAAGAAAATAATTAAAATTGTATAGGAAAATTGGCCTTTCCATGTGTTAAAATGTATGGCCAAACCTCTAAATGTATGTTAAATGTACAAAAATGGAATTTCTTAAAAGAAAACAGAACAATGGATAATTGTATCGGGTAATGGACTAAGAAACGCATAAGTAGAAATTAGTGTATGTGGGAGATTTTTTTCTTTATACAAAATGTTAGGCCCTTAATTTATGCCAGATACAAGAATAAATTACAGATAGATAAAAATTAAGTTTAAAAGATAAAATACAATAGCAATTAGAAGAAAATTTGTAATCATTACTAAGAGATTGAAGTGACCTTTTAAAAGAACACTGGAAGGATTTCTAATGATATAACATTGTTCTACAAAATGTTGTGTCTCTTTGGCAAAATATTGAGGGCTCACTGAGTGTTTTTTAAAGAATTCTAATTGGCCTGTAAACTTGAAATTTAAACTGTTGTAGAATATGTAGTTTTCCCCTCAAATTATTATTGTGTGATTGATCACTGAATATTTCAGCAAGGGAAAATCCAGAGGTCAGGCAGTTCATGGAGAACATTCAGAGGGAGTTCAGTTGGGGTGACACATGCTGGAGTGAGTGTTAGGTCCAGAGGAGCACGCAGGGTCAAGGACACTTGTTCACTATCAGGAGTAGCCTGATGTGAGATCCCTTAAGATAAAACAGTTACATTGTGTTACTCTTATTTATATACCACCAGTTTAGACCTGAATACCCTCTCTCTGAATTGTTTTTATTGCCATAACATTAGTTCATAATAATAGCCAGGTTTCTGGTGTACAGGATTATGAACCCACATATGTACTATATTATGTTCATCACTAAAAATCTAGTTTTCATCCTTCACCATATGATTGACCCCCTTTGCCTATTTTGAATAGCCTCTTTTTGACATAATTAGATATCCCAAGAGTAATCAGGATATAAACCTCTTTGCTTAATGAGTGGTAAGGTGCCTTAACTATATAGGCTATAGTCTTCGAGTTGGTAAAGTACAAACACAGGCAAGAATAGAATGATCACGGCTGTTTCACATGGAGGAAATTACATCAGTGGAAGTCACAAAGAAATCGTCTTGTGCAGGGGCTTCCCTGGTGGCACAAGGGGTTAAATTGCTGCACTACGAAGCTATCCATAGCCATTATAGCATGAGTTCGATCCCTGGCCAGGGAGCTGACCCACATGGCACAACAGACCTCTCCTGTCTCCCCGCTGCTCCCCTCAGCAGTGAGTTTCAGTCTATCCACCTGTTCTTCTCCCCAGTCTGTCTCTGGTGAATCCTCTCACCCCCTGTACCTCTGGCCTCTACCCCAGTTCATTTATGCATAAATAAATGAATCTTAAAAAAATAAGGAATAGTCCACTGCAGTATGAGAAGACACTGTCTAATGATTAAAAATCCTTGACAGTGTCCTGTTACTGGAGTTCAGCCGAGTCCAGCTACCAGCTGTCCGACAGGGCTGTGTCAGAGACCTCTGTGCTACATGAAGGATGGAGTAGCTGCTTTCTTCAGCACTTTTGTTAAAATGACTTGACAGGTGCTTAAAATAGAAAAGCAAGTCTTCAGCACTAAAGAAGACACTTAGTGGGAATTAGTCATTGGTAAAATTTGAGAATCTGTTCCAGTATCAATAAAAAGATTTCGGGTTGATAGACATCTTGTCAGTGTGTTTGTGGGCTGTGATGAGTGATGGCTCATTTAATTTGCAGCCTCCTTCCTCAGTATTATCTGAGTCAGTGCAGCTAATAATTTATTACAGGAGCTGAAACACTAATTCCAAACTGATTGCATTTAAGGGGTTGCCGTAAGTGCCTTTCCCCTACTGATAAGACATAATGTGCAGATGTGTCTAGAGAAGGGACTGTTTTGACTAAGTGAGAAGTTTTGACACTGTGAGAAGTATATTTTGCATCATGACATGGAGGACTCACTCCTGGAAAATAGCATGTCCAAAGTGCTCTCATCATTTGTCTTGCTGTTCGTGACCCACTAAACTGGCTGCATGATCTAGCAGGTGGTTTGCATTACCCAGTTTGACAAACCTGCGTCAAACAGTGCTATTCAAAGCGAGCTCCGTGACCTGCAGTGTTAGCATCCTCGTGGCGCTGGAGCTGGCTAGCAGTGCAAATGCTGGGGTCACACTTGAGACTTATTCCCAGTCAGTCTCTGCAGGAGGAGACTAGACTCTGTGCTTGTATCCAGGTGTGGTTCTGTGCATAGTGGAGTCTGAAAAACTCTGGGCCTCTTTACCCTCCAAAGAGCTTATGTGCTTATAGCTATTGATATTTGACATGCTGGGAGTGAACCGTAGGAACTTCCAAGATATTTCTTTATTGACTTTCAGACTAACAATAATAAGTTGTTTGGGTGTTGACATCAGCATTGATGACATCACACATCACGTATCTCTTGAACCTCTATCCCTGTATACGCCCCCCGCCCCCTCCCCCCAAAAAAAATGAGAGGAAAAAAAGTCAGTAAATCTTAGCATTATTATGACAATAGTTTTGATCTGTCAGATCCCCAAAGGGCCCTTGGGGGTCTTCAGTAGTCCGTGGGCCACACTTTCAGAACTGCTCTGGTTTCTATAATTCCCGCATAGGGTAGTTCATATGGGAGCACAAAGACTGTTTGCATCATTGCGCTCTCATTTCATCAGGTTGCAAAGTGAAGTGATTCTGTGGTCTAGTTGATGGGACACTGTCATAGGGTGGTCTGTCAACTAAAATGTTGTGAGGTGTGGGGAGAAATCGGGCATTTTGCAGAGCCTGTAAGAGTGTGGTTTCCTGAGGGGCCCATTCTTGAAGTCCCTGTCCCAGGCAAGAGACCCACATTGCTATACGTGATGTCCCTTCCAGGTCTGTTTGAAAGCGGGATGATTCACGGGGTCTTCCCTTGAGCTTCACGAAACGCCCCATCTTTCCTCGGCACAGATACCTCCCCGTCGGAAAGTGCACTGCAGGTCTGAAAAGGGTATATCTGCGTTTGGATATTTTTAGTCTTTTTTTTTTTTCTGTTTTGACTAATTTTTTAGATAAGACTCTTCAGATGACTTTTTTTCAAATAGATTTCAAAAAATTCCTGATGTTTTTTTTCCCCCCTTCCTGTGTTTGAATTGTACCAGAAATGTCCTAGTTGCTGGTGGTCCAGCGCTCAGCTTTCCTGGGCTGGACCATCTACTACCATGTTATCTATGGGCAGTGCCGTGGTACATGAGCACATTAGAAATTTTGGTGAGGTGACAGAGTTCTCAGGGGCACAGGCGAACTTGCAGACCCTAGATATCAAATACTGCCTTGACGCACATACTCCTTGAGGAGTTAGGCACACAGGGCAAACTTCTCTGTTGTACGGCATGAAGCCAGACCCAGGGGTCTCCTCAGATTGGGCCTCTGCCTCCAGTCCAGGTATGTAGTCCAACACCGTTTAACATGGGGGTACATTCTGAGAGACATATTATTAACAAGTCATTGTGTGATGTCAGAGTGTACTCACACACACCTGCATGGTTGGGCTTACCGCTCACCTGGTTATATGGTATAGTCAAGTGGGACCATTGCCATATATGTTGTCTGTCAACTAAATGTTGACTGCATGGTACCATGGCCCAGCCACTGTCCTTGACCAATAACATGCCTTTTCTTCCTGCCTTGATCCCGACTCTCCTGAGAGGTCACCGGGGGTGGGGAGTGATAAGAAGCAGATGAAAGGAGCCTTATGTTTTTCCTGGAGATTTCAGTGACTCTGTTTTTCTTATTTGTGATTGTTCTGTGCATCTTACTCAAATTAGACTCTGAACTTCCAGTGAGTGTAATTTTTTTAAAGATTCATTTATGCATACAAGAGCTGGGGCATGGGCCAGAGGTACCGGGGGTTAGAGGAGTCACCAGAGACAGAGTGGCGAGCAGAGTGGGTGGATCTACTGAAATACACAGTGGGAGGGACAGGAAAGGTCTGCTCCGCCCATGTGGGTTTGCTCCCTGGCCAGGCATCGAACTTGTGCTGCAGATACCAGGAAGGTCCTTTTTATTTTTTTAATCTTAATGTCACTTACCTGTCCCCTGAGACACCAGGGTCTGGTTCATAATAAAAGCTTGATAAAATACTTGTTTGAATGACTCATTATTTTTTAAACACATAGATGTTAATAATATGCGATTGATTAATTGATTGAATTTCCCTTAGGACACAGGTTAACCAA
The DNA here is from genome assembly GCA_019455555.1 of Galemys pyrenaicus. Taxonomy (NCBI): domain Eukaryota; kingdom Metazoa; phylum Chordata; class Mammalia; order Eulipotyphla; family Talpidae; genus Galemys; species Galemys pyrenaicus. The sequence continues at coordinate 3,722,175 of JAGFMF010011662.1, forward strand.
GAGTGAGAGAAACCAGTTATTGGCAGTAGCATCGTCGTTGTTTGTGGCATTCCAGTTAAGAGCACAGCATTTTCAAGATCAGGAAAATTCAAGGTATGGTAGAGCCTTTAAAACAGAATAAATGAGCAGACTGTTGATAATCTAATGTGCACTGGAGATGGTTAGATAAAGGATCTGGCACCTCAGTTCTGAATCTTCTTCTGGGTATTTGGGGAAGTGTAGTCAAGTCACACGGTTTAGAAATGATATTGCCTCCTTTTGTTGTAATGAGCAAATTCAGAAAGATAAAAAGACATCTTGGCCCCTCTAATTCGACTATCACTTGAGGTAAGATACTCTGAAATCTTAGGAGAAGCTTATTCAAGTAATTACTCTTATTTCTGTTCATTTACTTTGTTGATCTTGAAGAAAACGTTGAAAAGTGAAACAATTTAAATTTAAGACTAAATCTAAACAGTTAAGAAAATATGTAAAAAAGTTGTTTACAAAAAACCCAGAAGGAATCATAGTGTCTTGGTGAGTTCTCATATGGGTTTAGCTCCCTAGTGATTATGCAGAAGGGGAACATCTTTATACCAATGCAAATGCAAACAAAATTGCTCTGACCTGAGTGATCCTAAGCGGTAAAATGAATTGTTATCTTGTCTGTGACCTTACTACAACCGTCTGACCTTTGTAAGTGCATTACTTTGTGCATAAAGCAGGTGATCACATTGTATTACTTCCATTTCTTTTCCCTTCACTCTCCCACAAGAGGAAGGAAAAAGATTGTAAAAGCGAAAAGATGACAGGTGAGCAGGCAGCTGGGAACAGCACAGTTCAGGCACTTGCACCGTCCTGACAGTGGAGACTGGGTCGAGGTTGTCTGTTAATGGTTAATGTGGTTCTACTGAGAAATCCTTGGCGTCACTGGTGCGCTTCACTTGTCGTTTCTCAAGAGAAAGCACAGAAAGGTTTTGCATCACCTTTCCGAAGTTGTCATTTGATAGCTGTTTAGGGAGAGGAGAGAGGGAGAGAGTATTGGTGGGTTACTGAATGCTTGGAGGAAGGTGGAAGTTTCCGCAGAGCACGATCGTAGTCATTTCTCCTTGAGACTGTGCTGTCTTGTGGTGGCCATTGGCCGCGTGTGCCTGTGGGAGCTTCAGCTACAAACCCAGGTTCTCAGGCACAACCCAGTGTCACTGCGGTCACTGGTCACGTTTCAGGTGCTGCAGGGCCGCTGCTGTGTTGTGGTTGGTGCTGCTGTGCTGGCCGAGAAAGGCTGGGGAAGAACCGTTCTCTCCTCGCACTTCTGGGGGACAGTGCTGTTCTCGAGGGAGGTGTGTACAGGAGAGATCTGAGCTTTTCCTTTAAAACCAGAATCATCACTTGTATTCACGTTTTATCCTTTTGGTCATACAGTTTCATATTGTGATTCCTTTCCATTCAGATGTTATTTGGACCTTGGTTACATCCAAAGCTAATCATGAGCTGGCTTGATCTTTAAGAAATGTATCCAGGTTATTTTCAGAGATGGTGTTGACTTACCTTGGGCAAGACTCTGAGGGTTTAAAAAGGAAAAGAATAAAATTTACCTGTCAGCTCACATACTCTTTAATAATTCTTTCTAACATTTTGATATATTCCCTTCCAGTATATGTTTTGATATATTGCCTTCCAGGTATACATGTGTGTGCATTTGTATACATAAATCCGTGTGCCTTATATACCCTGCATAAGTAGCTATGCTGAGAATATAGCTTGAATTCTATTTTTTAGCCTTAATATTTAATGGTGAATATTTCTTCTCCTTATTTACTAGTCCTTGGAAGAATATTTTTTCTTTTTATTACAGAGAATTAAGACATATGCAAAATAAACTTGCTCTTCAAAATATATGCAAGGAAATGATAAGCTAATACAGTAAATGGCAGAAGGCATTCAGAAACATATCCAGAAAAGGACTTATATTTCTAGTCTGTAAATAATTCTTACAACTCAAAAATAAGTCAAACAGATATTAAAAATAGAAGATTTGCCATTAGACTTTGTATCAAAGAAGTTACACAAATGGAAAATAAGTTCATGAAAAGATGCTCAACATCATTGATCATTAGGAAGATTAAAACCACAGGCCACACCACTACACACCTATTAGACTAATGCACATCAGATAAATGGATACAGAAACTGTCTATCCATACAGTGGAATTCCACTGTATGAGAGGACTGAAGTATTGATATATTTGCACTAACATGTGTAAATTTTTTTTTTCCAGAAGAAGCTAAGGAAAATAAACCAGTTCAAGCAGCTAGAGAATGTATGATTTAATTTACTTGAAATTTCTAGGAAAAGTTAAAGTATGAAGACAGAAGAAAATGAATGGGTGCAGATGTTAATGTCACAGAATTATATCTTTGTACATTCTGTCCAAAACCCATAAATTAATCATTACTTTAAATGCATTAGTATCTTAAATTATGTGAAAAACAAAATGATTTTCAAACCAAAGTTATAATTGTACTGACATTAGTCTACTAATTACTTTTTAAAATGCATTAGTCCCTTAAATTGCAAAAAGAACAGGAAGTAGAGTTTCACCCTGCGGTTAGAATCGTTGTAGCTTTTATAACTGTCCATGCGTTTACTTTCACTGAGAGTCATTCTTTCAAGTGGCTTCTAGGTATAGTCCAGGGTCCTCTTATACCAGCCAACCCCGAGCGTTGCTTACGGGGCATGAAAGCAGCCACAAACTCCCTCAGCTTTTAGCTAAGAAACTCTGAATTCCTTCTTTTTGAAAACAGTTTTTGCTGGATTTAGATTTCTAGATTTTCTGGGATTTTTTTGTATGTTTGTTTTTGTTTTTTTAAGTGAATATGTCAGCCTTTGGCCTTAAAGTTTGGGATGAGCAAAATGCTCATAATCTTTCTGGTGATGATGGGATGATTTACTTCTCTCGCTGCTTTGAAGATTCTCTCTGTCTTTTGATGATGAGGGGTTGGTGTGGGTCTCTGCCTATATCTCACTTAGAGTTTACTTAGTTTCTTAGATGTTTAGATTCATGTCTGTCATCAAATCGGGCAAATTTTTGGCCATTATTTTGTCATTTACGCCCGTAGTTCCCTTAGACTCTGTTCACTTATCTTCAATCTTTTCTTTCTGTTCTTTATTCTGGTTAATTTCTTTTGTGCCAGTCTCAAGTTAGCTGATTCTGGTCTACCTGCTGAAATCTGCCGTTGAATTCCTCTAGTGAGCTTTCCATTTCCACTTTTCAGTTTTCTCGTTCCAGGATTTCTCTTTAATGCCTTTTTAGTTTTTTTTTTTAATCTCTTGATTGATGTTTTCATTTTGTTTAGGCATCATTTTATTTACCTCCATGTCTTTTATTACTTGAGTTGTTTCCATTCTTTTGTACATTGTGTTTGCTTTTTCAGGGACATTTTCTTTTCTACCTTTGAGTAAGCCTTGCTTTCCTGTTTCTTGGTATGGATCATGTTGTTTTTGTTTTTTTTGGTTGAACACTGGACATTCTAATCTAATAATGTGGTAATTCTGGAATTAAGTCTTCTCCTTCCCCAGTGTTCACTGTTTTATTGTTTGGTTTCTTCGGAGTCTTATGTCTCTCTCTCTGCCAAGGATCAGCCTGAGGTGTAAAGTTAAGGTGTTCTTCAGCCGTCTCTGAGTCTCTCCCTGAGCCTATGTGGTCACTTTCCTTGTATGTGTATTTGTTTTTTAATGTCTTAATCTTTAATACCTGACTCTTGGAGGAGGAAAACACAAAAAAATGAAGGGGGGTAAAAGGAGTTCTGGCTGGTAAAATTCCCTAGAAGCCACTTCAGCCAGGGGGAGGGGTTTTGCAACAAACAGTAGGAGGGGCCACAGTAGTAATGGAGGTGTAACCCCTACACAACCTTTGTCAGCCATCAGAGAACAGATCTCTACTATTTGGAGGATAGGGTCCTTTTGCCCACTCTCTCTTCTGAAATCTGTGTGCACAGCTGCTTATGACTGGGTTGGGGGATGGATAGCTCTTAATGCACTGAGATCTGAAATTGAGTGCAGTTTACCATCTGAGTTTTCCCTAGAAAGTTGCAAGCCTTCAGCCGTCTCCTGAATTCCAAAATAGTTAGACAGATTCAGCGCTACGAAGAGACAGATTTCTAGGCCTTTGTTTCACCATCGTCCCCAAATCCTTTTCCTCTTTACAATGCTTTTAAACTCCTTTACCCTTTAGAAGTTGGAGAAAAACTCCATCAGGGAAATAAGTGGAACAGCAACTCCATGATGTAGATGATTGTGCACATAATGCCTACAAAACAAACATTAGCTCCTATTGATTGTCTTTTCTGTTGAAGTTAGTATTTTATAGTTGGCCAGTTTATTGTAAAGTAACCCCTAACAGCAGACACCTATAACATCTAGCAAAATAGATCAGTCTTTTTGACAGAGTATCATCTTGGTTTAGGCAAAGTGAATCTGAAAACGCCCCTGACATCAAAGCTGATGTCAGAGGATTGAATCCCGTTTGGCTTCCAGTCATGTTTTCATGATTGGCTCGGGAGTGCAGTGGAAGAGTCAGCCTCCAGATGTGGCTCTGCGGTGCTCTGTTGTGGGCGAGCTCGTGTCATGTTTATGCTCCCAGCCTCAGTAGCCCCCAGCCCTTCCTTTGTATTGCTTGTTTTGGCTGCAAATCGTATTTTCCCAATTCCTCTGTGGGTTTTTACTCTTTCATCATTTATGGCTTGGAAAAAGACATTAGTAATATGTACCCATAGTATTTGGAGAGTAAAAAGATAGCAGTGCTTTTTTTGTCAAAGAGAAAAGTTAATGTCAGAAACAATAGTAGTTTTTCTTAGGCAGACGGTAAACACATTTGGCAAACATAATTAATTGTTTACAAAAACACATGCTGACCTACCATGGAGTTATTTTTCTTTATAATCACTCTTTTCCTAAACACTTACTGACAGAAGCGAACCATTAAAAGTCATAGTAAACCATCACTTCATGTTGTTTGAAGCTAAAATGCTTTTGTTGGCATTGTGCTTGGGCGTGATCATCTGTTTCACTTGCTGACGACTGGGTGAAAAATTAGTAAAAAAAATATCTCGTTCCTTTCAGTGATCTTTCATTTAGTTTTGCTCAAAATACCTGTTTTCCTTCGAGTTAAATGCTGTTTGCACGTCCGGCCCCCCACGCTGGGCGGGCCCTCTTCACACCTTCTTGAGGTCCAGGCCCCTCTCAGCCACGGAGGATGCACCAGAAAAGGTTACTCTGTCCTCCCTGCTTCTCTTCTTCCCCCCTTCGCTTTCCCCTTTGTTATTTCTGCAACTGCTGCTTTCTTTTGTTAGATTTTGCAGCTATGCAAATGGCAAATCTCCTCTCTTCTGGTCTATAATTCCATCTCCTTAATTTTGTGATTATTATCTTTCTCCTAAGCTATCTGGTTACAGGAAAATTGGAGATTGCTAGTACTGGCAACTCTTAACAGAGTTTGACACACACATGTTAATGTCTTTGATTTTGCTGGAAATGAGCCATTCAGCTTGAAAGATTATCTTTTTCTAATATAAATATGGTGTGATGTAGTCAACATTTCTCCATATTAGTTTATTGGAAAAGTACTTTAACAAAGTACTTTGGGGGCCTCCCTGGTGGCACAAGGGGTTGAGCACTGCACTGTGAGGCATCCATAGCCACTGCAGCTCGAGTTCGATCCCCGGCAAGGGAGGGGACCCAACATGGCACAGCAGACCTCTCCTGTCTCCCCGCTGCTCCCCTCAGCTGTGTTTCAGTGGCTCTGCCTGATCTGCTCCCCACTCTGTCTCTAGTGAATCCTCTCCCCACGCCTCTGCCCTTACCCCAGTTCTTGTATACATGAATAAATAAATCTTTAAAAAAATACTTTAAAAAGCTAATATGGGGGCCCTCCCCTGGTGGCGCAGTGGGTTAGGAAACGCACTATGAAGCAAAAAACGCAGCCACTGCAGCATGAGTTCGATCCTTGCCTCTGGCCAGGGAGGGGACCCAATGGTGCAGCAGACCTCTCCTGCCTCGCCCGCTGCTCCCCTCAGCAGTGTGTTTTGGTCCATCTGCCTGTTCTGCTCCCCACTCTATCTCTGGTGAATCCTCTCACCCCCTGTACTTCTGGCCTGTATCCCAGTTCTTATATGAATAAATAAATCTTTTTAAAGAATGAAAAGCTAATATGCAAGAGAATATCTGACTTTCATAGAACTGATAAATCCAGAGAGTTCACCTGCCCCGGTAGGTGTGATGTCAGTGGTCCCTGCAGGTGGCTGCGTACCCACGGCTCTCAGACACGGTAGCTGTGCTGTCAGAACTCTGCATTTCATTCGTGTCACTCCCTCTCTGCTGGTTCGGGCTGGGGGACTGGACCATTGTGGTTCTTTTGGCTCCTCCACCAGCTTGGACCTGTCAGTGGCCGGCTCGGGGCCCAGGAGCAGCGTCCAGTAGGGTAGCGGGATGTGGCTTTTGGCCCCAGCTCCCCTGCCACGTGTCCAGGCACGAGCTTTTCTGCAGTTGCTTCAGTGTTGACTCCGTTTCCTTCTAGTTTCTCTCTTGATACTGGAGCCGAGAGTAAAGACTCAAAAACAGGAGAATCTTCAGTGTGGCTTATGAGATTGCTGGTGAAACGACTTCTCCTGAAGGCTTTTGAAACATGATGTTCTCCCATGTCTGGCTGTTGGCTTTGGGGGAGCCTGGCCTTGGTAGCGGGGTCCCGTGTGCGGGCTGCTCTGGAGCCCGCCTCCCTCAGCTTTGTGAGCTGCTGTGCCGTGACGGGGAATGACGTTCACTTGGTTTGCAGCCATTGTGTCTACATTTGGATTAGATTTTCTTTCCTCATCTGTTTTCCTGATAAAATGGGGAATAAATTTTTTAGCGATTTCTACCTAACAAATGCAGTTACCTGTTTCTGTCCATCTCGTTAGCAAACAGCGACTTATCCTGGTTTTTTTCATTTATGGTTCATTATTAAGTTTTCAGTTTGAGGATAAGCACTTCTGGTTTTGAAATCTGATCTTAGTCACTCAGAGATAACCAGGGAGAGAAACAGAAAAAAGTTAACCATGTGAAAATAATTGCCAAGAAGCAGTGTTGTTGTGCGGATTTACTTACAAATGTCTCCGAACCTAAAAGGACAGATCAAATTATTAACACGTTACACCATTTGTGACAGCAAAACAACCTTTATGTCCTACTGGCTTCAGGTACATTCTTGGATATGCTGTTTTATTATGACATTGAGATTGACGTTCTGATAATTGACAATATAATAAATAGCATTACCATGGACATATATTCACAAACATGCATCATGAAACTATGGATTTGAAAATATTTAATAAGCCCCTCAATGCAGGGAGAGGAGAATGCATTTATTCAGTCATGAATCTTTCAGTTTGCCTTACTTTTTGCTTCCTCCATTCTATTTTCATTTAATTAATATGAGCACTTAGAAATCCATGTGAGGTTAAGTACAAGACAGTTAGTGGATAGGACGCCGTATTTGTATATCCTTTGCTAAATATTGTCTTTAAAAATACTTTTCTTTGATTCTATTCTACGAGCTGAGTGAGGACCAACTCCCCTCGTTGTGGGGGCTGCGGTGGTTCCAAAGCGAAGCACACTCCATCAGTATTATTGTGATTCTCTGGCTGCAGGGTAGTAGGCAGCTGTTGCACCCCACTGGCAAGTCCTATTCATGCTTCTTCCCCGTTCACCATTGCCATTGGAGAACTGATTTCTCTCTCCTCTGTGCTAACCTTTCCCAATTCATTTTGGATTGTTCAATGTGAAACATTTTAATTTCATATCATACAGCTATTCAGCTCACAATCCCTTTTTTAACCTATCACCAGGGTAACAGCATAGCATGCTTTCTTTAGGCAATCAAGTTTTTATTTCACATGCTTAATGTTGCATTAAATGTTTGCATTTTGTTTAAAACACCCCCCCCATACTTTGAACTCTGGATATGTTTTATAAGGTAATGAAATCCTTGAATTTTGAATTGAAACTAAACCAGTGCTATCACTACATTCATAAAAAGTCATAATTCACTTACACAGTACAAGGATTATTATTAAAAATCCAAGTTAGCCCATATGAAAAAGATGTCTTTTTTGTAGATGGTAAAGGAGTATTGTATATATTTGTGTTTAGCCTTGTTCCCATAAGAGATTTTAAAGGTTGTTTAGAGAGATTTTATCAGTGTCATAGTAAAAACTTAAGAGTAATGGAATTTGTACAGGTCAAAAACTATTTTTTGAAGGCAATATTTGATTTTTCGGTATAGCGCTTCCCTCCTCCCCCATCTGTATCTGTGTGTGTGTACACATATATATAAATAGATGCATGTATATAGGTATGTATAGATATAGAGAGAGCATAATGATATGTATTTAATGGTAGATGAAGAAATATATCAGAATGAGATTAAAAGTCCCTTCTAGGAAATCAGTTTAGGCATGTGTTCATTAACATCTGTTCATCAGTTTTCTTTAGCATAAAAAACTAAATAATAAACATGCATCTGCCTATATCCTGAATCTTTGCATAAACTTGAATTCTCTTTATAGAGCTACCTTTTCATCTTTATACCAAATAATAGTTTCAGTGAAATTTGTCATAGTCTAAGAATATATAGAAGTGTGTCAAAAAGGAATACAAAGACCAGTGACCCTTGTGCCTAGCACACTTCTGTGTGTGCTTGCAGATGCTTCAGTGCTCCTGTGACACTCTCCAGGATAGATGGTGTCTGTCGTAGTACATTTGGCCATAAAATCACTCTCAGTGTTTTGTAGGATTGAAGTCATGCAATGTATACTCTCAGATAACAGTTGAATGAAACTGACTAACAAAGGAAATTTGGGAAATTCACAAGCATTTGGAAATGAAGCCACTGAGCCGTAGATAATCAACAGGTTAAAGGGAAATCGTGAGAAATGAGAAAATATTTTGAGGCGAATGAAAAACTGGCAGGAACTTATACAAGGGATGTACTTGAAAGAGTTTTTTTTTATTTTTTTAAAAGGGAAATTTAGAGCTGTGAACATATTTAAAAAGAAGAAAGTTCTTAATTCATCTTCTGCTTTCAAAAAATAGGAGAACACAAAAACAGGATAAATCCAAAGCAAGCAGAGGGAAGGAATTTCTAGAAATTAGAGTGGGAAGAAATGAAATAGAGCATAGAAAAACAACGGAGGAAATCTGCAAGAACAGATTTTATTCCTTGGAATGATCAGCAAAAAGGACAGACTTTCATGTGAGCTGGCCAGGTGGAAAGGAAGGGGTAAGACTCAGGTCGCTAACATGGATGGTGAGAGGGGTGTGCACAGTGACCTGACAGAAATGAAAAGCATCACAGGGAGTGATGTGCCAAGTGGATGCCAACAAGTGAGGTAGCTCAGCTAAGACAGAAAAATTCCTAGAAAGATACAAGCTGTCCACAGGTGACTCCAGAGGAAATAGAAGATGTGAATACTAGGCCCTCCCTGGTGGCTCAGTGGGTTAAGCAACGCACTGTGAAGCAAACTGCAGCCACTGCAGCACGAGTTTGATCCCGGCCTCCAGCTGGGGAGGGGACCCACATGGCGCAGCAGACCTCTCCTGCCTCGCCCGCTGCTCCCCTCAGCAGTGTGTTTCTGTCAGTCTGCCTGTTCTGCATCCTGCTCTGTTTGGTGGATTCTCTCACCACCCCCACACCTCTGGCCTGTACCCCAGCTCTTGTATGCATAAATAAATAAATCTTTAAAAAGAAGACGTGAATACCTATCACAAGTAGAGAGATTGTATCAGTCATCATAAATTTTCCCAGAAGTACAGTCTCATGCTGGAACAAAAATAGGGGATTTATATGTTCTGAGTTCAAAATTTACTTAAAAACTACAGTTACCAAGATGGTGTGGTGCTACTGTAGCATAGACAGACTGCTTGGTGGAATAGACTTGAGAGTTTCAATCAGTGGTCGATTCAGTTGACTTCATCAAATATATGAAGACAGTTCAGTGAGTCAAGAACAAACTTTTCAGCAAGTGCCGCTGGAGCAAGCGGGTCTGCCATGGAAAAGAGTGAGGTTGTCCACTCCCTACACCATACACTAAAGGAGTTGTTTGTTTTCAGTCATAGTTCTACTGATAAGACTTGTTGAAGTCTATGCTTTTGGTCAGGAAATGAATTTTTACGTATGATGCGAAAAGCACAAACAGAAGAAAAATGATAAATTGAACATGATCAAAGTTAGAAACATGCCTTAAAGGACATTGAAAACGTGAAAAGACAGACTATAGAGTTGGAGAGAATATTTGCAGATCATATATTAGATAAGAGACTTTTGTCTAGACTACGTAAAGAATTCTTTTGACTCAGTATAAAAAGACAGATAACCCAACTTTAAAAAGGGCCAAGGGCATGATTAGAAAATTCTCCAAACAAGAAATATGCAAATGACCAAAAAACCCATGAAAAGATGCTTGGCGTCATTAGTCATTAGGGAAATGCAAATGAAACCACAATCAGATACCACTTTAAACCCAGTAGGGTGACTGTAATCAAATAGACTATAACAAATTGTTGAGGTAAAATAGTGCTAACCTGGAAATAATTTAGCAGTTTCTAAAAATGTATGATGTTAACACGTGACCCCCACAATTCTAGTCCTAGGTATATAAAAAAGGGAAATGAAACCATATGAAGCATGCACAGATGGGTAAAGAAGTGTTCATAGCAGCATTTTTATAATAATCAAACTGTGGAAACAGTCCAAACCCATGAAATAATGAATGAATGTGTGAAAGTAAGATGTGGAGTGTTGATGGAATGGAATATTACTCAGCAAGTAAAACAAGTAAATGAATCTTTGATGCATAGTTTTTGGAATTTCTATAGACCCCAAATAGTTAATACAGGCTTATTAATAAACAATTGCAGACCTTGGTCTCCAAATTTTCTTGGAAAGGGTAGCCCTATCTCTCAGCGTAAAACTGCTAAAATAAATCAATGAGTATGTATTCTGGACCTTGGTATAGTCAGAAAACTTCTTAACAGGAACATGAGAACACTTAACATAAAAAGGAAACTATTAAGGTACTAGATTTTGTTTATACTAAAAGTTACCACAAAAATAGGAAGAAAAGTCATCGCGTATTTGTTAGAAGGACTAAATCCAAAACACTAACAGCAAGTGCTCAGGACGTGCAGCAGGAACTCAGCCATGGTGAAGGGACGTGCATCTGGCACAGCCACTTTGGAAGGCAGCTTGGCATTTTCTTACAAAAGTAACCACCCTCTTACACTATGATCCCATAGTTGTGCTCTTTGATATGGACCCAAGTGAGTTGAAGACTCAGATCCACACTAAAACCTGCACGTGCAGTAGCTTTGCTCACAATTGCCAAACTCTGGAAGGCACCAAGGTACGTTCCAGTAAGTGAACGGATCAGTAAACCCTGGTGCATCCAGACAATGGAATGCTATTCAGCAGCAGAAGAAATGTGCTGTTCAGTCATGAAAAGGCATAGAAGGGCCAGGGATGTTTAATGCTAAGTGAAAGAAGGCTACATGCTGCATGATTCTAGCTGTATGGCCGTCTAGAAAACTACACAGAAAATAAACACCTGTGGTTGCTAGGGCTTTGGAGGGAGAGATGGGAAGGGTAAATAGGTGGAGCACAGCGAGATGAATCTATATGATATTTTAATTGTGGAAACATACATTTGTTCAAACTGGTAGAATCTACAACATAAGGAATCATCCCTAATGTGGACTATGATTATTAATTAATAACCCATTGTGACAACTTTGGGGTTTTGAATTTCATTGTGTGAAAGTTGCATATTAATAATTAAAAAAAACAGTGATACTGAGAAAACAGAATTTCAGATATTATTGCACCAGATTAGGGTGACTTGATGATGATAACTTAGCATTTATGTGCTAAAACTAATTTAAGTATTTTATACCATTTGTCACTTTTATGAATAATCAGTATGCTTATTTTCTTCATATTATTGATTGAGAAATTCCTACAGCTGTCCTGATGTGTCATCCCAAAGTTTACATGGAGAGCCTTAAGCCCTTATAGATGTGAAAAGGAAATGGAATCTGTGTGATATTAAAATATGAGTATCAGTGGCATTGCTTATTCATTTCTTGACCCAGTGCCATTTATGTAAATATCTACAGTACTAAAGACACCAAACTGGGGGGCTGTTTCCTCATGATTTTGAGGCCCTGTTTTGTGATAAGCTCTCTCCTGCATGGCCTCCTGTATTTGAACGCACACATTTAAAATCTTATCAGCACAACTCTTTTCCTCTGTTCTGACAATTTCAAACTTCGAAAGCGTCTCTGAAAATGCAGCTTTTATCTTCCGTCAGCATTGATGAACTTTAATGTTGGAGTGTTGTAAGTTCTCACATAATAAGGCTTAGATTTTTGTTTGGTTTGGCAGTAGATTTCTGTTTAAAATTCTTTTAATCTGTTCATTCCATACCTTTTATATTCATTTTGATAGCTGATGGCTCTGTGAGGAATTCCCTATGAATTTATTGCACCAATAAAATTGGTGTGGGTAACTCTTCCTTCATCCCAACTTGGCAAAACATGGGTTTTTTTTCCAGCAAATTGCTGAATTTCTGTATGTCTTACATTTTTTTTCCTGGAGGAAATAAGAAACAATTCATATGCTAGAGCTAAAGTTTCATTGAAATTGCTTATGCCCTGTCTCAGGCATTTTAAGTGGACCATCTGTCTAAACATCGCTCTCCCTTTTTTTTTTCTGATCATTTCCTCGACTTATTCATGAGCCGTGGGAGGCCTCCTTTGTAGTCTCCATGTAGCTGGTCCTGTCTCCCCCACTGAATACGTCTATGTGCTTGCATAACATATCTTTTCACCGGGCTGGAAATCCTCTGAACTGGGTTCAGATAAATGGCCCACTTTTCTGAAGGCCTTTTTCTTCCTGAGAAGATTTGTATGCAGGAGCTGACCTCCGTGGCTGTGGAACGCGGCATATTATTCTTGATCATTTTACAGCCCACCCACTGTGCAAGTTATGATGAAGGATTCCTTAATGATTCTTTGACCACTAACATTGTTTTAACTCTTCATCTCACTCTTAAGTAGGTAACGGCACAATGGAAATCCAGCTTTTCTGAGTGTCTGATAATACATATGGCTTGAGATGCTTATCATCCGGGATAACTGTAGCTGCTGTTAGTTTTTGGTTAGGTGAAAATCCACTTTAAAAAAATGACATGGGATAGCAATAATTTTGAGTTACTGTCACGTGCACCTTTTTTGGAGTAAGATATCGCAACAAGGTAAGACGTAGTAACATTTGTGACAACCAGCTGACATTTTTCCCCATCAGCTAGAGAAAAATTTCGTTTTCTTGAACCCAGTCATTCTAGTTGGCTGATGATGATCGGTGTGGACAGGCCTGGGGAAGAGCCATTATTTGATGTGCTTTGTGAGTGGCTGTTTATGTGAATTCCTTTTTGTTTAGTTTTGGGGGCTTATTTGTTTTTGAAGTAGTGGCTTAATTGATGGCAGCTTTGCAGGTAGCTAATAAGTTGCATAGATGAAATTTTTCATCCAACAGCAGCCTCTTTGACATGGTCTTAAGTAAAAGGAAGCTGTTTTCTGTGCGTGTGACTGTTCTGCTGATTGAAGCGCTGAGACTTCCCCCTTTCTCTTTAGAGCTGTAGATAAAAATCTTCTTTGAGATGTGAATTTAATGCATAAATGTAATGTTTTCCTTCAACTTAAAATATAGCTTTAGATAACTGTCCCCATTATGAGCATGTTTGTGGAACTGATGCCAAGATTTCAAAGTAATTATTAATGTAGGTCCAATGATTTTTGCAGGAACAGGGCATCTTTTAGGTCAATTTGCTGGGCATTATCGTGGTTTGTTTTTACTGTGAGGTTTGTTTATGGTTATAGTAAATGTATTTGTCTAACCCCACCCAGTTTACTTAAAATAACATATAATGCTGAAAGTAATCCTGGCAGATTTTATCTGCAGAAGAGTGGAACCTTAAACAGATCCGCAGTTTGACCATCTTTTCTTGGTATCTCAGGATTTTGCTTTCTCTATGGGGCTTCTTTCCTACATACTCCTAACATGTGACCGTAAAAGAAATTGTTAGAGCCTCTCGGGGGTTGCATAGATGGAGGGAGCAATAGTTTTCCCATTGCTTCCCCAGCTCTGCTCCGATTCACATTTTACAGATGTGGGGACTGGTTCAAAAGGATCAGGTGCCTCCCTGGCACAGACGGGGGAAGAGAATGGGCTGAGATGAAGCCTCAGAAGTCTAACTGTGGCCACAAGGTGTCTCCTGGGGCAGGTTTAACATACACGAAACAGATGTGACCCAGAATGAAACGCCGGGAAATAAACAGAATGAGGTTCCAGAGGGTGGCGGCTACCTCTCACCACCGTCTGCAAGGTGACTTCCTGTGGAAAACTCTTTCTGGATTTGAACGGTGTGTTAGGACCGACGGCTTCCCAACTCTTCCAGAAGCAGAGACTATGCAGATATGGGCAGTGAACTTTTGACAAAGGAGCCAAGAGTACACAATGGAGAAAGTTTCTTCAAAAAATGGTGCTGGAAAAACTGGGCAGTCACATGCAAAAAAAGAAAAGAAAAAAGAATGAAGCCAGATCACTCTCTCACCCAGACACACAGATGGATTCAAAATGGATTAAAACCTTGGATGTAAGGCCTGAAATCATAAAATACACAAAGAAAACATAGCAAAACATTCTGTAAATGGGCTTTAGTGATGTCATTGGAGATTCAACCACTATGGTAAGGGAAACAAAAGCAAAAATAAACAGCGCTCCCTCTAATGAGAACACTGCTGCACAGCAAGAGAAACTCCCATGAAGTGAACAGACTCCCTTCCCAGTGGGAGAAAATAGCCGCACACCATGCATACAACAAAGGGCTAATGTCTGAGATCTACAAAGACTGCATCTAGCTCAACAAGAAAACAAATAAGCCCATCAAAAAAAAAATTAGCAGAAGAGTTAAATAAACAGCTGGCCAATGGGCACGTGGAAAAATGTCCATCCTCACTTATCAGGGAAATACAAAGCAAAACCACAAAGAGTTATCACCTCACGTTGATGAGATTGACCATGTCAAAATGACTAGAAAGTGTTGATGAGGATGTGGAGAAAAAGGAACCCTCATATGCTGTTGGTGAGAATGTAGACTAGTCCAGCCCATGGAGACAGTATGGAGGTTTCTCAAATATTGAAAATAGATCTGCCACGCATTGCAGCAATTCCACTCTTTGCTGTCTGCCCCCAAAATGCAAAAATCACTAATGCAAAGGGATATATACAATCCTGTGTTCATAGTAGCCCTATTTATAATAGCCAAGTTATGAAGACAACCTCTATGTGTTGAAGAACAGAGGAGGGGATTAAGAAGATACGGTAATCTACAGAGTGGAGTACAACTCAGCTATAAAAGGAAAAGAAAGCGAACTCTTGATATTTGCAAATACATGGATGGACATTGAGGGGATTATGCTAAATGAAATAAGGAGAAAGACAAATCGTGAATGATTTCACGCATGTGAAATATAAAGCATATAAAGAAACAAAGTAAAGGAAGACAAAACCAACCCGAAATCTACCCTGGAAATGACGTTGTGGAAGTGAGGCCACCCGCTGCCCTCTGAAGATGTTTTGGCTCAGGCTGCTGGACTTGCCCCCTGTGGCCCCCATAATATCGATCATGCACGAGAAGAGACCCAATGGCTCAAACTGGCCTCACTGATGGCGTGTTCTTACAAAAACAAAGGAACAAGCAAAACAAAGGAATAAAAGGAAACTTTGGGAGCTGAGGGCAGATTTATTACCTTGATTATGGTGATGGTAATACGAAAAAATAAATTTTCCAAACTCACCATGTTGTGTACACTAGTTGTGTATAATTTCCTGCACACCAAATCGTAACTCAATCTAGGAGAAAAGAAAAGACTGGCATTGTGATTTAAGGGGAAAAATGGCCCTCCACAGTAACCAAATATTGACAAGGAATTGATATTGCTTAAAGAAGCTTAATTTTTGAAGAGCTGGCAGAGTTAAGCAGCTCAACTTCATAGACTCAGTGACGGTGCTGTGAGAAGGTGGTGGTACCCCAGCCCCCTCGGAAAGAGTGCTCTTGTCTTGTGTCTCTGATGGGTCTTGGTTTTTTTTCCCCTCTCTAATTCACATCTGAAAGCTTTTCGCCAAGGATAGAATCTTTTCAAATAAAATGTTCTGAAATACAGTCTTTGGCAGTTTTACCCTGCACAATTAATGTCAGAGGAAAATCAGTTTGCTGAGAGAATAATGTAAAATTATTAACTTTTTCCTTTTTTTCTACTTCAGAGTGCCTATTATAAAACCACAAGTGGCTAGCTGGGAGCTCTCCATACAGTTGCATGATGAAGTCCACACTGTCACAGCATCAAACAGCGGGTCCACCTTCTCCGTGAGTTAGCTTGCTTTATTTTTGTGGTAATGCCGAAATTATCTATGAGTGTTTGAAACAGTTTTTAACCTTTTCAGTGACTCTCATCTTTTGAATCTGGAACATAGCTACATAGTTGTTTCACCTCCTGTAGGAAATCAGATGTAAGTGAAAAGTTCAGTAGGAAATCCTCTCTGAGACTTAGCTCCATTCTAAACACACTTCCAAATACCTGATTTATTTTTCTTTTGTTACTGAGAGTTATGCTTTGCCTTTGCTGTGGTAGGTGTCCATTCCGCTAAAACCAGTCATCCTGAAGCCTCATGAACATGAACATTTTGATTTCATGTCGTCAGTCTTTCTCAGGCAAAAATCTTCCTCGGTGACATTCCTTTCCTTTTAAAGAGCTGGACCCCCTTGGGGTAGCGGGTGTCCATGAGAAGACTGCTTGATAATGGTCTTCACTGAACAGTGCTGCAATAAGATTTGATATTTCTGTTGTGGGATGAGTGTTATGTCTAAACTCTGATTTCGTTCCTCAGTAAGATACCCCGTGGACCTGCTTGTCTCTGTGTCCTCTCGCTCTTGGTATGAACCTGAGAAACTGCCGCGGAGTTCGTATAAGGACTAGGTTATTCATCTGCATTTCTCACAATATGGTTGTTTTGAAATGTCATTTTATGTTGGAAAAATATGACTTTTTGTCAAGAGTTTTAAATAGGACATGAAAATCAAAGTAATGTAATTTCATTGAAATAAGAACTGGTGAGGCTTGAGGTACATGGGAGTTTCTTGTTACCAATTAGAAAAATATCACATGTCAAGAACTAAGGAGATTTCCTTTACTCAACAAATGCTTAGTCTGTGCTAGATAAGTGCACGGCTGCTGCAGTGGAGGAGCTGATGGCTTCTTGTGGGGGAACTACAAGAAAATGAGATTAATTCAGGGATTAAGGACTGTCTCCTTGGTTGTCTTTAAATTTTACGGTACAGTCTGTGCCAAACTTGCTAAAGTCTTCATCACTGAAAGATGCTTCACTCAACTCCTTCGCATGAACCTAATGAACTCACACAATTCTTATGTCTTTTGATAATAAGATGAACTTAATGTAATTCTTTATGTCCCTCCTCTCTATGTGACCATTAAAAAAAACAGCTTCGTAAGTGGACACTCAGCCACATCAGGTTGAAGAACACATTCTATATAGTGAATAATGAAGACTTCATATTACAGTGTATCATTTTCCTGGGAAAGGTTAAAATGATGAAAGCACAATTTTCATATCTGTATTGACACGCCACTGAAATTTACCACTAGCCTGATTTTTCCCTGACAGTTTCTTTCGGAAGTGCTTCCCTTGAGTGTCCTGCTCCCTTCCTACACAGTGTTTCCTTGCACACATTTCAGATTCCATGCTGGAAAACCCGAGACCATAGCCCGACAGCCAAGTGGTGTCTTCTGAGTTTTTCCTTTAGAGTTTGCTTCCTATTTCAATTTTAGTTCATCAGGAAAGTAGGATTGCTTTTAAAAAAAAAAATCAAAATTAATGCATGAAACATTTCCTTGAAAATCTCCCCCTTGGTAGGTGGCATCAAAGCTCGCTTACCACGGGCTTGGCTGAGCTGCTGTTGGAAGCACCGGGGCTGATGAGAAGCGAGTTCGGCAGGCCGGTGTGCCGCTTTGCTGAGCACACGTGCGCTGGCTGCCTTCCCTTGACCTCAGCACTAAGACAGGAGGCAAGTGGGGGTCAGAGGCTCGTTGCTGTGAAGATGTAGACCTGAGTGGCCCTGGCATTCGTGTCACGGGTGAGAGCTGAGACTGTTGACTTGGTTTTCTGACGCACCCATTGCCACGTTAAAAAAAAAATTAGCCTGGAGCTGACATTGTAGGCTGATGACCCCGGAGATCGCACAGGCAAAGTCCTGTCGATTTACCCTACAGTGATGTGCTCGTAGCTTGTGTTTCAAGCCTTCTTTTAATTAAAAATTAAATTTTGAGATTATAAGATCAAATAAGGAAAACATAGTGCCAGGGTTCTAATTTTTCAAGTTCCTCGATATCCAGGAGTGAAATTCTTGGATCATCAGGTATTCTTACGTTTTTTAAATTCTTTTGAGGAACCACCACGTCGGTTTTCACCGCAAGTGTACCTTTTTACACCATGAAAACGATTCTACTAACAGCATCACGTGTACGAAATATTTGGAGTAAATTCTTACACAGTAGTGCAAAATATACTCTGTGATGAAAAAGGCGGCACATTATGAAAACTGCAAGCAATTGAAAAAACAAAGAAAATCCAAATAAATAGAAAGCAAATTCATGTTCCTGAATTGAAAGGCTTGGTGTTGTTAAGAGGCCATGATTTGCCAAATTGCTGTATAGATTTAAAACGATTCCTATAAAAACTCAAGCTATATTTTTGACAGAAATTGACAAGCTGATAAAATGAAATGGAAATCTACAGAACCCAGAATAACAATCTTTAAAAATATGGACAAAATAAGAGAACTTACACTTTGCACTTTCAAAACTTAACTACAGATCTTTGTTGTCATCAAGGTGTAGCAAGGGCATGAAAATAAACATAGACCAATAGAATGGAACTGAAAATCCACAAATAAACCCTTAAATGTACGGTGAAATGTTTTTTGACAAATATGCCAAGGTAATTAAATGGGGCAACAATAGTCTTCTCCACAAATGGTGTGGAAACAACTAGGTAGTGGCATGTGAAAGAATGAAGTTGGACCCCTAATCATATTGAGTTAACATATAAAAGTTTTTTTAAAAAAAGACGACTCAATATAAAAATTGGCAGAGGTCATAAAGAGATTTCTCGAAAGAGTCCGTAACCATGTGCCACTGCACATTGCCAGTAACCATGTGCAGTGGTGCTCAACGTCGTTAGTCGTCGGGGAAACGCAGCTCAGACCGCAGTCAGGCTGCACCTCACGCCCACTCTGGTGATGCTCGTGGGAAAGCCAGAGGACGGTAAGTGTCAGAGAGGCAGGGAATTGGGTGCAGGGCGGTGCAGCCACTTTGGAAAAGTCTGGCATTTCTTCAGACATCCGTGTTTTCAGGCTTTTGGCTCAATTTTACTATGAATTCTTAATCATGAATGTACAAATAGCTACTTTTAGATTTCCTTATATCATTGTTATTGTGGTGGTTCTATCTGCCTTCCAAACAATGCTTTGACTAGTTACTTTTCAAAATTATAGTTTCTGGGCTAGATGTCAGCAACTCAAAGAGGAATTAAATAGGGACATAGGTTCATTTAAACTTTCTAGCAAAATAATTTGATAACATTTATCAAGGACCTTGGTCCCCCAGTTGTACTTCTAGAAAACAGGAAGCAATGAAAATTGTTAATATTGTAGTATTGTGTTCGGGGGGGAAAAGTTAGCTTCAGAGATATCTACACAAACTGTTTCTATCTGTGTTGGAAGAGGGAAGGCAAACTTAGAAATAATAAAAATTGCAAGTGACTGCTAAAGCAACTGGAATGAAGATACGACTCCAGAATATATCTAAAAATTAAGACACAGGAAAATACTTATGTGTAACTAATAAGAGCCTCTGTCATGCTGAAACATGAATTATAAAAGGCCAAGTATTTGAAAAAAACGAGTCATCAGCTGTTTCAATGTGAATTGTTTATTCATGTATACCCTACTTTATACCTGAAAAGATTTAAATTAATTGGTTGTACATTTTTAAAAATCTTAATTGTTTAAAATATCATTGAACAATAATTAAGACAATTGAAAATTCAGAAAATAAGAAAAAGAACAACAAATGGCCCTATAGCAGTGTCTCCAGTTGCTCAAATTCATGAGGCTCCACTTGGGAGAGATGACTAAGGCATACAACTCAGAACATGACTTAGAGAGAAGCTGGGACTTGGCCTCAAAATCATAGCATAACTGGATGAGGGGAAGCATTGGGGTATGGGAGGATGGGGGAGCAAGGTTGGCTGGAAAAGCGGACTTCTGGAGGTAAAGAACTTCAGTTTCATACTGGGAAGTTAATGCTTTCTTTATTATTAGTTGTTTTCCATGAGTATTAGCATGATGAAGGGATTTCCCTGACTTGTTCTAGCTGCATTCTTATTTTTGATACATATTTGAGCCTCCTCAGAGGTATTTTCATGAAATAACTGATGACAGTAGTCTGCTTTTACTGATAATGTGTCTTCTCCCAGCTACTGTGGTGAGCATTTCACAAACATTTTAAACGAGGTAATAGCAAGCTCAAGGTAGATGTTACTCACTGCGATTTAGAGATGAGTCTGGAAACTGAGGTTCAGAGAGACTGAGCCACTCAGCTCGTGGTTGTAAAGATTCAACCAAGATTCACCCCGGGCAGTCTGAGCCCGGCCTCCGTGGGCCTTCCTGTACCTGGCGTCAGAGCCGCTGCCTCTGTCAGGACACTGGCTCTGCTGATCTGCTAAGTCGTTCTTAATCTAAGGAATACCACTTTTAATTCTAACTAGAATATTCTTGTCACATAAGAGGAATTTTCTTTTTCATAGGCTGGAAAGAAAAAATCTTGCCACTTAAAAGAAACATGGACGGTGCCACAGGAACTTTAGTAAATCATTAAAATGGACCCAATTTCATGTACACAATCAACAGAGTTTTGCAAAATAGACTATCAGAGATACTGGATTAGGACTGGACCCTGGAAAACATTGCTTGCATCTTATCAGCTCTTAGAGATAGTCATGTAGTTTTCAAATAGGTGTTGAAATTCAAAGTATTGGTTTTTGGCAGTGATTTTACAGTTTTACCCACGCAAGCAGTAAGTTTTGAGCGTGATGAAGGTTTGAGGTAGATAAGATTTTGCATCTAAAAGAGCTTGTGCTTTCATTTTGTTTTCTTAATAATGTTCATTTTCATTGATGTAAAATTGTCTCATCTCTAAATGCCTGTGGTGGAGGGAGGGAAATGTTTTGTAGTAGTCATATCATTGAAATTACCACCCTATGTTTTTCTTCTCAGAGAAATAATATAGTGATGAACATAAGAATAAAAAATAATTACATATGGATGCATAATAAGAAATAATTACATATGCATTGTTTGAGGTTTTCCTTCTCTGATATAACCAACCCATTTGTTCTACCACTGTCTGTTTTGTTCGGGATTATTTGACTAAGAAAACATCCCACCAGAATGTTTTAATATATTTTTTAAAGATTTATTTATTTATGCATACAAGAGCTGGGGTGTAGGCCAGAGGTGGGTGGGGGTGGGTGGGGGTGAGAGGATTCACCAGAGACAGAGAGCAGAGCAGGTGTATCTACTGAAATACACTGCCGAGGGGAGCAGTGGGGAGACAGGAGAGGTCTACTGTGCCCTGTGTTCAGCTCTCTGGCCAGGGATCGGTGGCTGTGGACAGCTTTGTAGTGCTGAGATTTAACCCCTTGAGCCACCAGGGAGGCTCTGTTTTGATATTTAAAGAGCACTTTAAAAATGTGATTTTAAGTAGAGCTATTTGAGTATTTTTAGGTAGGTTTTCATAAAGATTTAAGAATGGAATTAAATTAGCATCTCTCAAGAAGTAATCTCACCTAAAAGTTTTTTCAAATATAAATGTAAAGAATCTTAAGTGTCTCCTCAATATGAGCCTGTACCTGCCTTTTACATAATAAACTGTTCCTTTTATCCCTTCCCTAGAGAGTAGTGCTGAATCATGTTGCTACTGGAGTTTTCACAGGGACATGGTGAGCAACATGGCTGTGCTAAAGAAATAATTTTCAAACACTTGTCCTAGAAAAAAAAATCCAGTACATTTATTTTATCTGTGCTTTTGCCTTCGTAGTTAATTTTTAAAATAGACTCTTACTCTTGAATATGAAAAGGATGGGAGCAATAACGGCAGTTAGCTATTATGTCTGTCCCTACCTTGTTTTTTTTTTAAATGTATCTATGCCTAAGTGCACAGTAGGCAGATAGAAAAAGGCATTTTATAGCAGCATTGCAAAATGAATACCATAGCACTTTTTCTGGTGTATAATAACAATGTAAAATAACAATGTAATTCTATTCAGAAAGTCAACTTACAGTGAGTAATAAATGATACAAAATTGAGGTCAGTTTTTAAAGTTCTGTAATATTTTAAGTTGAAAACTTTTTTTTCCCATTTATTGTCCTCTTTTGACAGCAATTCTATGTTATTATTATGTAACCTATTTCTCTTTCTAAACTGTGTTTTCACTTTTAAACTTGTTTTCTAGTTTTAAATATATATGGAACAAGACAACAAAATAACTTAATTGGGGAAAACATATCCTGTTAGTGGATTTTAACAGAATTTAATAGATAACATTATACAAGTATGAAAGTGTTTCATTTTGGCAAAGGCATTTGTTTTCTTAATTTTTTTCCATTGCAGAAAAAATGACTAGGATAATAACAAGGTAATGCTGAAAAGTGCTCATTTCTTTTCTGGAGGAAAAAAAAAAAATAAAACCAACCTAAGAGAAGCTAATAAAGCAGAAAGAAAACATGCAGTTTGTTTTATTGGCGTAGTGAAATGTCCTTAATATATAAAGAGCTCTTACAAAGTAATATGAAAGACTAACCACTACCAGGTGAAAAGTGTTCAGAAATAGTTTACAGCAAAGGAAGTACACACGACTCCTACACATACAAAAAAGCATGCTGAACCATGCAAAGATATGCAAGTTACAATTACAACGAGACACTACTTCTTCCTGCCTGTATTTTGACAAATGACACTTTGATAATTCCCTAATTTTATAAGGTTGTAGAAAAATAGGTCCTTACACATTTATCGTAGGAGTATAAACTGAACCAGCCTTCATAAAGAGCAATTTATTTTGTTATAGGATGTGTTCACAGGTAGGAGATGTACAAGAATGTTTGTGGCAGTACTGTTTGTGACAGAAGAATGGAAACCCCTGAAATGTCCATGTGAAAAAATAATGAATAATTAAATATAGCACATGCATAACCTTGAACTACTATATAGCCAGTAAAATTATCTTGCGTATTATCTGTGTGCTGAGTGCAAGTAGCAAAAAAGTGACCTAAGCACTGTGCTTTCATTTGTGTAAAAGAGAATTTATATATGCTTGTTATGTGGATAGAGTATCTTTGGAAGGAGCCTTTGAAGGGGGAAGCTGGATGGCTGACCCCACGACAGAAGTGAGGTGGACACATACCTTATATTAGATGTCTCTTCAGTACTTTTGAATTTTCACTATTTTATGTATGTACTTTTTATTCAAATTGAAGAAAAAAAAAGTTTTCAAAACTGAAGTTACTAGAAGATGCAGGAGTATTGAAATCATGGCATTTAAATTTACCTGCCGAGAAACGCCTGCAGTGCCAAAACCACCCAGGGAAGTAGTTAGACAAACAGCAGGTCATTGCATAAAGAACTATACAAAGTGCAGTTCCTGAAACTCCTTCAGTCAGCAGTCTGAACTTGGAGGAAGTCGCTGGAGGTTGTTCAATAGGCCATGTTCGGTGGTTGATTAGATGGGATAAAGCAAAGAGAGGACTGTAATACGAGTGAGTAGGGAAACTGAGTCAGAAAGGACTTAGCCTCCAACAACCTCTCCTTTTTCCTGTTTAGGTGTACCCCCAGATTAATTAACATATAGAATACTAGAGAGGTGTATATTTTGCTACTTGCAAAATGCAGTGAGAATGCCAAACAATTTCTTCATATATAACATTATAATTGAATCTTATTTCAGTTTTAAAAAATTACAAAATAAAGCTTTGGGAAATGCGATCCAAGAGTTTTGCTCCAGGGTCCTGGAATCCACAGTCGGTCCACTGGCCCTCCGCCATTGCTGCGGAGTGGAATTGCTCTTCCAACTCTTGGTTGAAGGAAGCAGTTCCAAAATTAACCTGCTTTCCATCTTGACTCTTATCAAACCAGAGAATATCCTTTCAGAGCAGACTCATCCAAATCAGCTTGGGGCCCAGGAGGGAGGGGGGCGGGATAAAGATGCTCAAGGTAAGTCAAGGTTGAAGAGTGGCCCCGCACAGCTTGATGTGCTCACTTTTCAAACGTGACATACCTCGTTCCGTGGTATGTGCTGCGCTTCAGAACCACAGGACTCCATTTTCATGAGAAGGTGAGGCTCCTGCCCATGTAATCTAGAAAATTGCTCGTCTAATTGGGTGCACAGCTGCACCTGTATCCTCTTGACGGCCTCAGTCGTGTGGTGCTCGAGAGTCAAGTAACTAGTTACACGACTAAATGAAGAAAAAAATGTTACAAAAATCCACTTAGTTTGGAAATGAAAGTGCTAAATACTCTTGGAGTTTACCGTGGGAGTTGGCAAATACTATGATTAAATCTGCGAATGATTTTGTTTTGATTTTAGTATTATCTCTCCTCATTTGAGCCACTTTCTGAAGAATTTTATTTAGATTAAAACTTTCAATGTTGATGCCAGATACTCAAGTGGAGTTCAAGTTCAGCTTTATGGACCTTGACAAATACCAGTAATCGGCTCGCAACCTGATATGGGCGCTGGCAAAATTTCTTCCCCCAAAATGTGTTCAAAGTTATTTTATTCATTCGGGAGTGGTACTTTTGGCCTGTCAAACTTACTTAGAGATAGAGTAGTGGAGCAGACCGTTAAAAGTGTCTTTGCTAAGTGACGCAGCTGTTACGTGGATTCTGAGACGGTCCTTCTGCAGCTGTCACTGCAGGTGTCAGGCAGTGCAAGGGTTTCTTGAGGACTTCCTGTGACATGGTCCAGGAGAACCTGCAGTGGTCGGGAGAGTTGGTGTCTGACTCCTCATCCAATTGTCCATCTGTTAAGTGACAAGGACAAAGGCTGTCAGGTGGAACTGAAGATGGTTTTTATCTGAGAATAATATAATAGTGTGTGTTGTTTCCAGTAGTGTGTGTTGTTTCCAGTTTATTCTCTGCTCTGAAATTTCCCTTGAATAGGTATGTTTCAGTTGAAGTTCATTTACTAAGTCGACATGGTTGGTACACCCAGAATTTTCTTGGGGTCAAGAAGGTAGAAGGATATTAGGGATTCAGTATGTTTCTGTTGTTTAAATGATTGTAAGTAGAATTCCACACGGAGTCCATGCTGTGTTTTCATGGGTTCACATCACAGAATTTTAGAAGTTGGGACTTTGATCTCTTAGGCCAACTCCTTAGTGTGAGGCCTGGAGCCTTGGGTGGCTCACCCGAGGCTGCTGGGGGAGGAAGGAGCGTGAAGCCAGAAGTTCCAGCCTGGTCTCCCGATGGCCCTTCTCTTTTTGACAAGCCTTCCACGGTGGGAAGAAACTCTCCGGTTAGTGGCTATGTGGATAGTTAATTCTTCTGTAGCGGCGTACTGAATAAAATGAGGCTGCATTAAATGTCCCCTTTTCAGGAGCGTGTCACCTGTTGTCACCTGAAGAGTGCTGTGTGCCAGAGCACGTGACTGCTCGGTGTGAGCGAGCGTGCACCACGCCTGTTCCAGAAAGTTTGGGGCTGGGAATAGTGTGGACATGCGGACTGCTGTGTTCTGTTGGGAGGACATTCCACATTGTGAAAAGAACAACTTCTGCCATTTCGTAGCCCACGTGATGACTGTTCTGTGGACTATTTTTGTCAACCCAACAAGTTTTTTTTTTTTAAGTTTTGCTCTCCTGCTGACTTCTATTAACTACTCAAGCATCTTAACTGAACCTCAAAACCCTGATTTTATGTATCAAAAAAAAAAAAGCTAAAAGAAGCTAACCATGCCACTGCAACTGATTCTTTCATTAATTTTTTAGCTACTCCTTACCTAGCAAGTATAGAAAACACTAAGTAGTGATATATTTCTTCAATAAGAAACACTAAATATTGATATATTCAGTGGTTTTTTTTGAGGTCTTGTAGAAGATCCATAAAATTAGAGTCGGAGGCCGGAAAGACATTTCTGATGGTGATAAATATTATCTCTGCATTTGCGCAGAAACAAAACAGTGTCGAGTCTACATGTTACTCTCCCAGAGCTTTGTAGTCCACAAGAATAACACTGTTGGCAGGCCGCGGTGTGCGTCACTGGCGAGGAAGGTTTTGATGTCTTGCAGAAGGCCGGCCTTTGAAATGTGTGAGGCAGTTGCAGGCGCAGCGTCTCAGATGGATTCAATTAGTCCTCATAGGCCTGGATGTCCGTGGTCGCAGCTCAGTTCTCATTTCATTCACCCATAACTAGAAACACCTCGCTTCAAACGGGTTTCTTCAAAGAAAGAGGAGTTTAGGGTTCTATGTTTTACTGCTTTTTGATGTTGGCTTCCCTTTAACTGAGAAGACCTGATGTTTATACAACTGTTATTATTAAGAAAACATCGCTTCCTTCAGGAGGCTCCCTTTGTGCCGGGCTGCTTGCTGGAGCTGGTCAGAGGTGGTGGACGCACTCTGCTGGGCCCCGGTGCGGCCGTGTTCGCGTCTTTTGTTTACAACAAAACAGAAACTATAGCACAAACTGGTGGGATGGTTCTCTAACCCATCGTTCTCTAGCCCCAGAGGAAGGTGGAAAACCAGTCGCTGAGTGCTACGAGGGCAGTGGGAGGTTTCAGAAGCTGATCACCTCACCCACAGAAACAGAGTGAACCCATTAGCCAGCTAACATCTCCCGAAAGGACTTGAGTTGCTTTACCCTGGCCGCCGTGCGTGGGTCGTGTAGTGCTCTCAGTAAATGCGCTGAAAGAGTGAAGAGATAATCCTCCCCAGTGAGTGATGCGCTTTTGTAAATGTGTCCTATCCTAATTTTTGAAAGTTCTTACTAAACTTTCGCATTTCGATAGAACAGCTCCTTGTATTTACCCGCAAGTACCATTTGCTCTCTTCTCGTCAGTGTGTCTGGCTTGCTCATCATCACGGCAGCTTTCATCTTCTGGCCCACAATTCTAATCACATTCCAGGGGTTGTGATCTGGCCACTCATTGTCTTTAGGATGAAGTGCTTTGGGGGCTGGAGGCGGTTCGCCCAGCGCACAGGTTTGCATTTCTGACGTTTCTCCTGCTCTAGCGTCCTGATTTGTATAAAAAAATCCCAAGAGATACTTTTTCTCATCTTATCATTCTTTCCCTTTGCTGCAAAGTCAAAGTTAATTTAGACTATTCAAGCTTAAAACCGTTCCCAACCACAGATCCCACTGAAAAACACACACACACACACATAATAACGGATCGCACACATTCTTTCTTGTCTTGTTTCATTATTCCAGCCAAGAGTCTGCGCAGTCTCAGGCTTGTACTTCTGCCTTGTTTCTTAGCCATAATGGATCTTTCCATCACATTCACCAGGCCTGTGTCTATATAACTGTGTCAGTTTCTGAGACTGAGAGGTCAGAGATTACCGCCACTGAAGGTATGAAAAAAGATCGACAAAAGCTTAAAAATAGTTTTAGAAAAATATTTTGAGTCATGCTCACAGTAAGTCAGAAAAGGATTTCATTGAAAAGCCAACATATTGTGGGTTACCCATCTCAGCGTTCTGATCTTGTTTTCCGTGACTTGTGAACATATTGTGAGCATTCTGGTGTTGGGAGAATTATGGAGAGGTAGTGCAGAAATACTTTATTACATTTATGCAAATGTAATTTTAAAATCTATGGCTGAGACTTATTTAAAGGGGCTCTTTTTACGTTTCTTTCATATGGTCTTATAGCATTTTTCTTGCAAATGCTCTAAAATTCTTGGTAGAGATAGAAAAATCTCAACTACAAAGGAGGGAATACGTGTGAATTATCTTTTAGATTGATTTGCAAGACTTGTTGGGCAACCCAAGTTCTAGTATTTGAAGTTAATAAGTAACACAGTTACCACACTGTTTTCTGTGAACTGGGTTGTGTTCTAAAAAAAATAAGATACATCAACCACATTGGAGATAAGGACATAGATAATCATATTCTTCCACCATTATCTTCAGTTTGTGAAAATTAACAGCAATAAGGTTTAGTCTGGGGCTAGGTAAGGGAGTTGGGGGAAACAATAATGCAGATTTTGAAGATAGGTAAACCTTAGCAATCACTTCCCAGTTTATGTAACGTTGGAGAAGCCACTTAACATCTCGGAGCCAGTGCACCAAGTAGTATTTTTATTTTATTTATTATTTTTAAAAAGATTTATTTTTTTATTCATACAAGAACTGGGGTACAGGCTAGAAGTGCCGGGGGTGAGAAGATCCACCAGATACAGAGCCGGGAGCAGAACAGGCAGATGGACTGAAACACACTGCTGAGGGGAGCAGTGGGCGAGGCAGGAGAGGTCTGCTGCGCATGTGGGTCCCCTCCCCAGCTGGCAGCAGGGATTGAACTCATGCTACAGTGGTTGTGGTTCGCTTCATAGTGCATTGCTTAACCTTCTGCGCCACCAGGGC
Organism: Galemys pyrenaicus; assembly: GCA_019455555.1. NCBI lineage: Eukaryota > Metazoa > Chordata > Mammalia > Eulipotyphla > Talpidae > Galemys > Galemys pyrenaicus. The sequence continues at coordinate 3,751,021 of JAGFMF010011662.1, forward strand.
GGGCCCCCAAGTACTATTTTATATAAATGTTGGGGAGCTGGGAAACACGTGCAAGCCCTGGGTCAGATGGACTTGGCCTTAAATGCCAGTCCTGAATCTGCTAGAGCAGAAGTTCCTTCTGCCTACCAAGCCCTCGTTCTTCCTCATTTATAGAATAGGGACGATATGGCCCAGGATTTTTGTAAAAATCGAAGTGTTGCGGGAAGAGGATGTCCTGCGAGAACTCCACAAGCTCAGATTGTACGGCGTCCGCCCTGCCCCAGGCCAGAGAGGTCCCAGGCGCCAGGACTGCAAACCCCATAATGTCATCACCACGGAAGGGAGGGTGCTGGGAGCCGAGGGTGGGGTCGAGCAGCCGGACTTGGGATATACCCAGAGACATGTGGGCCTTGGGGTTGATGGTTTTTTGCTGGCCTTCAGCATGCTGTGGGTTCCCTGCTCCGTGTAACTGGTAGGGCGCGCTCCCCAGTTTCTCTGTCTCCCGCTCTTCATTTGCCCTTTCTGTAAATAACCCATTATTAACCTTTCCTGGGTGTGCCTGCAGTTGGGTCCTCCAGTCCTTTTAAGCGTGCAGCCAGGACCCCCGCGCACTCCATGCTGGGGCTGCCTGTAACGGAGACAGATGCTCCCCCTCCCCCACTCCTTAAAAGAACTCCTTAGCTGCTTTTCCATTGTTTGAAAAATTGGTGGAAAGTTTAAAAAACAAGACTACCAAGTCAGGTATGCGTTGGCAGGCCTTGTGAATGTTCATTAATATTCTAAGGGTCGTCTTAGTCTTCGGTTGGAATTACTTATTGCTGAAGCAGGAGATCTGGAAGGTCGGCTTCATCTCTAGGTGAGCCCCTCTGGGGAATTTTGCCAAGTGAAACTGAAGAGCCAGTCACAGCTGTCCCGGTCCCTTCTGCCTCCCCCGGGCCTGCTGTGGCTGGCGGGTCCATGGCGCGTGCAGTTCCTCCCCGCCGCTGCGCGCACCGAGGGGACGTGCCTTCTCCATAGAGCCTTTCTCTTACCCACGGACGCTCTGAGCATCTGTTTAAAACGCCAGACTTTGTGCAGTTACCTGCCCGCGACCACAGTGACCAGGTCGGCAACAGTGTTGACCTTGTATCGGATTTTCCTCGCGAGTGAACGACCACCCAGGCGGCGAAATTGGCCGGCTGAGGTGCGCGCAGAGCAGCCTGGGCTGGGGTGTGCGGCTGGGCTCGCCCGGGCAGCTTGAGCGGTTATTTTCACTTGTCTGCACCTCAGACTTGTCCTCTACGAGCCGTGGTTACTGCTAACATCCCCACTGGGGCTGCGCGGGGCCTCACGGAGTGGAGTGCTTGACGAGCGACTGACGCTGGCCCCTCGAGGCGTCTTTCTGACTGAGACTCGCTTCTCTGAACAAGTGCCGGAAGCTCGGCAAAGGAACCAGCGCGCGTTCCTATCTGGCCGTTGCTGATCCTGGGGTTTCTGTTCTAATTCAGTGTTGTGGGGTGGTTTTTAAAGTGTTTTTTTCTAAAGGCGAGATTATAAAAGAAACCGTGCCATTTGTTTCTCACTTGCCGTTTACGTTTCAGAAAGACCAGACCCAGTTCAACTTGACAGTTCAGTGGCAAAGGTTCTGGGCGCGCCTCGGCGCGGATGTGCTTGCAGATCGCCATTCCGGGACCGGGCCTGGAGCCGGCCCCGCCGCCCGCGCGGTGGGCGCTGGGCTTGTTGTGAAAGCTGCTGACTGCGGTGGGATGAGCTAAGGGCAGCAGCTGGAGATTAGACACAGGACACCTTCTGCTGTGAACCGCCTCGATGTGAGCTCCAGACGCACCCGTTTGGACAGAAAGTATTTAGGCTGAGCTTTGAAATCTACTGCTGCTTACTGGAGAGCTGATTTCCGTGTGTCTTTAATCATAGAGCTTCAGCGTGCCTCCTCGAGGGTTACTGCCTGTTGTTTTTAGGATCAGATTTGAAACAAGATTTAGAAGGATTTTTATGGTTTTGTGTATTGCTCGCGACTAAAAGCACCAAGGAAGTCTGTGAGCCAGTGGTGACTGGCTCGGTGGCTGGGAGTGGGTTTTTCCCTATTAATGTTATTTATCAAAAATATGAAGAAAGAGATGTTCGGTCATCTACACTGCTAGGTGCATGAGTGGATGCTTTAACCAAAAGTTTAATGCAAATCAAGTCTTCTAGGTGTGATGCATCCCACCGGGTCTTGAGGTCTAAGCCTACCCCAGTACACTTTGTGAACTCTACCTCAGTGGGGAGGTCTTTCTTTTTTCATTGAGAACAGCATACCCACTTGGAACTAAGCTGCAACACAAGAAATACACTAACTGACGAGGAGGATCTGCTTGCCAGCATCCTGTATATATCATTTGCTTATTCAAGCATGTAAAACTTCAACAAGAGGAGGTAATTTGGCTTAGATTTCTTGATTTGAATTGTTTTACTATTTGGCACTGGGTGGAAAAAGGAAAAAAAATCATATTGAATGCATTGTTCTGTTAATGAAGTTGCTTGTCCTTTTTTGTGCCAAACTTGGCAGGTAAAACTACCATTTATTCTGCTCGCTAGAGCTAGAGAATAGATTGTTGAAGAAAAGTAGCAATTTAAGTAATGACACTAGATAGAATTGCTACATTATATACGTCTCCCATACTTTTAGATATTGACATGCAATTTTTATTTCTCTCTAGTAATGCACTTTGTCTTTAACCACTATATCACTTCCAGAAGCTTTTATCAGCAGAATGCAGTTTGCTTCAATTGTGAATTTTAAAAAAAATATTGTTGCTATTAATTGTAATAAGCCAAAGTGAAGCATTTTGATCGGAGGATAAATTAACACTTGTATTTCATTTTGGGTAGTTCAAAAGTATTGCATGCTTTCACATTATCAATGATTATTTCAAATTTAAGATGAAATGTACACTTGATGAAGCTATGTAATACCAAATTCCAAATGTGTCTTCCATGCTAAACATGATTTGCTCTTTTATAAGTACTTTAAGTTTTGACTGGAAAATTCTAAAAAGAAATTTTCATCAAAATCTAGATATAAACATTTTGTTTAGATGTGAACGGTGATTTTTAAAAAATGAAATCAAATGAAACATCAATTTAGCACTTGTGAAAGTTTGAAGACACTATATACAATTTCCCACATTTCTTATAGGTTAGATTTTCCATGGTTATAAAACTTTGGGTGAAAAAAAATAACTACATTACAGTTTACAATATAATAGGTACATCTGCTCCCCCACCCCACACACACATAAAAGAAGAAATCATCTGTAGAAACTAATTTGCAAATATATTATTAGAAGAAAGCCAACTGGTGAGCTCGTAGGCTCACAGATCCTATCGGAAAGTGGTTAGAGGTCAGCACGGATGAAACTTGTAACCACCAGTGCCTTCTCCCTGCTCTGTGCACTAAACTGTTTGGCAGGTGCAGATGTTACAAAATCAAACATCGCCATTGACACTAATTGGCGTAGATGTTGGCAGTCTTACCAGAAAGCAAAGGACTGAATGGTTGAATGGGTTTAGAGAACTTGAATGGTAATAAGCATTTTTATATGCATCTTGAATTTTTGTGACCCAGACTAAGAGGAACACTTCATTCCGACCTCACTCTTCGGTGAATAGAAATTATAGAAAGCATAATTCGCAGTGTATGTATGTAATGCCCATTGCTTTTCAGATAACCTTTTATAGCGCTCTGTCCCCCACCCACTTCCACCTGCCCCCTCCCAGTCACCTTGAGGCTAAAAGACACCAACATATATATGTGACTCAAGAAGAAAAGTATTAACACTGAATAGTAAATTAATTTTTTATTAGTTTGTTGCCAAAAGCTTGATGTATGTGAGGGCACTTTGGGCTAACCTTAAGGAAAAAAACATTCATTGATCTTGTGGGTGAAACAATACACTGAGACTCTAGATAGTCTCAGAGCAGGTGGGTCAATCATACAGACGAAACACGATTCGAAACTTAAGTAACTGAAGTCAGTGAGTTTTCGACTTGGGGAGGAAATAGAGGGTTTGTCAAGCGACTCTTGCCGTTTCTGTGTATATTTGAAATTTTCCGTAACAGAAGAGACTTGGTTTTGTTCAGTGTGCTCAGCAACCTCACCCCCTGCTCCTGAAGGTCCTTCCCAGTACCTGCTTTGTAGAAGGTTCCTGATGCTTTTCATCACCAGTGACCCATCTGAAGTGAGAGCCGCGTGACCTAAGAAATGAACCTGTGAGCTGACAAAATATGCCTTCAGCCAGGCAGCGTGGGTCTCGATAGCACCTGCCCAGAGACACTTCCGTAACTGCAAGGAGGCTCCCTCAGGTGCAGCCTCAGCTCCTGGGTGTTTCTGTCTGCTCTCGCTGCCTGGGGACCACCGTCCCAGAGGCTTTCAGTCATCACTGTTGGTGCTATGTAATGGTTGATCGTAGCTTTTTAGTGCCACAGGTAGCAGCAATTCTTTTTCTTCTTTATGGTAGCAGAAGTTTCCATAAAGACTTTTTATTTTAGGAATTCGGAGAGGACTTGGAGGTCCACTCCCGCTGCCTAGACAAGTAGTTGGTGCCCAGTTTGTTCTGTTCCTGGAGATGTGTTACAATCCAGTGACTGTAAACTTTCTACAAGAAGTTTAAAATGTTGCTCCTTGGTTAATAAGAGAAAGAAAAACTAAGATCATTTCTCAAGCTACTGCATCTTTTCCCTGGCTTTGGTCTGTCCTGAGACTGGACTTGAGTTGATCCTTACCTCAGAATAATATTGCTTGAAATATTTTAAAGTTTTATAGTTTTCAAAAAGACATTAAATGTTTTTGAAATGTCAACTTTTTTTAAAATCCAAGTTTTCTTTCCGAGGCCTCCAGGAACCAATGTGGTTTGTGCATTAGTTTCTTGTGGTATCAGCAGTCACTCTCCACTTGGCCAAGCTTCCCATTTGGGTCATGACAGGTGTATTTTTGATAGTAACTGCTACCAAACTCATATATTAGCCATGTCATTTTTTTAAAAGATTTATTTATGCACACAAGAGCTGGGGTATGGGCCAGAGTTGCAGGAGGTGAGAGGATTCACCAGAGACAGAGTGGGTAGCAGAACAGGCAGACCTACTGAAATACACTGCCGAGGGCAGCAGCAGGCGAGGCAGGAGAGGTCTGCTCCGCCATGTGGGCCTCCTCCCTGGCCGGCGGCAGGGATCGAACTCATGCTCCAGTGGCTGCGGTTTGCTTCATAGTGCGTTGCTTAACCCGCTGCGCCCCCAAGGAGACCCAGCCATGTCATTTTTTAAGGCTCAGAGAATAGTGCCAGTCCTATTTTTCTTTGTGTTTGGGAACAAAGTTTTACAGATAATGGAAGGGTCTTATTTTGCTTTCAGTCATCAGAATGAAAAGAATTTGTCTTAATCCGAAAAGGTCATTTGTGTGTGTATGGGCATGAAAGTAAAATTGTAGAATTGGGGTGGGATTTTAAGCAACTTTTTAAAATTTGTTTTGAAATTCTCTCTTTAAATAAGCTCGGGACATGCATGTAAGTGGTAAGGGGATGCTCCTCTCCGACAAACTCGGTCCTGTGTAGACTTTATGTCATGAAGGGACTTGGTGGCATCCTCTCTATAGCTAGAACTTTGTTCTGTTATTATAAGCCCATTTTGAAATTATGAATATTGTCAGCATTTTACTGAGCAGTATGACTAAAAATATTTTTGTTTAAGGGTAGCTTTTTAGTCTTACCCAAGCTGTCTTGAGTTTGGAATTAGAACTGTGTTGTATGTACTCAACAATCAAAGATGAAAGCCATTACCTGAATAACATAGGTTAGTACCATGAAAGCACCTCATTATGCTGTGTTTGCTGTGCGTTGTTATGTAAGTTAGAAGCACAGTTTTTGGAGCTTTCTAGTAATCCTGTAACCATGAAGATAAAGATTAGATTTTCTATGTCACTGGATTAGTTAATTTTTTTATTATTAATACAATGGATGTTTATTGAAGGTCCACCAATTTTTAACCGCAACGCACTTGCTAAGCTCTTAGGGAGACACAGAAAGGAGTAAGACACTGATCTGCCCTCATGAACTCGGCAAGAGTTGGGAACTGTGTGCTGACGATGGCACTGTTGGGAGGATCTTTTTGATAAGTGCACAGAGATACCAAATGTTAGAGAAATTCAAAGCAAGAAAATTCTCCACCAGTTTAGCAGAGTGCTAGAAGTGCTCAGGTAGCTTCAGGAAGGATGAAGCAAATTTGACAAAACACATAGCGTTATATAGTAGGTAAGGAAGAATGAGTAGAAGCCTGTTGGGTTGAGATCACTATTCCAAGTTTAAGAAATGGTACAAAGAAATTCCAGGACCAGGGCCTGTGAATGTTGGATGAACGTGAGAGAGGAAGAAAACTTCAAGTGACAGGAGGCAGTTGATAGGTTGAAGCCGTCAGTACTGACCTGTGAGGACCAAGTCGGAAGTTAAAATTCTGTTAAACAACCAGAATCTAAGAAATATTTTGAGCGGAGAAAATTCACGATACAGTAAAGCCACATTTTGAACTGATCTGTGGAGATAACTGAATTATAATAAGGTGATAACAGGACTTTGGGAAGGTTTTGTACTTGAATGGGTTGTATGTAAGAAAAGAAAGAGAGAGAAAAAAAAATTGTATCTGGCTTAGGAGTTGCTCACAGAATCTGGGAGACAGGCTAGAGAGCTGTCAGCAATGGTGGCAGGAGAAAGGGCTACAGAAGCACAAGATAGCGGACGAAGGATCTTTTCGAAGACATCGGCTTTTCTCAACTGACTTACGCTGTCTGCAGACCGTCTCTCCCGATGACCACCACGTTGGCTTGGCAGTTGACTCGTTGGTACCAAACGTGACTGTGCAAGTAGCTGGCGTCTCCAGATGAACTATTTTCTTCCACCTTGTACTATGGAGAATTTAGACACAAAATCAAGAGAATGTCTGTCAATGAGAACCTTGTGTTGTTCTTCTTTAACACGTACTTGTTCACCTCCTTCCATTTCTGTAGTATTTAAAGCACATGCTTCACATCCTATCAAATGATGCTCCTTTTCAAAAAAGGCATTTTTTTAATCGAGGAAACTGATTCACAGCACATACAGGATTTAAAGGTAGAGGTTAATATACTTTTTTAAAGTTTAAGTTGCAGAAAGTCTTCCTGTGTCTTAAGTACCCAAACCCGCGTCCACTGCTTGTCTTGAACTCTGTTCCTTTCTGCACAATGTTGTTTTACTTAAGGAGAAACATATCTTTCTTAATTTCACTTTGGTGTCAAATCAGTAACCTTTCTTATTTAAAACGCTTCATACTCTTTTTCTAATCTATATGCTTGGAATTATGATGACACATTTAAGAGAGATTAATATATACATATATGTTGAACAAACTGAGAAAGAAAAAAGTAGCATATTCATTAGCTAGGTGGATAATGGAGCTGGTGTTTCGCTGTCAGCATGATGCAAATGGGGGTGGGAAGGTTAGCTTGTGGCAGACTAGACTTGGGGGGGATCAGTGTGAACTCTTGGCTTTTCATAGGTAGATAATAAAATACATAGTCAGATGTATTTACTTACTGCTTAGCATTTCGTGTACAAACGCAGTGGAAACCATGTTAACCAGTGATGAAGAAAAGCAGTGTCACTTCTGTAGCATTCTTGGTGAAAATGCACAAGCGTGGCCAACTCTTCTCTCAAATGGAGCAATCTCTGCAAGACAACTATTCTGTATTTCTCAGCATTGTCGAGGTCATGAAAGACAAAGCAAAATTAAGGAACTGTTCCAGATGGAGAGAGACCAGAGACATGACAGCTGAAGACAGTAGCAGAAGTTACATCTTGGACATGCCATGAAGGACATTATTGGGGCAGTTTGTGAAATTGATGGTAACAATGGAACATTAGCCACAGGGTTTTGCTGGTTATAGGGAGCTTATTATGTACAGTGTCTATGTACTTGTAGATACTTGTTTGAAGCAGTCAAGGGCAATGAGACATCCTGACAGTCTTTCCTTGCAAAAAATATTAAGAACTAGAGACTTTGAGCTCAATGTATAATTGCTACATTTTTGGGAGTATATCAGAAATTATTTCACAAAAGAAGAACAAAATAAAAGACTTTCTCAGACCATTCATCAGAACCATAGAAATCACACATCTTTCTGTTTCTTATGAGGAACAGTGAAAAAATACTGGTAATTGTGTTTATCATACTTACTAGTAAGGTTATGGTTTATGGAGCCAATCCGCTATCTGTGACTCTTCCCAAGTGCATTATTTATTATGATCAATTAGTGGATAGTTCGATTTGTGTCAGGGTCTTCCTTGAGATACAATTGGTATAGAGCAAAGAGTTGATTCACTTATTCAGTGGATGAAATTGATGTATAGTTCTTGGGCATCAGTTTCTGTATCTCGTCTTTATCTGTCAAAGAAACCAGGATAAACTGTGATAGCAAAAAAGGTTTTTGAGAATTTTATTGTTTCTGTGTATAAAACATTCTGTCATGCCATTTATAATTCAAGAGAAGTTTTAAGGACATAATATGTAACTCTTTGGGGAGTAGATTTGCTACTGTATTTTAAAAATAGAAGTATTAAACTATCAGATAAACGGTATTGGTATTGCAATGTAAAAAAGATATCTCTTAGTATATGTTTTAGGAATAATGTCCCTGATGGCCACAGAGGCTGGGAACCTGCAGACTTGCTGAATAATCCTTCACAAGTAGGAGCATAGAGAACAGATAATCAAATATCTATGTCATGGCTATTAGGGAGAACTTGTGTGTCTCAGGCTAATAGTAGAATACTAAGCAGTAGCAAGGAGGTTGGATTAGCAGGAAATAGCATGCTGCAATGACGGTAAATGGGAATTTAGGAATAGGGAAGACTTAGACATTTTGTGGCTGTCTTTTATCCACTTAAGTCAGGTGTGGGGTGAGTGGAGTGAACTTTTTATTGGAGGCATATTCGTGGTAGCAAAATATGAATGCCAAAGAGATACAGATAAGGACCATTGAAATTAAAAGGATACCTAATAGAGGAGGTATTAACAGCAGGACAAGAAAAAGAGAACAAGTAAGTCTATTTTGAAAAAGGAGAGAAAGGGCCTCCCTGGTGGCGCAGTGGGTTAAGCAATGCACTATGAAGCAAACCGCAGCCACTGCAGTACGAGTTTGATCCCTGCTGCCGGCCAGGGAGGGACCCACATGGTGCTGCAGACCTCTCCTGCTGTGCCCGCCCGCTGCTCCTCTCAGCAGTGTGCTTCTGTTGATCTGCCTGTTCTGCTCCCTGCTCTCTGTGGTGAATCCTCTCACCACCCCCCACACACCTCTGGCCTGTACCCCAGTGCTTGTATGCATAAATAAATAAAAAAATCTTTAAAAAATCTTTAAAAAGAAAAAGGAGAGAAAGAGGGTCCTCCCTTCTCACCAAGGGGTTAAGTCTCAGCACTATGAAGCATCCGCAGCCCCCCACCGCAGCACAGCACGGAGGGGACCCCCATGGCGCAGCAGACCTCTCCTGCCTCGCCCTGCTATTACCCTCAGCAGTGTGTTTCAGTGACTCTGACTGTTCTGCTCCCACTCTGTCTCTGCTGAGCCCTCTCACCACCCACACCTCTGGCCTGTACCCCAGTTCTTACATGTATAAATAATAAATCTTTAAAAAAGTAAATGAAATAGACATCTTAAAAAAAAAAAAGGAAAAGAAGAGATGGAGGATAGCCTCTGAGAGGACAGCACCAGCGTCTGGCATCGCCCGAGGGCTTGCGTGGCCAGGCACTGCTTGCCTCATTCCTCGCAAGCGCTGTGTGAGCACAGGTCTTCAGATGAAGAAACTGAACCACGAGCGGTTAAGTCACCTGCAAAGGTGAGGTTGCAACTCACCGTGGGGCTCCGGGGCCTGGCAGATTCAGTTATGATGAAAGCAGCTTTAGTTGCTCCTTGCGACAAACTCACCTACGAGAGTTACTCATTAAGCTGAGATAATTTGCAGGATTGTCTGTGGAGAATGGCCTCATCACACCAATCCAAAAGGAACTATTACTATAATTAAACTGTGGGCAAAATAATGTAGTCTTTTTAAAAAAAAAATACAACTAAAATTAAAGTTGTTACTGATCAATTAATGAGGCGATAATTAAACAGAAACAAGTCAACCTAGCTGATTGCAGATCAGTTCCTAATATTTATTTTTGCAACTCACATTCTTTGAGCTAGATTTAATTACATTTATAACACATGCATATTTAATATAATCTTTTGTGACAGATTAACACATCTTCACCATTTTATGTCTAATTCCTCTTGATGTTTTTGTCATTATTAAATCCATATAATAATGAGAGAAATCAAAGACTCTTTCCAAGGTGATAGCATTAAAGAAGAAACTTAGGGAAAATGGTTGTCTCCTTTTGTTTTCAGAAAATCAACATCTCATTTTCCTCTGGCAGGGCACTAGAGACAGCAGAGCTATATTTTATAATAAAATATTTTATTAAAAGTGTAATAATGGCTACCCTTCATATGATTAGGTCATATTAAGGGATAAGACTATGTTATTGCTCATATTAAAATGTTAAGTTGTTAATTACTGCAGAATAAAAATATTTGAGATATTTTAATCATGTTTTACCTGAGAAAGAATGCAGATATAAGTAACTTAAGCAAAGGCATTACATCTATCTAATAGGGCAATTATATGCTGCTTATCATCAACTTCAAGATTTTTTTTTCAAGTTTGTGTTTCCTTTGCTAGTATCATGTCAGACATCGTATCAACAATGATAATGTTAGATTGTAATTTAATTAACTGTGTGGCATACAGATTCCTTTGTCACTGGGGACTGTGGCTGTAAGTCATCTGCTTGATATACAATTTAATAATCAGATTTTGTTAGTAATGGTTAAGAAACAAGAACTCAGATGAACAAAGAAACATCCCTATTTCTACAGCTCTTCTTTTTAGGTACAACTAAATATACGTGAGTGTGTACTACATACAGGCAACTATGTCTTAGTATTTAAATTACATTCACTACTTTTGCTTTTGATGTGGATTTAAGTGATATTCTGAGGAGAACTGCAAGATAATTGTGTTTATAACTTACATCATTCTTATTGCTCCTTCATTTCCTTCTATGTGGAGTAGGAGGAAGAAAGGGTTGAGTTGAAGTGTATTATTTCAAGGATCCTTTCTAGCCTAGTACTCATGAAGAAACATGCAGCTCTCCTTCCAGTTTTCATGAAGGGTGATTATTTTTAAGATATGCTATAAAAGTCTATGAAGGAGGCCGGAAGCAGCTATTCCTTTCTGAGAATTAGTGATAGCTGAATCAACAAATCATTTCACACTTCAGATTGTTTTCAAAAATAGAAGCAAGATAGAAGATCAAAGCCTTTTAAAAATAGTGGAATACATTGATTTTTATCTGAGATGTAATTCTGCACAATGCTAAGCTTCTTTACATTGGAAGGCAAAGAATCTAGGATTTGTGCATGACAAAAAGACTTGCATGGTGAATCAGAAATGTCTCTTGCAGCCTGTGTCTTCCCAGGTTTTTATTATTTTTGGAAATGCTTTTTGGCAAATATTTTGTTTTGTAAGTTTTACATTCCCAATGGCGAAAAAAAATATTTAGCAAGTGCCTACTGCAGTAGAAGCTCTCATATTTTCACTGTGTCACGAGGTATCTCGGAGGAAGTGCTTTTTTGTTCGTGATGGTAAAGGATGTAAGTAATCTCTCTCAGATGTCAAATTAATTTAGGGTGTGTCCTTTCTTTTTCCCTTACGATTACGTAGATAGGAAAGTTGAATGTTCCAAACAACTCATGGAAAATCTTGCACATCAACATCATTTGTTCCAGGAAAGTAATTAATGGGTTTTCATGGGATACAGAGTTACAGGTAGATCATTAAATGTGAGAAAATACGTTCTTTTTTTTTAAAGATTTATTTATTTATGCATACAAGCACTGGGGCACAGGCCAGAGGTGTGGGGGGGTGAGAGGATTCACCACAGAGAGCAGGGAGCAGAACAGGCAGACAAGCGGAAGCACACTGCTGAGGGGAGCAGCGGGCACAGCAGGAGAGGTCTGCCGCACCATGTGGGTCCCCTCCCTGGCCGGCAGCAGGGACCGAACTCGTACTGCAGTAGCTGCGGTTTGCTTCACAGTGCATTGCTTAACCCACTGCGCCACCAGGGGAGGCCCGAAAATACGTTCTTGAAATAGGCCAAAAAAATCGTGTTTTTAAACCATTGTTTTAAATATCATAATTACTCGTAGTCTGAACAATATTCAGCTAAATCGAGCTTTTGATTAAGCTGGGGAAAGTGCAGTGGAGATGCCTCTCCTGCATTCCACCCACCACAGGCTTGCTCTGATGAAGCTGAACATGTAATGTCAGCACTTTAAATAGAATATAATCTTGGTTACAAAACGGTGAGGCACTCGCTGTCCTTGTGCCAGAGACTGCAGAATTACACATCTCTTTTGAGTTTACACTTTGAAAGCAGCTGGGCCTCCATCTGGTGGCCCTCGTCTTGCCTTTATTTCCCCCTTTCTCTCCTTTTGTAAATGGTGAGCTTATGTTTACCAGGGTCATTCTGCCTGTGCCGGGATGACCCGTCAGAGGCGTGGAAGTGCGTGTGTGTGGCAGGCTACTCTATTGCAGGGCCAGGTGAGGGCCAGCTGGGGGGCCCTGGTGAAGATGAGCACAAGTGGGGCAATTTCAAAGCCTTCAGTTCTCCGTGCTCGTCCACATCCTCTCCACTTCCTTCCCCTTACCTCTTCCCTGCGCCCTCGGTGTCCCTCTCTGTCTTCAGCAAGCTCCTGTGACTTCTAAGCCCTTTCTTGAGTCCTCTCCCCATTTACCCGCCTTCACAGAAGCCAGGCACTCGTGTTTCTCTCCTGTCTTTATGTACCTCCGAGATGGGAGGTGGGATTGTTCTTCTCGTGTCATCCTAGACTGCCGTTCTCCTCCCTCTTGTAAAAAAAAAAAACGTTGCTCTTGCAAGCTCTCAGCATCACAGTGTCTCATCACTTCCAGCCATCATCTTGGTGCCTGCGGCTGCCCTCTCCTGTGCCCCCCACCCCCCGCACTTGGAGGGAAGCATCCAGTTTGTGGTCTTTGTCTCTGTCTTAGTTCCACACTAGTCCTTAGATTTCTTCCCCATCTGTAGACCCACTCCTGTTTCTCCATCCTTTATCCTACTTAATTTCCCTGGCCTGTAATTATGGCCATTCCTTCACAAATAACATCCTCAACCTCTTCATTCTTCTGTCAACCCCAAGTTTAGGTGAACTCAGTCCTCACCCAGTGTATACGCACGTCACTGCACCTGAGCTGGAGAGAACCACCGCCAGGGGCAGGTGCACATCAGTACCGGCGCCTGCTATCCTGCCCGGTACAACACTAGCGATTTTGTTGGTTTTCTAATAAGGACATTCTTTCTCCTTTCCCTCATAGTTTCCTACCTCAACCTCTGGATTCACTCCCCACTTTCTTTTTTTTTTTTTTAAAGATTTATTTATTTATGCATACAAGCACTGGGGTACAGGCCAGAGGTGGGGGGGGGGTGAGAGGATTCACCACAGAGAGCGGGGAGCAGAACAGGCAGATCAACAGAAGTACACTGCTGAGGGGTGCAGCGGGCGGGCACAGCAGGAGAGGTCTGCTGCACCATGTGGGTCCCCCCCTGGCCAGCAGCAGGGGTCGAACTCGTGCTACAGAGGCTGCTGTTTGCTTCACAGCGCGTTGCTTAACCCACTGCGCCACCAGGGAGGCCCTCACTCCCCACTTTCTATTACTCCTGAGTATCCTCCTTCTCTCTCCTACCGACAGTCTTGACCTGGTCACCTTATTTTTAAAAATTTTTGTTTCATTTAATCCATTCTCCAAGATGTGGCCAGACTGATCTTTGAAAGAGGAAGCTGGTGACGTCTCCCTCCAGTCGGGCTCCTGTAGTGTTTCCCTCTGCTCACTGTTCTCTTCCAGCCCTAGGTTCTCCTTGTTTTCTGTGTTCTGCAAACTAATCTCCCTTGCCCCAGAGATTGTTTTTACAGGACGGTCCCTCTGGGTATTCTCGCCCACCTACCTGCCACTGCACGGTAATTCCTATTTAGCTTATAGCCGTTTCACCTTGGAGAGACCTTCCTTCCTGCTGAGAAATAAAGAATACTTAGGACTAGGAAGATGGTATAAAAATTGCTGAAGATTTTGACCTTTCAGAATACAGCTTTAGCAGCCAGACTGTAGAAGGTTTTTGTGTAAAAGTATGTGATGAGAAAATAGGTGCAGAACACACTTGGTCTGGAACCTGCAGAGGAAAGGAGAGAAATAGTTTCCTATATGGGGACATATAGGAGGCCAGGTGCACATGCTGTTAATATGGTGGTTGTATACGTGAAAAGGGAGGCCGGCAGCCACTGTATGAGATTAGCAAAGAATGATTGTTGGTGATGCAAGAAAATGAGAGGATTTATGTCTCTTGCCTTCATTTTCAGTAAGGAAAAGAGGATGTCGTCTGCCAGGGGTGTAGGTTAGTGTTAATATAATAATTATGTAAACTTGATGTACTTGAGTCCTAGGTCTGTTTAAACTAAAAGCATGAATTTTTTTTTAATGCTTGGGTTTAGCATTTCCAAATAGAGATGTTGTGTCTTTGCATTATTTTTTAAAATATAGAGCTCTTTAAATTAAAATGTTCCAGTGTTTTCATAGTGTTAGTACATTCCCATTTCTCTGGAAAGTTGTGAAGAAAGTTTACTTGAGACCCCCAAGTACTATTTCATTTGTCACTTCACTTTTGGTCTCCCCCCCCCCCCACACTGAATTTGACTTAATAGAATTTATTGTTTGTTCAAGGAAAGATGTTTAAAATTCCAACCCCAAGTAGAGGTGCTTGAGCAAAACAAGCACCTTTTAAATGTTGGACTATGCCACATCAGAATCCACTAGATGTATCTTAAATAACAGAACATTGCATACATAAGATTTTAGAAAAGTCTAGAATTTTAGATCTAGAAGTGATCTTCACCGCCACTGGTGAGATTTTCTCATTTTTAGATGAGGAAGAGTTGAGAAAGCGAGGATGACTGAAATGTACTATCAAACTGGGTATAGTAGATAGATTGGTAAATCTACAGCCAGAGAAATTGCTCTGTTAACCAAAATGAATTTTAAAGGGAATAGCTAATACTTGGCATGTATGTATTAGTGAAAGCTATGAAGTAGGTATTGATTGCATGCTATAGTAAGAGAAGAAAGTAGGTAATCTTATCAGTATAAAAAATTTTAATATGTATAATACACATACAGGATGAGTGAGTCTGGTAAAAAGCAAACCTCCCTTACATCCCTGTTTCTCAACTATTTTGCTCTACATTTGTCTAGATGTAGTCTATGCATTTGAAAACACATAAATTTAGAATTGTTTTCTTAGCAGATGATAATGTAGTATACACTCCCTTCTTTGTTTTCTCAGGGATGGTTTCATATTAGTGTGTATATCTTACTTTTCAAAGAATAAGTACTAACATTTGACAAGATACATATAATGCATTTTAAGGACAGACTGGTTGGGTATAAAATCAGGGAAAACATAATTTTCTTCAGCACTTAGGACACATTGTGCTCTGGTTTTTTATGTCAGTTTTTTTTTTTTTTCCCTTGAGAAGTTAGACTGATGAGCTTTTCCTTGTTTGTGTACGATTTCTTACTTTTGCCTAAATGCCTACATAGTCCTGTTTTTATTTTTCAAGTTCCATAAATGTCATTATCAGTCTACAAATTCAAAGCTTTATTTTACAGTTTTACCCTAGCTGTGAATTTACATGTATTCCTTTATCATTACATGCCTTTCTTGAAGAAAACTTCTGTATATTATTTGGACCCTTTTCTCCCTCTTCCATAGTTATTGTCTTATATCTATTGTCTTCTTTGCAAATTCTTTATGTGTGTTTGGTCTTGACCGTTTGCTTTCTATGACTTCCCCATGTGTCTTTTTAGTCACATTTCTTTTATTTTTGATACTTCTTAATGTGGCTTTTATCTCTATAATGTTTTCTCTCTTTTTGTTGTTGTTCAACTAGCTTCATTTTCTTTTCTTTCTGCTGTAATATAATCTCTTCTTTGGACCCTTGTTATTCTACTTGTCGCTTTTTTTTTAATTTTTCTTTTAAAGGGCTCATACTTCCCATGGTTGTTTTGAGACTGGGAATAATTATTTATTTGGACTCTGTATGTTTCTATGAGTAATTCTTGTATTATATACTCTTACCTTTTTCTCTTTATAAATTTCTCTTTTTTTTTTTTTTGCAAGTGCAAATATACAGTACTGATTATTTTCTTTTGTTATGTATGTGGTAGAGTGGGTGACTTTTTGTATTGGCAGCCCACAATACCCTCTCACCAAATATGCTATTTCTTTTGCCCTGGAGTTCCTTTCCCATTAGTTTTTGACATTGAAAAGTTTGGGTAGTCAGGTTGTCAGTGTTGTATTAATAAAATGTCACTTCTGGGGCCTCCCTGGTGGCGCAGCGGTTTGAGCGCCGCCCTGTGAAGCATCCGCGGCACAGCAGCACGAGTTAGTTCCCCGGCCAGGGAGGGGACCCACATGGGGCAGCAGACCTCTCCTGTCTCACCCAGTGTTCCCCTCAGCAATATGTTTCAGTCGATCTGCCTGTTTTGCTCCCCACGCTGTCTCTGGTGAATTCTCTCACCTCCGATGACTCTGGTCTTATATGCATAAAGAAATAAATCTTTTAAAGAAAAAAAGTCAGTTCTACTCTACGGTTGCTGCTTTGTTTTTTTATATATAGATATATAGACATATATATATATAGATAGATAAACATATATACACAGACACACATACGCACCCGCACACGCACAGATATGGTATAGTAACAAGAATTTTCCATTAGTCTTCCCCCAGCTTTCTGTGGAGTTAAACTGTGGTTCAGAGAGACATCACGCCTTCTCCTCTGCCTTTGACGGACATCTACTTTTTGATCATCTGATGAGTCAGAATCACTGTATCCATTCTTCAGAATTAAGCTTTTTGGAGAAATGTGCTGATTGCTTGAGGCCTGAGAAAGCACATGTTGGCATTAAAAATGTTTTCTTCCTGCTTTTAAAATGGCGGCTTCATGTTTTATGACTTGGAGTTATGATACCTTCCTCCTTCAGCCTATAGTGAAGTTGAAGATGATTCCTGATTACTTACTGCGTGTGCAAGGGAATTTTGTTTGTTGTCCATAATATAGTGGCCCTCATAAGACCTGTGTCTTAGTGAGGTGTGAGGTAGGGGAAAGCAAAACTCTAATAAACAGGTTGTGGCCTGTTTGGGCTTAAAGTGATCTCTTGCAGGTACTTTAGTGATTCAGGTTTCTTCAGTTTTCTCCAGCTTCCACTGAGTGCATGTGATGGGTCTTTGGGAATGTGTTCAGACTGGCCTCATAACTGGGGAGCCTGGGAGGAGCACGCAGACCACCCTGTTCTTTACAGGACATGGCTGCAAGGACCTGGAGAGAGTAATGAGTGAGTCGTTCTGCTTTGCCACCTGGCTGGGGGTCCCACACTACTTGCTGTTGAAGAGGCTTGTGCTCTCCGTCGTCTTGACTACTGTTTGTCTGCAGCCATCAAGTCCCCTCCACCTCACGGGTTTTATATATACCCAAACCTTCTCTAGTTCTCTCTAGCACAGGTGGAAGCTTCTAGATTCTTACAGTGATGCACTTGAGTCATCTCTCTACCTTTTTTCTCCACCCAAGCTATGGTGGTGTTCCCACACCATGTCAGAGATTGCTGATTGTATGGTAGACCTATTTTTAATATCTTGAGAAAAACTCCCTACTGTTTTCCTAGGGGCTGGACTTGCCTACAATACATTCCCACCATCGAGTTGACTTTTTTAATGCATATTAAAAAAGTCTTTAATTTCTCATAAAGTTACTGCTTCTATTTTTAAAAAAGTAAGATGCCCCACCTTGTTTCCTTTTGTTACTTACTGTTTTTTTTAGCAACTCGATTTAGATGTAATTCACATGCATTAAAGTCAGTCCATTCAAGTATGCAATCCCATGGTTTGTTGTGTATTCAGAGTTGTGCAACCAGCACACTATCCATTTTAGATCATTTTCACCATGTCAAAGAAGAAAGGCCATCCTCCACAGCTGTCGCTCCTCAACCCCTCCTCACCGCCCTCCCACCTCTCCCCCTCCACCACCCTATCTTCCCTCCCCAGACAAACACTTGCTGCAAATTTCTGTATGGAATTTTCTAATCTATTTCATATAAATTTGTGTGACTAGTTTCTTTCACTTAGCCTCTTTTCAAGACTCATTCATGTTGTAACACATGACCAGTATTTCACTGCTTTTCATTCACAAATTATACTTCATTGTAAGGGTAGAGCGCATTTTGTTTTAAGCATTCATTAAAAAATTAAAAATTGTTTGTTTCTGGTTGTGGTAGTTTGGTTCCTCCTCTAACATGATTGAGTGGATTGGGTTCTTTTCTCAGTTTCCCTTCTTATGCCCTGTCAGCTTGTTGACTTGAAATTAATACCAGATAAAACTTTAAATGATTATCAGTTCAGGGCCTCCCTGGTGGCACAGTGGGTTAAGCAACACACTGTTAAGCAAACTGCAGCCACTGAGTTCGATCCCTGCTCCCCACCAGGGAGGGGGACCCACATGGCGCAGCAGACCTCTCCTGCCTCGCTCGCTGCTCCCCTCAGCAGTGCGTTTCAGTCAGACTGCCTGTTCTGCTCCCCACTCTGTCTCTGGTGAATCCTCTCACTGCTCGGGACTCTGGCCTGTACCCAGCTCTTGTATGCATAAATGAATGAATCTTTAAAAGAAAAAAAGATTATCAGTCCAAATCTTTCTTTACAGTCTCTTTCACAACAAAACAAAACTTTTATAATTGATTCTTGAGCTTTTTAAATTAACATTTTAAATTAGAACCCATTTCAAAGCAAATGTTTTTCAGTTTTAAAAGTTTTTTTAGCATTTAATATTAGTAAAAGCCAACCTACTAAGAGCTTCTTTCAAAGTCTTTTATTGCATAAGGAGAATATTTAAAGATTATTTTGGGCCTCCCTGGTGGCGCAGTGGGTTAAGCAACGCACTATATAAAGCAAACCACAGCCACTGCAGCAGGAGTTTGATCCCTGCCCCCTGCTGGGGAGGGGACCCACATAGTGCAGCAGACCTCTCAAGCCTTAGCCACTGCTCCCCTCAGCAGTGTATTTCTGTTGATCTGTCTGTGCTGTTCCCTATTCTGTCTGGTGGATTCTCTCACCCCCCCCCGCACCTCTGGCCTGTACCCCAGTACTTGTATGTATAAATAAATAAATCTTAAAAATAAAATAAAGATTATTTTTAAAGACATCGATGCTGCTTTAGTTAAAACCATAGCCTTTTTGTTTCTCAGATCTTTATTGTGTCACGTTTTAATAGTAAATAATTTGTGAAGCAGTGTGATTATCGGCCCTTATTTTAAAAAGTCATTTGGGGTAGCAAAGCTCCTAGATGAGAAGGGGAACGTGGTCAGGGCCTCAATGACAGGACTGTCGTTGGAGACTTCCAGATGTTCGCCTCTCCCACTTTACAGCGCCCTCTCACACAGAGCCTTCTTTACTGTGGTTTGCAAAGTGAAGCTCAGAGTTTAAATACTCCAGCTCAGTAAACAACTCCAGCTTAATAAAACAGCAGTGCCACCTGAGACCCAAGTCAGTGTGACTCCAAAGCCATTGGTTTTTTTTCTTCCCAGATACTGAATTGTACTAAATATACACAGGAAGCTCCCTAAACCCAGAACACAAGCAAGTACATGCTATATGTCCTGCTGCTGTTTCATAAACAATAGCATATCTGTCTTTACACGTTATGACTACACCATAGGGGATGACAGAGATGCAGCCCTCTATTCAGGCATATCCATCTGTATGTGTTTGAACACACATATTCTTCCAAACAGCAGAAATCTGTCTTTTATTTTATTTTATTTTATTGTTTTTTAAGATTTATTTATGCATACAAGAGCTGGGGGTACAGGCCAGAGATGTGGGGGTGAGAGGATTCACCATACAAGAGTGGGGAGCAGAACAGGCCGATTGACTGAAACACACTGCTGAGGGCAGAGGCAGGAGAGGTCTTCTGTGCCATGTGGGTCCCCTCCCTGGCCGGAGGTAGGGATCGAACGCGTGCTGCAGTGGCTGCGGTTTGCTTCATAGTGTGTTGCTTAACCCACTGCGCCACCAGGGAGGCCCAGAAATCTGTCTGTTAAAGTGAGCGTCTCATGAAAGAATTCGCAGATAGTGCAGGAACTTTTAGGGTTCCTACATCTTGGTTCTGCTACTGGTTTATTTCAGAACATCAACAGACTTAAATATCTTTTGGCTAAGTTATTTACTGTAGACTGAAAGGAATGTTATTTTTAGCTTTCTATTAAAGAGTCAGGGAGTCAGAGTGAAAAAGAACAAATAACCAATAGTGCTTTACATTGATTTATTTTCCTTCAGTAAGTTATTGTTTAGAAGTTAAACTTTTAAGAACATCTCTGTTTTAAGGATTTTTTTGTATCCTCATAAATGAGGACTTAATATTAGTCATTTGTGGTTGACAAAAACGTGACAGAACTTTGCAAAGTTCAAATGGACTTTCAATATTCAACTCTAAAGAATCGTGCCTAATTAGAGCTTCTGTTTAATTAAGATAACAATGCACAGTCCTTCATTAAAATTAACGCAGGAAAGTTCCTTCTTGGTCCTTGGAGAGGATATTATATGCAAGCCCTGTTGTGTGGGTTGCAAAATGTCACTGGAATTTATATGCATTACTTGTCTAATTGCAGTAAATGTAGCATGTCCAGATAGGTTTAGAGTTAGAAGGCTGTTGGTTGCTTACTGGGAATCACTTGAAACCTCAGTACCCGGAGGCAGCTGTGCCCGGGCCCTTCACCTCTCCCCAGAGATGGCTGCGGAGCTCTCGCTGGACCCTGTCTTTCATGGCGGGAGCAGTAAACATGACAGGTTGTTTGGGAGCCATCTGTTTAAAGTGGCTGCTGCTTTGTATGCAGCAATGAACTTGAGATCAGTTTTCTGTCTGTCTTCGTGGTAACAGTCTGATTTTGGTGTCACAACAGGTGGAAGTTGATGGGTCGAAACTAAATGTGACCAGCACGTGGAACCTGGCTTCCCCCCTACTGCCTGTCACCGTGGATGGCGTTCAGAGGACGGTCCAAGTAAGTGTTCTGCTGGGTCACCCAGAGGGCGCTGCCAAGTCCCGATCCTTACTCCTGTCCCCGTGTGGGCAGTGCCTGCAAGAGCGGGGTGACGCTGCGTTGTTGCTTCCAGCTCGTGCATTTTACACTTGCGAACCTTTCTTATTCCAGAAGAGCTTGAGTCCTGTTCTGAGGCATCAGTGTTTTCTTCTTTCAGGCCAGCCAGGAAGGTCAGTGTCTCAGGTTTCCTCGCACATAAAGGCCCTGCAGGGATAGAAGATGAGCGGGTTTTCCTTGCCATTGTGGGTTTGGTTATAAAATAGGACTTTTCTCTCGTCCCCTGCCGCAGTGGAAGTCGCGTAGGGCTGGGCCAGCGGACACACGGGCGGGTCAGGGTAACTCTCTGTGGCAAGGTGATGCCTTTGAAAAGCCGCGTCATCTTAATTTGTTGACCTTTCTGTCCCCTCCGTATCAAATGCCTTGCCAGTGGAGCGATGCCTTGCAGGCCACTGGTGGCCTGTCCTGTGTCATCACTGACCTCCATTTTCAAGTAGAAGCGATGAAAACGGGCTCAGCCACGACTCCTCCCCTCGGCTGCTGCTTGAGGTTTAGGGGCCCGAGGAAGGTGGACCAAACACCACAAAGGGTGTGGCCGCCCATACACTAAACACTCATCCTTTTTTCTTTTTTATGAAAACGTCTGTATTCCCTTAACTTGATTTGACTTAAGAAACTGATTTGTGAGTAACCAGGAGAATCGCGGAGACTAGTCAAGCCAGATTAATGCTTACATTGTCCTGAGAGCAGTCCAGACACCCCACCCCCAGGAAATCCTTGATGACTGACTCAAGCGCCTTCCGGGCTGTGGCTTCTGTGCATCTGAGAACATTAAACTCTCAGCCATGAGCCTTGAATCTTGACTCTGTGCTGTGGCTCCCTCTGTCTTTTCTCTCATACTCTCATTTTGAGATAAAACACTTAAAGGCTCTCGGGGGTGGGGGGCCCCTGAGCCATCGCTCGTCACTTAGAGCCTTTACTGTACCCCCAAAGACAGGCTCTGGCGCACTTGCCCCTGTGGGTGGGATCTCCTCCGCGGTGCTGGGGCGGGCAGTCAGGGTTTGGCGTACAACCGCCAGGGCCCGCGCGGGGCGGAGCATCCTGCTGCCGAGGCAGGGGACTCCATCGCTCGGAGTCCTTGTCCTCGGCCGGCCTGTCGGCACGTGGACCTGTGGACACTGTCGCTGAATCGGCTGCAGATGTGTCTTTACAGTGAGCCCCAGAAATATTTTCCTGAGCACAGGGCTGTTGCTCAGTAAATTCCTTTAATATCATAAATACTCTGGTTTTTTATTTAAAAGTTAACTTTAAAAAGGCATTAAAGTGAAATAAAGGAATCCTCCAGGCGGGCCCCTGGAGTTTTGGGGGCTCCCAGTCAAGTGCTCTTGTTGAAACAGACCTTTGAGAGCTAAGTGATATGCTGGGGGCAGAAAGAGGTCTTCCTGCGAGCGCAGGTGCATCGCTTTCTGGTGGCCTTGGCGGGCAGCGTTGACTCTGCGCGTCTCCAGAACACGGCGTCCCAGGAGGCGGGTAACCCAAGACTAGATAGCGGGGTGCGCAGAGCAGAGGTGGGTCTGAACACAGTGCCCAGAGCTCCTGCCCTCACCCTCGCAGCAGCAGCAGCAGCAGCAGCAGCAGCAGCAGCAGCAGCGTGAGCCTCAAGGCGTACTTAGCTTTGCAAATGTGGCGAGGAATGGTTGGAGAGGAAGGGCACTGGCGTGGGCATGGCCACAGGGCTGAGGGGGCCCTCCTCCTCCCCGGGACCGAGCAGCGCTGTATCCCAGGGCCTCTCCTTCCTCCTGACAGGGCACTGGGCGCCTGCGCCGTGGAGAGTACAGTGGATCAAGGAAAATGAGACTGGAGGCCAAGTCGGGAGATCTGAGAGGAGCAAGCTGCGAGCGTTTTCTTTTTTTTTTTAAGATTTATTTATTTATGCGCACAAGAATTGGGGTACAAGGCCAGAGGTGTGGGGGGTGAGAGGTGTGGGGGGGCCAGAGACAGGGTGGGGAGCAGAACAGGCAGATGGACCGAAACACACTGCTGAGGGGAGCAGCGGGGGAGGCAGGAGAGGTCTGCTGCGCCATGTGGGTCCCCTCCCCGGCTGGCTGCGGTTCGCTTTGTAGTGAATTGTTTGCCCCCCTGTGCCGCCAGGGAGGCCCGGGCAAGCGTTTCTTGATGCTGCAGTGAGGGCAAGGAGTGGCAGTTGGTGAAGGAATTCCTAGGAACCATAGGAAAGAAAATTGCTGACTCTCAAGTGTTCTTGTTAATGTCTCTTCCACTTGCGATCAGCCTGAACAAATCCTCTGTTAAATAGATTTGCATTTTGTACTTTAGAAATGAATTTGTCTTATCTTACCTTCACTGGAAGGTTTAGATTTTATTCTGAGCCTTCATCAAACGAAGCTGTGTTTATAATACGACCTTCTTCGTACTTGTGTCAGTCCGCTTTAACTCCACCCTTCCAGCCGTTGCAGCCCATGCTCTGTTAGGTCACAGGGCGAGCGGGTCTTTGTGGACATAGAAACTTCACTGGTTTTGTTGTCTGTGCGGACAGACGAGCAAGAGGGCTCTGGGCCCCGCCCGTGCAGATACCTTGCCCACCTAGGACTGCTGTTTCCAACCAGGTAAATGAATGTTTTTCCTATTTGTGTCCCTGTGTGCTGCTTCGCACTTACCCTGTTGAAATCTGCAACAGAGGCCCTGTAAGGAGGCGTTTCTAGGTGGAGCAGGGCTGTGCTGGGCTCTTCCTGATTCCCCTTCCTCAGTGGTTTGAGCGCTCTCCCTTCAGCTGGTGTTAGTAATGATCATCGCTCTGCTGAGTACTTTTTTTAAAAAATGATGCATTATTTATGCATATAAGAACTGGGGTACCAGGGCCTCCCCTGGTGGCGCAGTGGGTTAAGCAACGCACTACGAAGCGGATCGCAGCCACTGCAGCACGAGTTCGATCCCTGCTGCCGGCCAGGGGGGG